>JAAIXJ010000109.1:372907-400250 GCA_013403705.1 Heliconius hermathena | reverse complement strand
TTTAATAATTTAAGACTTGTGCTAGATTATTATTTCAACTAATTTTGATGAATGCTTTACTGAACAATGAACTAATAAATACTTTCCTTTTTTCAGTGAAATAGAAAACAATGATGGTGACCACTGCAAGAAATTTAGCTATCACTAAATTTTGTAGCTTATAAGAAATGTATGGAAAATAAGGCTGATAAAATTACAAAACATAGAGGTCAAATTAAGAAATAAAAAATATTAATATAAGAGACAAATAAAAAAAATTACACTTTCTTTAATAATACAAAATTTACAATACATATTCTTTTCCTTGTACACACCTCCAAAAAAAGTAAAAATATAATTTACTAACAATCTTTTCAATCCTTTAGCATTTAATAAATATAAAACATATTAACAATTATTTATCTTATAAGGAAATGATATATGAAAGATGTCCTTTCTGTGATATATCCTACTGAAGCGCTGTCCGCTATGGCGCTATTATGTACTATGTCATGAAGGTACTCCTTCTGGTACTTCCATAAAATTCAAAATTCTGCAAGTGGAGTGCCATAATAGGAAATTATCTTTCAAATGCTCTGAAAATATAAAATTTATATATAAAAAAAAATATATATTAGGTATATAATTAGTGAATACAAATAAATAACACACACGCTGTATCCCGCATACAGCAGGGTAGGCAGAGGGTACCTAATGTTAAGACACTCCGTTCCCCACATTCTGCCAAATTCTGGAGGCACTCTGTGTTGAGTGGCAGTACTCAACGCCATGCTTTGCCTCGACACCAAAACGAAGAAAATGGAAATATAAATTTAAGTAAATATTTAATCTCTTCAAGTGGGGATCGAACCCACAACCAATAGGTTTTACAGTCACACTTTGTGCCACTGCACCACGACTGGCCTCTAGTGATACAATTAGGTTTAATACTAGTTACACATAATACTAATAAATAGAAATTGGTTTTTTTTATTTATTCAAAATCTCATAGCTTCCACTTTAATATAGTCTGTACCTTTTTTTTAAATCCAATTTTTTTATATATATATTTTTTTCTCCAAACCTAAGGTTAAATAATATCTAAATAAGTTTAATTTTATTAATCTTATATATCTTATACTAATAATAAGTTATCATGATACCTTTCTATTATATTCCTGGTTTAATATGTGCTTACTTGTAGTTTTGCTTCACTACTTGGATTAAGAACTTGTGTTAATAAATATGATCTATTTGGATAAGCACTATCATGTAGCTTCCATTGATTACCATAATGTTTTGCATCACATTTTGCAAAATCAGTAATTAAATAATTTTATATACCTGCAATAAAATATAAAATAATATTTTAGAAAAGTATAAAATAGTAATTTAGAAAATCAGCAACTGAAATTAATAAGCCCACAGCTCAAATTAAGAAATGAAATAGTAACTGACATTAAATATAGAAAAAAGTTTACACAATTTGCCTGCTTTATTAAAGAACAACTTTTAAAATATATAATACTCACATGGTGATTGGACCAATTGCAACAATAGCTCCAGGAAAACCCATCAATTCTATAGAATTTTTCTGCACTCTATTGACATACTTTTATATGCTCACTGCATATATTTGCAATGGCTTATAGTAATTTTATAACACTATCATTATTATCACTCGAAGAAATGTTACTCCACATATTTCTTTACCTTCTAAACAAAATAAAGTATAAATGCAATATTGCAATCCGAAGATATGATAAAGTAAACCCCCAAACGTTTCGGATAGCAATAAGCTGTTATTTTTGCTATCGAACCTAATGTCAAAATGAACAGAACGTTTATTGGCACGCACGAGATGTAATTTTCATACAAACTTCAATCTTAATCTCCCGTTTGTCCACCCAAAGATAGATTGACGTTAAAGATTGAAAATGAAGTACCTCGATTGGTTATTGGCGAACAATACTCAAAAAATTGATTGATATGTCAAACTATGATAGCAATTTATGGATTAGGATTGATTATTAATATTGGGCGTAAGTCGTTTCTGAGATAAGTCGACAAACAGACAAAATTTGTAAATGTATTGTTTCTGGTTCTATTACTTTGTTAAATGCCCCCAATAATAATTTTTAATAATTTTAATGACAATCGAAAATGCCACTCTATGGCTTTAATAATTTTCGCTTTAGAAATCTTAACTGCGCTGCAAGTATACATTATTTATTAAAACAGGAACGTAATTCCCTGTACTTAAACAAACAAATAATTCGCAAATTTAGCGGGCGAAGCCGAGCGCTGGTCGCTAGTAATGAATAAAATCATTAAAAAAACATAGGATTAAACAAATAAAAGTTATTAGAGAAAAACGTACTTTATTAATTACTACAAAAAGTTAATGTGTTTGAATTCACCTTTAATATATATATATNATATATATATATATATATATATATATTTTAAATTAACTAGTACATTTTTACGAAATCTTTTTCTGGGAGCGGAATCAGATGCTAATATTTTTGTGCTAATATAGGAAGGCAGAAATACCATAATGTCAATTTCTATTCTTCAAACACTATTCTTCGAGATATTGCGTGATGAGAGGCTGAACTTAACGTTGCATTTAAAAGAAAAATAATGATATATAGTAAGGATCGGACCCAATACCACCAATCCTCTATTTAATTTAATACCACCAATTCTTTAATTATTATATATTTTTACGGTTTCAGAATTCATTTATTCTCATATAGAATTTACAATTCACTTACTGAGAAAATATACATGTTACAATATCTTATTGTCGTCCAGCGTAGCTTATAAATATAATTTTGATTAGTTATAAAGTTTTTTATTAATTTTTTAAAGATTAGTTTTAGTTCTTCAGTTTTTAGTTTAATTATATCGCTGACTATTTCATTTGATTTTGAACTGGATTAGACTATTATATAATAGGCTTACTGATTGAAGTATTTATTATTTTTGGCCCACAGCTAATGATATTAATAAGAATCGTCTTGCATCCAGTAGTCTGTATTTCGATTTTATTATACGTAAGAAACAAATTATACATGTATATTATAATATGATACAAATAATATGCATGAATAAATTGTTTCGTGTAAATTAGTTCATCATCATCCTTTGTAATAGTTATTACTACTTATATTTAATTTTTTCTTAGCTTTATTTTGCATTCCGTATAAAGCAGGATAGGCAGAGGGAGCTTAGCGCTAGGGCGATCTGCTCTCCACTTTCCGCCGAATTCTGTAGGCATTGTGCGTTGAATCATCAATCATGTCAAACATTGCAATTTTCCTCGAGCGAAGAAGTGAAAATATTTTATTTCCTCGGAGGAGAATAGAACCCAAACATGTCGGGTTCACAGACGCATGCTTATGCTCCTTCACCAAGACACAGTTGTCAATAAATCCATATTGCTCAGAATAATGACCAACGATCTAAAACTTGTGAAGTGTATCACGCCTCGTGCCTTCATCAAGTTATTCAAATACAATATATTTAACGTAAATGAGCTCTAACAATTTACCAATATTTTTCCTATTTCTTATTACCATATATGGTTTTTCTGTAATTTTAAGTGTTATTAGTTTTGAATCTATTCATTAATCCACTGTCACGTTTCTTAGTAAGTTTTTTTCCTGAAACTTAAGGCAGCAGATATATTACTTGATTAATGATTATTATTAGAAATAAGCATGTTAATAGATTAATTTTCTGATGTATAATTTTGATTGTCTTAGTAGAGTCACTCCGAAATCTTAAATCAAACTTAAAATGCAATTATGAAGCTTATTTCTGGCTTTAAATAGCAAATGGGACAGTAAGAAAAGTATAGTACATAATCTGGGCAATTATTAATTAAAAATAACGCCCCAATAACTCAAAAGTGAAAAAATATTTTAGAGCCTAAGTATATTTTTTTTCAATAAAACACGTACATGGGCCAATTTACCACTTTGGCCGTTCTATCTCATAATTGGTGAAAAAGAGACGTTTTTTGTTATCTATCTAATGACGAACGTAATAAAAACAATACTAAACTTTTTCAGTCAACACAGTGCAACCATTGCTTTGTTTAGCGTATAAGTATCAATCTGGCTGATTGGCCCCAAACATAAATAAATGTGTGGAAATTCCCCGCGTAGAAGTCTTAAATGACTATTTGGCCCTTATACGCTTAAATGAGTGTTAGATAGGCCGTTATATTCTAACAAAAAGTCCTATTTCTATGCAGAAATTTCTATTTTTTAATAGCTGACCTGATAAACTATATCGATAGAATGCGTTTGGCATAAAAAAGTCAAAATTGCCAAATTGTTAGTTTGGCCCATATACTTAGGACCCATCGATATACGTGTAATAAATAATTAGTTTAATGTATATTTTATAAATATCAAATATCAACAATGGTCGTGTTTTTTATTTAAAACAATCAAAAATTCTTTGACGATAATGTCGTAAAAAAATCATATTCTCATAAAATCATATATATAGACTATGTCATTAACTAGTGGCCCCGCTTTTATCTCAGGTGTGGAGGTATGGGGTCGTTCGCAAGTATTACATAAGCACTATGAGAGTGGAGGTGGGGGGTTGGTTCTTTGTTTGCTTATTTTTGATGACTTAGGGGATGGGTTTTGACCCAGATGGTGATGACGTTATCACCAGGAAAAGTTCTAAAAGCTCTAATGCGAGATTGACGTCCGCTATTCAACATATAATGTCCCAAAAATGAGGAGGAAAATATGGGAAGAAGTGTTTTAGCACTAGGTTCTCCCTGCCTACCCTCCTGTGTGGGAAAAAGCGTAAAGTTGCCAAAGTTGCTAGTCTTCTTCTTCTTCGTGTCAATGCTTGGAAATTCATATAATATTTTGCCACGTTGACTGCGGTATCTGTTTTTTGCTAGTTGCTACATAATTGTATTTTTCAGGTCCAGGATCAACTCGCGACGCATTTATAACAAAGAAAAGCTTAAAATATTTAACTTTGTCGATATTGGTTTCCGGCAGTGGGTTAAATACCGTTCGTAGAAAATATAGTTATGATCAGGTAATGTTTTTTACAGCAGGGTAGGCAGAGGGAACCTAGTGCTAAGACACTCCGTTCCCCACTTTCCACTGAGTTCTAGAGGCATTGCGTGTTGAGTGGTGGAACTCAACGCCGCGCTTGCCTCGACACCAGAGCGAAGAAATAAAATATAAATGTAAGTAAATATTTTATCTCCTCGAGTGGGGATCGGACCCACAACCAGTCAATTTTACATTTACACTCAGTACTCCTGCGCCACGACTGGTCTAATTTTTTTTATATAAGAACAATGGATCTTATATGTACTAATAATCTTACAAAAAAAGAAAGAATTAAATTGTTTATTTTAATTTGTTAAATATTGGTTACAGCTCGCTTTGATCCCCCCATACACATATTTTGCCTTTATAAAAGAAGATGCCAGGTTGTTAAAAAAAAATTGTTGAGTTATGACTTTTGTCATACGTGCCTTTTTTGTTCTTTATTGGTTGTTAAAGTTTTGGCTTCTTTTTATATTTTTGGAATATTCTGCGCTCCTTTCATATCCTGGTCAATATTCGGATTTTGTGGTCGTCGATCATGTCAATTGTGGTGCAGTGAATTGGTTATGTAGTATTGTTATTGCCTCTTATTATGGGTTTGTTTATTTATAAACAAAATCATTGTATTTTTATAATTTCTCATGTTATCCTTATTTTTATACTAAAATATAAATTATTTTATTTTCAGATGAAAGAACTCGCAAAAGATCCAGCTATAGATTTCGAGAAGAAGACTATGGTTTATTTAGGCGGTTTTTTAGATAGCCCCGTTTTTCCACCCGCCATGTTCATGTCGAGTGCATACAAAAATATAGGCTATAACGTTCTATTGTTAGATACCAATATGTTTACTACAGTGGAGTATCCTCGGTAAGGCGTTATTTAATATATGGTATGGTATATGATAAAAAGGCGCAATTCCTTCAGAATTCTGCGCAAATTGGGCAAAGGAAGCGTCTTAATGAGAACGAAGTGTTTTAACACTAGGTTGTTAGGTTCTCTTTCCCTACTCCGGTTATATGTGAGATATAGTAGGGTAAAAAAGACGAAAACAATACCATAGATGAAATACGTTAAATAGTGTATTTTTTTAGATTCATACTGCATTCATAACAATATGGCTTAATATGGCTACCCCAGCATTGGAGAAAGAAGTGCCATACACTACGGTCTCTCCTTTCCTTCCAATATGATTGAACCTGTGTGTACGAAAGTCTCCGTCTACATTTCGTACTGCTTACTTTTACTTCATAAATCTATTTTGTTATTCTTTAATCACTCATACGTTTTATTTGCGCAAATAATCTTCTTCTTCATTTTCATTGCGATCCTCTCGCTGGTACCTGCCATTTTGTGTATCTCTTCATTATGGATTCGATCAGCTACATTCCGCGTATCCTGCGAAGAGATCGTATCTCTTCATTTTTTCTTTTATTTTATATAATACCCAGGTATCGCCGCCATACAACATCGTCAGTACCAAATACTGCATTGTTTACGGACAAACGTTCAGCTGTGCTGACGTTTCACCGTTCAACTAACGCACCGCTTACATACTTACTTAAGCAATATGCTTTCCCGCGTCCGTATTCGTTCATGTTATTCTTCCCCACTTGAATTACATATGGATATACAGGGTGGAAGCGTCAGCGCTCCTTTTACGGGAACAGCATATAGAGTAAAATATTTTAAGCTCATACCTAAAGAAATTAATCAAGATACCTCAACATTAATATATATAATAATTTCCGGTTTCATTAAATAGAATTTTAAAGATAACTTTCGGTTTTTTAAATAAAATATTATAAGTTATTTTTCCCTTAATAATACAATATGTAATAAATTCTTTATATAAAAATAAATCCTATTATTATTAATCCGTTTCTTTTAAACGGATCCGTTTCTTTCTCCATCTTGATCTTTTATTTTGTTTTTTTATTTGATTTAATTACATAATTGTTATTTTATAGTGATATTTATTATATAATATTTATATATTATTGCAGTGCTGCACGTTTTATGAGACCAGTTGGTAAACATGCAGCCAAAATGATAGCAGATTTAACAGAACTAGGACTAGACCCAAAAATGACAGAAATCATTGGCTTAAGCCTTGGAGCACAAACGGCTAGCTTTGTTGGGAAGACATTTTACAAACTGACTGGAACTAAGATATCAAGGATCACAGGCTTAGATCCAGCTGGTCCATGTTTTCGGAATCTTGGACCAGATCAGCGTATTGATAAGAGTGATGCCGATTTTGTAGAGGTTATTAGTACAAATATAGACAATATGGGCATGGCAGCGCCTGTGGCACATGTTACTTATTATGTCAATGGTGGAGAGAATCAACCGGGTGAATTTTATTGGTTATTATGTAACTCTGTTTGCTCTCATGTTAGATCCTATACTTTGTGGTTGACAGCGTTGACACACCGAAATTCTTTTATAGCGATACAATGTGATTCTGTACAACAAGCAAGGAATAGACAATGCTATGATAGAAAACCACTTGTTACTAATGTGATGGGTCTTAACGCAGACAAAAGTAAAGAAGGTATCTTTTATTTGACAACTACTAACAGATATCCATATTATTTAGGTGTAAAAGGCTTGAAAAAGGAAAATGATTACTTTTTATCGGTAGCAAAAAAATTGAATGCAGAGAATATTATTGAAATGAGATGAAATCGTAATTATAATAAAAAAGAATAATTTTCTTTATTCTTTGTCTATTCAAAATTCATCTACTTTTTATTTATACTAATATTATAAAGGGAAAAGATTTGATTTTTTGTTTGTTTGTTTGAATTAAATAGACTCTGAAACTTCTAGACCGATGAAAAATTCGTGTACCATTAGAATCCTACATAGGCTGAATTTCGATAATCTAACCCAACGTGTGACAAAAAATCACAAAGTAAAAGTACAATAAAAAATCAGTGTGACAATAGAGTAAAATGATGTATTACAGTTTTATAAAAGACTATCTACAAGAAAGTTCGTAATACCGTGTGTTTGACAATTATGCGACAATAACTACGTCTTCATAAGAAAATGTGCAATATTAGGTACTAAGGGGAACAGAGCCGTCACCGTAGTAGGTACAGAGTAACCTCTAAAGAATATACTATATTTATTATTGTGAAAGAACACATTCTTTATAATGTGTGACTCCTCTATAGAATATACTATTTTATATCGTGTCAAAAACATTGAACCCATAACTGTCGCGTTACAGTCTCATTCTTGTGCCACTGCGCCACGACGGCCTCTCCCACGACATTGTACTATTGAGGGTAATTGAAAAATAGTTATACTAATAACTATTTTTCAATTATCTTTAGTACAATGTCGATACTGATGAGGTTTTATTGAATATTCTTTCGCCAATTGTTAATAAACAGAGACTATCTTTTTAATTTGTGTAAATAATTTATTAACTATAACAAAAATCCTTATGAAAAACAACCAATAGGTTGTTTTTCATAAGGAATAAGAATTAAAAAACTACCAAAAATATGTTTTCTTGGCATGCAGTTAATAACTATTTATATCAATTATAGAAATATACAATATTATGTTGTTTTAATTTTTATCTTAAAATAAATGTAATTTGTTTAAACTCATTTTCTTAAAAAAAGTGCAAAAAAACGATCACATCCCTTTTTAAATCGATTTAGCCGTTTCCGAAATTAGCATGAACAAACACCCAGACAAATAAAAATACCAACAAAAAGGCAAAAATTTTAAAATTAATTGTCTTTTTTATTACATTGTTAAATGCCCCTAACATATTTTTTTTTCTAATATATCTTCCTAGCGCGGGTTGTGTGGTAATATTAACTTTCAGCCTTTTTGCCAAAATAACCACCATGCAAAAGTCAAATGACTTGCTAGTGTTGGGTTTGTACGCATAGAAACTTTCAGGTTTTATGAAGTAACAATGGTCTGGCAGCATTGGGCTCCCACTCTTTTGAGATTAAGTGACTGTAAAATTCAAGAAAATTAATACATTTTACATTAATTGATTGTCTTTCTTTGCTTCAAAAGACGTTCTGCCATATGAAACAGAATTCCTTCTTAGGTTGTGTATCGGTGTCCATGAAATGTGACTAATTATCGGGCTTCGAGCTCCCGAATATGCAGCACCTAGTTTATTTAAAGCATGCAGCACCATCTTGTGTGCCTGCACAGGTGCTTCAAAATGCTTGATATAGTGAACCCGCTTCAAAGACAAAAGTTTCTCAGTCTGAGCTGTAGATATGATAAATTTCTTTAGTATATGTAAAAAAAAATTATATTTGTTCGTAAATTTCTCTGACACGGAAAGTCATATTGACGTGTTTTTTTTTATTTTAATGAAGTGTATATATATCACCTTAGGAAATAGCCCAAGTTTCAGCAAAAAACAATTAAGCGCCTCTTAAAATATTTTATTACAATTTTCCATGTTTTGGGTTTATATTCACAAATGAATAACACAATTTCAGTGTACCTACAACGTTTTCTTAATTTTAAAAAATAAAAATAATAATTTGGTTTACGAAATCCTTATTCAATATCTTCCGTGCTCCATGCGACTTGCAAGTTGCGTCAAGTAAGAAAAAAAAATTTTTTCTTTATGAATGATGATGATATTGGGTACATTGTTTATAAGAACATTGAAACGAACTTGAAAGTACATTAGATATAATAAGAAGTGCAAGATAAGACGTGCCTAGAAGTTTTTTTTAATGGTCAAAAAGTAAAAAAATATATATTGAAAATGTGTTATTTACTATTGTGAATTATGATGATGTTTGTAAGCAGTAGCCTAGAGTTGAATAGTTCAAAGCAAATAGAAGGAAGATCGGATTTTTGGCAGATTGTAAATAATTTTTTTTTAAATAGACTTATATTATTAAATAAAAGTAGGTATATTTATAATCACTATCAATAAACTCGATCGGATTATTGCCACTGCGTTTCGCATTAGAAAATGCCGGGTTCCGGCACTCAACCCCCCCTTTTCCTGGAATATGATTGCGCCATTCGAGGACAATCTATCCCAGAAGAATACCAGCACCTCCGGTGTTGGAGAATTCTCGAAATCTGGGGAGGGCACAGTTCAACGCTTTGGACAAGGCAAACGCTATGGACAACACAACGCTATGCTTCAGGGCAACCTCTATCATGCTTAGCGTGGAGTTTTGCGACATCACTCCAACCTAAATACCGTCCACCACCATCTCGAGACGGCACGGCCGCCCTTGTTATTACTGACAGATACTCAGATTGTCATATTGTTAAAATAAAGTTTTTAATAAAAATAAATAAAAAAGCCTTTTATTCACCATTGCCCCAGTTACAAACTTAATGCTTATTTATAATAATTATTTACATATTTACTTATTCTAAATGTTCTTATCTGTTGCTGGTTATTAATACTAATTTTATGCTACATTTTTTTTCTCATAAACGTTACTAATAATTATTTAAGGTATTTATTCACATTTTTTTTATATTTATTTACTTAACTCTTATTAGATAATAAGTTATTTTTCTAAATTACTCATCGACTAATTCTTAGTTTTTAAATATAATATCAGGCAAGGTCCTCAGACCTGGGTATAGGCCTCCTCCAAATATAGCCACTTTTCTCTGTCCATAGATGTTTGCTTCCAATTGAAGCCAGCGGTTTTTATAATGTCGTCTTCGCACCGTGTACTTGTTTCAGATAATCCTATTACATCGTATTTAATTTCTTTCACTGCTTCTTCTAATTCCAGAAATCGTTCGTAAGACAATAAAGATCTAACATTATATGTTGCTATATATATTAATTTAGTTTTCACATATTTTTTCATCTTTATAGCTGTAGATTTATTCTTTGGAAGAGTATGACCAAAACCCGGTCATACTCTTCCGCGGTGACCAGCCGAGTTGGAAGATTTATTGTGTATTTCGTTTTTTGGTTGATTGCTTAACTATGGAGGAGGTGCTTGATTGCTATGCGTGTTTGTTTTGTGTATTATTGTTATTTGTAAGGTTTTTAACGACGAAATTTAATGTTCCTTGTTTTAGAACTCCTTCTGAAAGACTATTCGACCTTTTAACCGGTACGTCCATTTGTTGAATTTTATTCTTTTTATTTATCTGCATATTTTTCTCCATATTGGTTTTATTAGCGTTTTCAGGTGATATAGGTAATTTACGTTTAGTATTGTTTTTCCAAACAATAAGTCTGTCATATTTGATAACAGCTATGTTTCACTTTTCTCTTTCCGTTTGTAGTTGTTGTTGTAGTTCTCTTCTTTTCTTTTTCTGGATAGTCTTCTTTAATATAATAATGCGTACCTTTTAACTCACCCTTTTGTTTCATTATTTTTATTTTTGTACCTAAAGTTGAAAAAGTAACTATTATTGGACGAATTCTTTCATCTTTCTTTCCTATTCTTTTAACTTCTTGAATGTCGACATAGTTTAGCTTCATAGAGAGATTTTGCTCCACCCAGATGATAACGTTTCTTTCTAGGCTCTCGTAGGTTTTTTGTTCTCTTCTATACCGCAAAAAACCAGATTATTTTTTCTTGTCTGTCTTTCTAAGGCTTGGACCCTTTTTTCTTGACTTTCCATTCAATTTTTTAGGTTTTTGTAGTTTTTTTACTAATAAAAGTTTCTCTTCAAACATTCTGCTCATATTTAGTGTTACTTGTTCAGTAACATTCCCATTTCTCTGATTTCTTGTTTTTGATCGTTCAATTCGATCGTAATTTTTTAAGAGCGTTTAGGATTTCTTCCATGGTTTTAAGTGTAATTGTTTTGTTTTTATACGGGTGGCCTTTGTTACCTTTGTTGTCGTCTCTTAGAATATCACGTTAATTTTTATTTATATATTTTTAAAACATTCTGCCCTCTTGTGGTCACTAAAGGAGCTCTTAGCCTAATTGTGACAAAATTAATCCATTGATTTACGTTAACAGACCTATGTATTTACGTCTATTATCCTCAAGATGGCGTTTTTCGGTCCTGTCGCAGTTCCCTTTCGAAATGACTTGCTTTTTTTTAGTAAAGTCCTAGATTAAGTCCTTACAATAATTATTACAAGTAGCAGATATAGGCAAAATGGAACAATAAATCTGTCCAAGAACTACGATCACCATCAATTTTAGTGTCTAAGCTATAACAAACAACCGTCTTTCGTCCGTTACATTGTCACCGGTTCTTTGTAACTGTTTTTGCACTTATATGTTCGGAATCATCGACACTTTACACTTTTCACGTCCATTTGTGGCCCATGGATATATTCCAACACTTTTTATTACTATGTACACAGTAATTAAATAAATAACCATGAGTTGCTTTTTTTAGGCAAGGCAGGGCAGGGCAGGGCAGGGCAGGGCACGGCACGGGAGCCACCCAAGCGAGTTGCTGGTTCTCCTACTGGGCGCGTCCCCAGGTGGCGGATAGGTGAAACCACTCGCACTTGCGGGCGAGTAGACCGGGAATTTATTCCCGGCGCGGACCAAAACCAGCAGCCATGGGCGTGCCTTTAGTCCATGTTATGGACACGGCCTAGGGGAGCACACCCCGACAGAAAAGCCCAGCTGTGGAACAGCAACCACACCAACATGTCGATATCTCAGAATTGAATGTTCATTGTTCATTACCCCAGGAGGGTATCGGTTTCCACGAGGCCGGAGAATCCCTCCGTGCTACGGCACGCAAGCTCCGCAAATCTGGGGGGGGGCATGTATATCGATGTGTTGCGGGAGAGGGGCCCGAGATGGGCGGCAGTTGGTGGGTAAGGTGAGAAAGGTGTAGTTGTGGTGTCCGAGGAGGGCGGTGGTTTGATGTTGCCCGAGAAAGGCGGAGTAGATGAGGTGCCAGCAGGCAAAGAAAAGGCTCCTGAGTATACTAAAGAGTAAGACACCGCACTTAAGTGCGCGAAAGTGGTCGTGGAGCGGCTGGACTTGGCGGAGATCAAGTCTATTATCAGTGGAAGGTCCAGGTCGCTGTCCACATCCTCACGAGGCCGTTTCTGGGCGGCCTCCGAGTCCGAGTCGGATAGTTGCGTGTCTATACAGTCGCAAAACGCACCGACGCTGGCAGGGACTCGCAAGTATCGGAAGAGGCCAAGAAGTAAGAAGAGCAACTCTGGCTCTTCAGACAATGAAGACGAGAAGGTGAAGCCGAAGGCCAAAATATCCACGGCCAGGCGGGAAGAGCTTCGGCTCCGAGCGAAGGAAGAGGTGGTTGGTATCGCCCAGACGATACAATCCAGAGCAAGCTCCAGGCTCTCAGACGTATCGGACTTGGCGATACCTAGGGTGGATGGACCCTTGGTGCATGATCTGCAGCACCAGGTCACTGATAGCTTGGCTATTATAAATAAAGTTGCCTGCAGATCCGGCAATCTAAAGGGTACGTTTACTAAAACCCTTAAGGATGCCGCCGGCACCATCAACACGACCGTGGCGATCCTGGCAAATAAAACCGCCAGCGAAGAAGTAACGCAGCTCCGGGCGGCAAACAGCCGCTTGACACAGGAGTTGTCGGAGCTGCGTAAGGAGATGTCACTCATGAGGGCGGAGCTCGAGCGTTCCAGGAGGTCGCTACATTCTCCCGAGGAGAAGAAGAAGGAGGACGCAATGGCGCGTACGGTAATGGTGCAAGTGAGCACATTACTGAATACGCGCCTGGCAGCGCTGGAGGACCGGCTCCTTCCGGCAAAGCCAGTGCGTCCTCTTTTGGCGGCGGACAAAAGGCGCGAGGCGGTCGTCTCAAAGGTAGTGAGTGGCAGAGCCTACTGTGACGACCTTGGTTGCGCCTGCAAACCCTGGCCCGAAGCCGCGGCAGGGCTCTAAGAAGGGGAAGAGCAAAAAGGCTTCAAAGAAAGCCCCGCAAGCCTCAGCAGCCGAGCCTCGACCGTTGCCTCCCGCCCCGGCGGACGTGAGCGAGGGATGGAACGTGGTGGCGCGCAAAGGCCCTAAGAAAAAGGCGGCAGCAGCCCAGACAAGGCAGACGACGCAAAAGGCGAAGCCAAAGTTTGCTAAGCAGCCTAAGCTGCGTCCTCCACGGTCGGCGGCGGTGACAATCACCCTGCAGCCGGCCGCAGCCACAAAGGAGCTGACTTACCGCGATGTCCTGACGCAGATGAAGGAAGCGGTAAATTTGGAGGATCTGGGCATAGCAGACCTGCGGCTCAGGGTCGCCTCAATTGGTGCCAGGGTACTGGAGCTACCTGGTGCCAATAGCAGTGAAAAGGCGGATGCCCTCGCTCAGCGGTTGCGTGAAGTGCTCGACGCTAGTGAGGTGCTGGTTGCGGGTCAGTGGCCTTGATAATTCTGCCACTTCAGAGGAGGTGGCGCAGGCCGTTAGCCGAGTCGGCGGCTGCGATGCTGGGTCAGTAAAGGTGGGGAAGATCCGGCAGGACCGCAGCGGGCTTGGCACGGCGTGGGTTCGCTGCCCCATCATGGCCGCGAGGAGGGTCAGCGGGTCGCGGCTCCTTGTGGGCTTTGTCTCGGCGCGTGTGCAACTGCTGCAACAGCGAGCCCAGCGTTGTTTCCGCTGCCACGACATTGTCACGTGGTCATTGTCATTGGTCACGTGGCAGCGAAGTGCAGCAGTGCACAGGATAGGAGCCAGCAGTGCTTCAGGTGCGGCTAAGCCGGGCACAAACAACACCAGTGGTCGGCGGCACCTCACTGTCCGATCTGCGAGGCGGCAGAACAGCCCGCAGACCACACAGTTGGAAGCGCTGCATGCGCCAAGGCTCCTCGAGGAAGCGAAGGGGCGGCAGAAGGGATGAAAAGAGTCCGTCAGAGGACAGGCCACATGCCACAGTCGAACATGAGGAGGTGCAACACATGGGGGTCAAATAATGGCTCTCCGTGTGTTGCAGGCGAATATAAACCACTGCGCCAGGGCCCAGGACACAGGACCCAGGAGGTCCAAAGCCTGGCGCAGTGGTCTATTCAAGTGGCGGTTGTTGCGGAGCCCTACAGCGTTCCCGACAGAGGCAATTGGATCGCCGACAACACCGGGGTGGTAGCACTCATCACCCAGGTCGCTGCGGGCTCTCCACCTTTCTCACGTATAGAGAAAGGTGCGGGATACGTCGCGGCACTTGTCGGCGACGTAGCTGTCGTCGGGGTCTACTTTTCCCCCAATCGAATTCTCGCGGAGTTCGAGGAGTTTCTCATTAGTTCGATTGGGGGAAATGGTAGAACGATTTCGTCCGGCGGAGGTGTTGGTTGCGGGCGATATCAACGCTAAGTCCAGCGTGTGGGGCTCCGCAACGACGGATGTTCGTGGTGTCCTTCACACTGTCCTTCTTCCTTCTTCCTGGCAATTATCCCGGCTATTTGCCAGGGTCTGCCTTCCTGCTCAATCTACTTCACTTTGCACGGTCTTTAGCGTCCTGGGTGGTTAGACCATATCCTGCATCGCGACGTCCAACCAGCGCTTCCTTGGGCGTCCGAGAAGTCTCACTCCAGGGACTGACATAGCAAGGCACTTGCATCCGACATAGTTCTTAGGTCGGCGCGTAAGGTGACCAAACCACCTCAGGCGACGCTCTTGGAGCTTATCCGCTACGTCACGGACTCCAAGACTACTTCGAATGAATGTGTTGCGTATGCGGTCAGACCGCGTTACGCCGCACATCCACCTCAGCATCTTCATTTCCGTGACGTGAAGCTCTTGAGTGTGCCGAGATAGTGCTGGCCAACATTCGCTGCCGTATAAAAGAACCGGTCGGATGATGCTCTTGTATATCAGACCCTTGAGTTTGGGCGGTATCCTGCGATCGCAGACCACACCAGTGACCTCCCGCCATTTGGCCCTAGCAGCGCTTATCCGGTTATAGACATCGTGATCGATGCCTTCAGACTCGTGCATAACGGATCCAAGGTACCTGAACTTTTCCGACTTAACGGCTGGTTCAGGACCTATAAGGTTAGTGCTCGAGTCCGGGCTGACGCAGGCCATGTACTCGGTCTTCGACACATTTAGTTTAAGACCACCGTTCTCAAGCGTACTCTTCCACAGGTTCAGTTTACGCTCCAGCATCAGTCGGTTCTCGTCAATGAGTGCTATAGCTATATTGGCGGTGGGCATACATCATCAGCCATGGAGGCTGGTCTTGGATGTGAGCCGTGACAGTATCGAGCACCACATTGAATAAGAACGGACTAAGAGCCGAGCCCTGGTGAACCCCTACCTACCGCCCTGGTAATCTGGAAGGCCTCAGTGTCGGCAACACCAGTCCTAACCGTAGAAGCGGAATCGTAGTACATGTCTCTGATAAAAAGGCCACATGCAGAGCTCTCCTTTTTTCCCTGTATGCCTCCATCAATGTTCTGAGGGCGAAAACGGCGTCCATAGTCCTCGATCCTGGCTGAAATCCATATTGAGACTCAGAGATAGTACACTCACGGCGGAGCCTGAGGTCGATCATGCGCTCGAAGAGCTTCATGGTATGACTCATAAGCTTAATGCCCCTATAACTACCACAATCTTGAACACTGCCCCTTCCCTTGTAAATAGGGGTAATGAAGCTGAGCCGTCACTGGTGTGGCATCTTTCCAGTATTCAAGATATGGTTAAAAAGGCCAGTAAGCATGAGCACACCAAGAGAGCCCAACGATTTCCACGCTTCGTTCGGAATGTCGTCAGGTCCAACCGCTTTTCCGTTCTTCATGCGTCGAAGGCAATTACGAGTTTCGTCAAGGGTTATTGGGGCAATAAGTCCGAGGTTAGGCGGTGGGTCGTGATGAGGACTGCATGGCTGCTGAGTATTCAGCAACTTCTGGAAGTAGCTACTTCCAGAAGTTGCTGGAGAAGCTTCTCCATCTCTCCTTCACAGAGGCATGACTACAGAGCAGCGTGCCCTGGGAATCTCTGACGCAAAGACATTTTGTGATATCTTGCGTCGCTTTATCCCGGGAACGTGCCAGTTTGTAAATGAACTTTTGCCCCCCCACAGTTTCAAGTTTATCATACAATGCTGACAAACTCTCACTGCGGGCTCTGGCTACAGCTCTTTTACAGGCCTTTAGCTACTATACACCAGTCTGTCTTCAGGAGAGTTGGATTGCTGCCACTTCTTAAAGGCATCCTTCTTTTCACGAGTCACCTCCTGCACCTTGTCATTCCACCACCATGTCTCCCTGTCGATGACACGTCCTCCCCTAGAAAGGCCAAGAACTCGCCTGCCCGCCGCAATGATTGCCGATTGAGCTCGATCCCAAGCATCCTGAGCAGTCTCGGTGTTAGTCGAAAGATTATGACTTTTCACCTCTACCAGGAAGTCGGTCTGCATCGGTCCATTCAGCAACCACCACTTGATCCGGGGTCTACGTTTCTCGGCTACTTTCTTCTTCGGAGTGATGTTAAAATCCATGACAAGAAGATGTTGGCCCGTGAGGCTTTCGCCTGGAATGACCTTACAGTTAGTTACCCTGCCCATATGACACCGTCTGGTCAATAAGTAGTCTATTTGAGTTGAGTGGGACCCGCTCTTATACGTGATAAGGTGCTGAGGTTTTGGAAGAACGTATTGACGACGTGGTGTAACACTGTCTGAGTGGGTAATTACCACCGGTTTGTCTGTCCTCAACCGGGGGAAGAAGAACACGTGTGTGCGAACGCTGGGCGGATCCGTCGTGGACGTTTCGTTCGCGAGCCTGGCCCTAGCGCAGCGTGTTCGGGGTTGGCGAGTGCTGGATGATATGGAGACTCTCTCGGATCACCTTTACATCTTATACGAGATCTCCACACATTCAGCGGCGCAACCAACTCCCAGTCTAACTTCACGAGAGTACGGACCGTGGTGGCAACTGAGTCTCCTCGACAGGCAATTGTTGGAGGAGGCCGCGATAGTGGAATCCTGGCTGCCCCAGAGCTTGGCGTCTGCAGAAGACGTCGCATCCTGGGCGCAGGGGACGTGGACGCGTATCTGTGACGCGTCCATGCCCCGTTCCAGGCGCCGCCCTCATCGGCGGCAAGTGTACTGGTGGTCGTGGGAGATCGCGCAACTGTGTTTGCGTTGACGCGAGACGCCAGTACAGCCACAATCGCAGACGGGTACAGAAGGTGCAGGAGGAGGAAGACCGTCTGTACCAGGTCTATGTCGAGGCGAGAACGCGCTTGCAGGAGGAAATCGGTCGTGTGAAAGGCGAGTCGCACGACCAGATGATTGCGGGGATAGACCAAGACCCGTTTGGCACGCCTTACCGTATGGTACTTGGCAAGCTACGGGCTTGGGCACCAGCTCTGACGCAGACACTCCAACCGGATTTCCTCCGAGGGGTTCTGTCGTCGCTATTCCCGCAGTGGCGGTTGAGGAGGAGCACCGTGAGGTTTTAGTGAGTATTCGGACGGCCTACATCTGCCAGTCCGCGAGCCCCACATAACCTGCTCGAGTCCCCACTCGGGCCGGTATCCGTAACAGGATTTCCTCACGAAAAAAAAAGGCAAGGCAAGGCATACATATCAATTCTAATTCGTGGAACTTTTAAGAAAACAGATAAAGTAGAGAGAATAAAAAATACTAAAATCGTTCCAGTTACAGAAAACCACCAACAGCGCAGACAATCTGTAAACTTTGAAAATCATGAGGAGGACTGGATACAGTGCAACTGGTGTCAGGAGTGGGCCCACGAGGCACGCGCTTCGATTCCAGAGTGCTCTGACGTAAATGTTTGTGACAGATGTCACTTTTCCTAGGATGACCGATCATATGTGCCATTTTTTAAGTATGTTTGGTACTAGGTGCCACAGTTTAATAAATCAAAAATTAAGACCCATGATTAGCTTTTGTTTTTACTTTCAATTTTTATACTGTTAATTATTTGTTAGTTTAGACATATGTATATGATTGTTTCAGGGTAGAGATAAACGCATAATAAATAAAAAAATATTTGTAAAAACAAAAACCCCGACTGCATAAAACTAAAAAGAAAATAAACAAGCCCAATAGTTTATTAGGATTAACAGTCGGGACCTCTTTAAATGATGCGGGGTTCCTGGTAAGGATTTTATTGATTGAAGAATTACTTATAGGTCCCGACTGTTCATTTTTTTATCCTAATTGTTAATCCTAATAAACTATTGGGCTTGTTTATTTTCTTTTTAGTTTTATGCAGTCGGGGTTTTTGTTTTTACAAATATTTTTTTATTTTTCACTTTTTTGTTAGAATTCTCTATGGTAATGATAATCATGATATACCTTTTTGAAATCCTCGTATTAAGCTCTTAAATTTGATACCCATATTGTGGTATTTGAAAAGAATTTTTTTTTCACTAAGTCTAATGGCGTCCCACAGCCGCCATGATTGTTTTTTTTTAACGTCACCTATCTAAGAACACTTGGGCTATTAATACAAATCTAACGATACCTCAATTAAGTAAATCTGTTCAGCGGTTCTGGAGATATGAGGCAATAAAGAATATTACATACATACAAGATACGCGCGAAAAACATAACCCTTCCTTAGCAGTCGGGAATAAATACCAATCTATGAGTTTTTGTATAAATGCATTTTAATCTTAAGTGTTTGGCACTGGGGTACTTCCCCCTACTTTAGGAGATTTTGGTCCATAGGATTTTTTTATTCCTAGATTTAGCCACCTAATTTGACAACACGTTTTTCCGTTCCGTTCACGTGCACTTAAGTATTTTAATTTTATTGGCCGGAAAGGAGCAAGTTTGTATAGAGCTCAGTTAAAATTGAAATATATACACCTAATTTGACATCACATAGACTCCATTAAAAATGGAATCCCAGTTTATGTTATTAAGATCGTGATCGTGAACTCGTCATGCTTATTTTTTTAAACTGCATAACGAATAACAACGGACGGCTTTACCTTTGGAGGGTGAAAATTATACGTCAATTACATCAAATATTGGTAGGGAAAGACTTCAATGCACCCACACATAAACCTATTAAAGGGAAACCGCCGCATACGCCTCATTCCGAAATCGAGTCATAGGTATTGGTGGCAAAGTCCAAAGTTGATTAACCTTTAGTAGTATTTTGGTAGTAGTATGTGCTTAGTAAGCACTGCTTACGTTGTTGGTATCTATGTGTAACTGCGTCACACAAAATACAGATATGGATGAACATCGTGAAATGAAAAAATATCCTACATCTAAACTATTGAATTATCTTGATTAATTTCTTTAGGTATGGGTTTAAATAGTTTACCCTATATGCTATTCGTTAAAGGAGCGCTGACACTTCCACCCTGTATAATCAACCGACGAAACAATTATAAGATACAGTTGGGACGGAGCACAATTAGTGAAAAAAAGTCTAGGCTTGGATGAGAGACATTTAAGCTATTGATAAATTTATGAAGTTGTTTCGGAGACAAAATTTAAGCTATTGATAAATTTATGAAGTTGTTCCGAGGCCGAGCCGTTTGAGTGTAAGCGCGACTGGGTGTGTATTCGATCGCCACGCAAGGAAATGAAATATTTATTTTTCATATTTTCATTTCTTCGTTATGGTTTCGAGGCAAAACCGGCGTTAAAATCAAGCAATGCCCCCAGAATTCGGGTGAAAATGGGAAACGGAGTGTCTTAAAAGAAGGTTTTACTCTGCCTACCCAATTGTGTGCGGGAAACAGCGTGAAGTTGATTTGTTGTTTCGTACGCAAGTCCAAACTACCAGTTTCCTTCACATTAGTCAATAAAATTATTAATAAACCTTGTTATTGTAACAAGTATGCCAAGAAACATGTATTTTATTTGTTTTCCTCTAAATACTGCGAAAATTCCAATACAAAGCATTTTGAGATTTTCTTCAATAATTCTTGTTGGTACAAATGCATCAAAATGCTTGATATTTTTAACCTTCTTCAAAGAAAAAAGTTCCTTGGCTTGATCTATATGTAAATTTCTTTAGGGTATCATGTAAAATGTTTTGTATGTTTGTCCGTAAATTTCTCTGATCCTAAAAGTCATAATGTGATATTTTTTTATCTTAATGAGGAATATTTCAACTTAGGGAACAATAAATAGATAGAATTCTATTATTTAATAGAATTTAATTTTATTACAGTTTTCCATATTTAAGGCGATATCTACCTACGGATTAATAACACAATATGGACGGGAGTGACGTACAATGTTTTCTTACTCATTAAAAAATGATTTTATTTATGACATCTACTTTATTCAATAACTTCCGTGTTCCGTTGCTTTGAGAGTTGCGTCAAAAAAGAAAAATATTAGTTTTCTTTATCAATGATAACGGCATTGGGTACATTGTGTTTTTAAAGGATTGGACATTGAAACAAACTTGAAACTACATTAGATTTTAGAAGAAGTTCAAGCTAAGACGTGCCTAGAAGTTTTTCTTTTAATTGTGAAAAAAACATATATTAAAAATGTATTATTTGCTATTATGTATTATGATGTTTGTTAACAATAGCCTAGCATTGAATAGTTCAAAGCAAATAGAAGGATATCCTGCAGGATTTTTGGCAGATTGTGAGTTTTTTTTTAAATTTTAACAGGTTAATATTATTTAATATATATTTAAAGTAAGCTTACAAAGTTTATGTTACGTAGTACGTATATTTTTGTTATTTTTAAAAAATGTTTATTAAAATGGTTTCATTTATAATATAAAATAATAAAATCATTAAGAAAAATATAGAATGAAGCGGTTATAAAATGACAAGAGAAAAAAATACTCTATTAATTATTACAAAAGATTGACGTGCTATTCAACTAAAGTGATAGTACAGTTACAGTTTGATACATAACGGAGTAAATTCTAATATTTCAAGTAGTGAATCCACCATTTATTTCAGTTTTACGCTGTATCCCGCACACAGCAGGGTAGGCAGAGGGAACCTCGTGTTAAGACACTCCGTTCCCCACTTCCTGCCGAATTTTGGAGGCATTGCGTGTTGAGTGGCAGAACTCAACGCCGCGAAACCATTTATTTAAGTTATCTAAATATATTTTTTATAATTACTAGCAACGATTATAAGCAGTAATTCAAAAATAGGTAAATATAAATTTTTACTCTATCTTTTCACGTTAGCCTGATATTAATGGTTATATTTTTACGAAATTAGATTATAATACTTATTTTATACCGTAGGCAGAGATAACGTAATATAAAGACCGATCGTTCCTCGTTTTCGAAATATGGCATAACGTTGCATTTCGCCTTACCCGAGCGAGTAAATTAAAATAATAAATTCCCCCGGGTGGGAAAGGAAATGGAATATTTAATATTTTCATTTCTTTGCTCTGGTGTCGATGCAAATCCCAGCTTTGAGTTTCACCACTCAATACGCAAACCCTCCAGAATTCAGCAGAAAGTGTGGAGCGGAGTGTCCTAGTAACACTAGGCTCCCTTTGTCTACCCTACTACATGCGGGATACAACGTGAAGCGGAAAAAAAAGAGTACCCAATTGTCGATATATTAAAAAAATATAAACATGTAAATCTTAGCGCATAGATAGTTGTTGGATTATTTTTATATATCTATTTATATTTATTTCGGTATACGTCAGCGTGTGAGTGGACAATAAAGCGTTTTAACACTATGTTCTCTTTGTCTCCTTTGCTATACGGAAAAAAATGTTAAGTTACTATTTAACAATATACTGAATGACCATAAAGAAAGGAAAACTCATTTGTCCCGAGTATGAGCATTGTACAAGATATTTATAACTTAACACTTTAACAAATAATTGAGGAAGGAAAATATAGAGTTTTTATCATTGTAGCACAGCCTCTGAATGCAAGCGTGATTGTTGTGGGTTCGATTTCTCCTCGGGGAAATGTTTTGTATTATAATTATTTATATTCACCCGCCCGGTCCTGATAAGATAAGGCTGTCGTAAGATTTTTGTCATTTGCAAACAATACGCAATATTATGGAAATTGAGCGGAAAATGAGAAACGGATTCGTATTACCTCTGACCCATAAAAAACCGGTAAAGTGGGAGTCGGACTCGGACTTGCTCACTGAGGGCAATTTCACTATAATATGGACTACAATTTTCTGAATTTTAAATTTCCATTATACCATTATATAAGAGATTCTGTTTTTTTTTCTTATAAAGTATGGAACCTTAAAATAAGTTAATATTTACACAAGACGACCATAGTCTACTTAGGTGAACCTACCTAATCTACTGCGGGAGAAAACGTGAAGTTAAAAAAGTACTACCCACAGATATTTCAAATTTTATTGTATACGATCTCTCAACTTCTACACCAAATGATGGATAATGCAGCATGTCTTTACGTAATTTTAACAACAACTTCTAAGAAACAGAAGACAAGTTTAGTATTGTGCTGTAGTTCTATTAACAATGTATTTTATTGATGATAATTTATCACTACGCCGCTCCTTACGGCATGTTATTCTTTATGATTATGACGTTAATAGAAGGTATTGGTCGTATTTACTCAATGAAGAGAAGAAGAAAAATTGACACTGTGAGTCAATTTTACAGCAATTAAAAAATGTATAAAAAATTAAAAATTATTTTTATTGAGATCAGTCGTGGCGCAGGGTTACAAGTTGTTACGGTAAACGCGATCTATATAGGAAATCACGCGATCTTGATACAAATAATCTTGACTGAAAGGGATCTGTTTTTTTTTCTATAACTAATGAGATTTACAGATATTTACAGGTATTTTTACCTGCAATATTCAAAATAAAAAAAAAATCAACCTCACGCACACAGCAAGGTAAGCAAAGGGAAACTAGTGTTAAGACACTCTGTTCCCCAGTTACCGAATTCTGGAGGCATTGCGTATTGAGTGGCGAAACTCAACGCCGCGCTTTTTTTCGACACTAGAGCGAAGAAATGGAAATATCAATTTAAATAAATATTTAATTTCCTTGAGTGTGGATCGAACCCACAACTATCACGATTATAGTTAGTCAGTATCCCGTTGTGCCACGATGACCTTATTTTATTTTAGCGTCACGCTGTATCCGCACACAGTACGATAAGCAAAGGGAGCATAGTGTTAAAATACTCCGTTCCCCATTTTCTGCCGGATTTTTTAGGCATTACGTGTTGAATGGCGGAACCAAAGCGATGAAAATGGAAATATTTAATATTTCATTTCCCGGAGTGAGAATCGAATCCACAACTTATCGCGTTTATAGTCACACTTTGTGCCCCTGCGCCCCCTGTCTTAAGATTTATTTCTATTACAAAAAATAGAAACAGTATATGTATGTATGGAAGCTTAACCAAGGAAAGCAAATAAGTATGGTAACATTTTTGGATATTTTTTCTTTACGTGACCTTAGGCGTATGAAAATATATTTCATAACATTTTTCCCGCTTGGCGACCTTAACATATTGTTTTGCCCAATTCTAGAATATTATCTATCCTTGAAACTAATATGCTATCGTAAAATAAACAATTTTAACTCGTTAGCACTTCACGCACTTCCTTTGGACAAAATATTTTTCAATATAAATCATTTTCACTGCAAATATAATACATTAAGTTGTAGTAATTCTATAAATTAAATTATTTTAACCAGATTAATCGCGTGTATTTTAATATTCAAAAATATATGTTAGGAAAATCTGCTGTCTATGGCAATCCATTATTAAATAATTAATCTTCTGGATCATTAATTAGTTAAGGGGTCCCACAGGGTCTATTCTTAGCCCTTTTTTCTTTTTAATATATGTAAATTATTTACCTTTCCTACTTAATTACTTCTACTTTTGAATTGTGAAGTCGTGGATTCGAGCAGAAGCGAGCTATTCGCACAATTCGCTAAGGCAACAATTTAAAGAAATTAATATATTTGCATCTCAATATATTGTTGAAAATGTTATGTATGTTAAGAAAAATATTAATGATTTTACCAAAATCAGTATCATCACCATATTAATACTATATAAAATAGGTGGAAACTTATCGAACCCGTAACTCGATTGCGTCGAGTTCGTAATTCTTTTATGGATCTATGTGTACACTTTTACAATAAGATCCCAGAAAACATGTGTGCTCTATAGTACAATTTTAAAAAGATTTGAAAAGACGTTTGTATGTTATAACGGTTATTATCAAATTAATGATTATAATAAATGAAAACACACCTTGAGAATGAAATGTCAGTCGCTCCAGCCCACTTCAGTATACTAATAAGTGTAAATTAGGAAACAATTGATTTTAAAAAAGGCCCGCCAGTTTCTTGCGTCGGTTCTTCTTAGGTCTGAGGTGAGGCGAGGCTGAGTAAATTTAGTGAAGCGGTGGCAAAAGTTAAAGATATTTACAATCAAGATGATAAAAATAGTTTCATTTATAATGTATAAAAATAGTAAATACTTAATATCTTATAAAGTTATAGTTGTTTGTGCTGAAATCTGCTAGATCTCAGTGGGACAGCGTTATTTGGTTAATGTGAGAATGATTATAATATTTAAATTAGTTTCATTTCTCTGCTCTTACGCGGCATTGGTAATGTCCCGAAAATGAGGCCGAAAGCTCCATGCTTTCGTGCGAAGTGTTTTAACACTAGGTTTTCTGTGCCTACTATATACTGTGGGAAAAAGCGTGGAGCTGCTAAAACCGCTAGTTGCTATATAATTTTATTTTTTAGGTCCAGGATCAACTCACGACGCATTTATAACAAAGAAAAGCTTAAAATATTTAACTTTGTCGGTATTGGTTTCCGGCAGTGGGTTAAACACAGTTCGTAGAAAATATAGTTATAATCAGGTAATGTTTTTATGATATGATCACAATTGCCTAGAGTTTTATGTTTCGAAATTTTGAATTTATGAACTTTACGTCTTAGGTTAAATAAATATTGTGTATCTGAAACTATCTGAAACATGGTTCATCATTATATACCACTTATCATTTTATCAGCGCTCAAATGATAATAACTATATGTTATGATTGACATACAATACATTATTCTAAGTCCCAGAGGTAACTTTAACCGCAAGCACGGTGGGTTATATCGAAACCATTAACATGATATAGCTTTTTAAATGAAACTCTTTAAACGGATTAATAGCGTATATTATACATTTTTGGAAAATCCAATTAAAGAGTTACATACATTTAAAATGGGAAAATGTCTTGAAAAGATTTTAATTATTATGTGAAAGAGATTACATTTTTTCGGTAAATATGCAAAACGATTTTGCCAATTCGTAAAAACAGTTCCTGTGATTAGCACGTTTAATTTTATAAACTCTTTAGCTTTATTATATTAGTGTATATCATGGTATTTAAAAATATTTTACAATTAAAATTAATTATTTATTATAATTAATTATTTTTTATGCAAAAGCCATAATAATTATATTTTTATTATTTCTCATATTACAATTATTTTTATACTAAAACATAAAACTTTTTTGTTTTATTTTGTTTTCAGATGAAAGAACTCGCAAAAGACCCTGCCATAGATTTCGAGAAGAAGACTATGGTTTATTTAGGCGGCTTTTTAGATAGCCCCGGTTTTCCATATGCCTCGTTCATGTCGAGTGCATACAAAAACATAGGCTATAACGTTCTATTGTTAGATACTAATATGTTTACAACAATGGAGTATCCTCGGTAAGGCGTTACTTAACATAAGTAATAAGGTAAAACGATTTGTAGCTTTAGCTATAGCTTTAAAGTTTGTTTGTATGGGCTATGTAACATAAAAAACTGTGTTGTCCCGTTTCGGTAAGAATTTCGGGAAATCCTTTCTCAATGTTTCCCAACCAAATTTTAATTGTCTATGTCTATTCTATCTAGTAAATTTACATAGATATACATATATAGATTGTGATCACCATCTACAAAGACACGTCTTCAGCTTGTCGCTATACAATAATAATCTACGATAAATAGACTAATCAGAAGAAAGCACTACGGTAATACACACACACAAGATAACGCATTGCTTTATAACAATTTGTTTGATTTGTTTGATATAGGCAAATTTTTCTTACTACATGTATCGTTAGTTATTGTAAGTTAAAAAAATTATTATACTACTATTTTATAAAAGGAAACAATAATTACGAGACCAGTCGTGGCGTAGCGTTGTATGCTACATGCGTGCGAATGTTAACGCACCAGGCGCTCTGACCACTAAGCCATGCGTTCTCGCCAAGCTGCGTAGAAATTTTTATACGCTTGTTATAATTTATTTATGTTGTTAGTATCTCTGTAGGGAGATTTTTACAAATTTCCGCTACCCAAAGATAATTACTAAGAATTATCGTTTGGCAAGAGAGAATACTATTTTCTAAA
>JAAIXJ010000109.1:70369-364565 GCA_013403705.1 Heliconius hermathena | reverse complement strand
ACACAGAGATAAAGAACGATCTTGAAAGAAATATCAAGTAAATACAAAGATTTTTTGGTTGGTTCGTTCATATAATATATGTAACTAATTTAAAAACTGTACAGGAGTTAATATGCAATTATTACAGTTATTTTACAAAGAATATTATGAATCCTTCAAATCAATAATTTAACATTTAAGGCTGTTTCTGAATGAGTAAATTAAATTATTCACTGACATCAGCACATTTAACAGAGTATATTATATAGGTAAAAAGAACATAAAGTTACAAAAATATATACGTGTAATAACTAATTAGCTTTATGTATATTTTATAAATATCAAATATCAACAATGGTCGTATTTTTTATTTAAAACAATCAAAAATTCTTTGACGATAATGTCGTAAAAAAATCATATTAGAAGTCATTATAGTTGTCAATCAATTCTGCTTATTAAATCAATACTCATGTATTTTAAGCGGGCGAAGCCGTGGGCGAGCCGCTAGTTACATCAATAATCATGTAGTTTAAGCGGGCGAAGCCGCGGGCGGGCCGCTAGTAAAAATATATTTTATTTTGCTACTAATTTCTTTTTTGAATAATGTTAATTCAGTAAAAAAATTGTTGATAATGACCACCCTTATGGACTGTTTCAGTCTGTCTATTGATGTATCAGTCATCCTGTATATAAAAAAGTTTCGGTTAACCCAAACAACTTGTGTCGGTCGGACAATAAAATTAAGTCATTATTTTTTAGAAATTGCAAGAAAATTAATTTTGTCAACCATACGATGTCTACAAAAGCCTGTTGCTTGATATTTGACTGACTGACTTCGAAAAAGAGTATGAGTTTGATCTATATGCAAAATTTTGTAAATATTGTCCACATTTACGAGTACATAGTCCAAGTTTCATCAAATTAGTTTTTTGACATATCTTCTCTTTTTTTGGGTCACATGTATTGTTTTTTCGTTAATAAAATGTTGTATAAAATTAATGAGTAGTTTTTCATATACAAGGCCCGATATTTATGTATATTATTTATAAACAAAAATATTTGTAATTTATGATAACTACCTTATTTATTATTCATTAACTTCCTTACATTGTTACATTGCGTCTTGTGAGTTGGGCAGTAAGAAAAATATTCGTTTTCGTTATGAATGTTTTCATACATTACGTTTTAGATAAGGTGCGAAAAAAGACGTGTCTTGAGAGTTTTTTTTTAAATGTTGAATTGTTTTGAAAAATACTTAAAGATATATATATATTAAAATGTATTACGTACTGCTGTGTGTCATGCTTTTTGTAACAAAAAGCTTAGCCTTCAATAGTTCAAAGCAAATAGAGGGTTATCCTGGAGGATTTTTAGCAGATTGTAAGTATTTTTTATATTTTAAGTATATTTTCGTGCCAAATCCAATCGTGGCGCGTGGGCATAAGCGTGCGACAGTAAAACGCGATAGGTTGTGGATTCGATTCCCACTCGGGGAAATGAAATATTTAATATTTTCATTTTTTATTCCGCCACTCCGTCAGCCCACCACTTAACAATGTAATGTCTCCAGAATTCGCCGGAAAGTAGGGAGCGGAGTGTCTTAACATTAAGCCCTCTCTGGATTTCTTTTTACATGCAGAATATAGTATGACGCTGTAAAAATGTACATTCTGTAATATGAAATAAAAAAAATATTTAAGAAATTTTAGAAATACAAAATTAACAAATGTGTTAATTGTTATCAGTTATCAGAAAAAAATAATAATTATTACAAAAGATTAAAGTTGTGATATTATATAGTGTGCAATTAAAATGATAGAGTATAATGTAAGAAAAAAACAGCTTTACGTTGTATTCCTGCACACAGCAGTATAGACAGAGTGATCGTAATGTTAAGACACCCCGTTTCCCACTTTTCATCGAGTTCTGGATGCATTGTGTATTGAGTGGTGGAACTCAACGCCACACCTTGAAACCAGAGCAAAGAAATGAAAATATAAATTTAAAAATATATTTTATTTTCTCGAATGGGGATTGAACCCACAACCAGTCGCGTTTAGAGTCACATAATTGTGCCCTTGCGTCACGATTGGCCTCGATAATTTTATGAGGAAATAAAGATTATAAAATTAAATAAAAAATTGCAAGTTAATTTTTTGCCGATTCTTTTTAAGGTTATTTGATTATATAGAGGAAGATTATGTAAGCCAGACCTTCGTTATTTTATAAAACTTCAAAGTTTCTTAGTATACACCAAAAACTGATAAATACGGTCAGGGAACTCAAAATATGGATGGTGAATAATCACCCAAAGTAATTTGGCATTTAATAAATAAATAAAGTGCATAAAATAATACCCAACTTGCATTAAAGTATGAAAAAAATTATTAAATTTCCTTGAGAATAATATTAGAAATGACGTTATCCATTGCCAGACCCATAAAACCGTTATAAATTATAGGCGTCTACAAAAATTATATGAGAATAAAGTTAAAACGAAATAAAGTTCATGGTCTTTGTAAATATAAGAATACGTATGTATTTAATACAATATCACGGTCACATAAATAACGAAGTCAGAATTAAATGGCAAATAAAGCCTGAGACAATTCTCACCTTGCCGAAAAACACTTTTTGTTTAAGACGAATAGTGCTCCGAGCCACACCAGAGCTGAGGCTGTCCATACGATTTTTTTTCGAATGAATTTTATCGCTGTTGACCTGGGATGGTCTTTACAGAGTCAAAATAGGACCTTGTCACCAGTTGCGGCGGAGAGTGTCTTGTGAGACTAAGGAATGAATCCTGTACTGTACTGTAATGTACTGGGCGTTTGTGACTGTAACTGGGTTGTCGGGACCGAGAAGAACGCTGCCAGGGCGTCAAAGAAGCGAGTATGAATGAGGAGCGTACTTACACGCTTCGACAATGCGTGTTGGAGTGGGAATGCATGCTCGTAGTAGCGCTTGGCTAGGCGTTTGCAAAATTTCTTTAGCGATTCTAATTCAAAATTTTTGTGTAGGTCAACGTTGCTTACGTACTATGAGCATCCGGATGACATACGGAGGAATTTGTTTTGGAGCTTATGAAGGACGTCTATCTTGTGAGCGGAGCGATCCGTGGTGTAAGGGGCGGTATCGTCGGCATACATCGCAAGTTTAACTTTATTTGTGCGCAGAATGTTGCTGGTCGCAGCCGTGTCGCTGCGAATTGATCTACGGATACTGTGTTTCGCGATGTGTTCCGTTAGCCCGTGAACTTGGTGGGATTTAAAGCCGAACTATTATTAATGAGCAGTTATTCTACTGAGAACGATTCTCCTGTAAACTTTCCCTAAACTGCTAATGAGACTGATAGATCTATGGCTGGAAATGTTTGGATGGTTTTTTAGGTTTGCGAATGCCTATAACTGTTTATGCCTATGGCTGTTGTGTGAGCTTCCTTCCACTTGGTAGAGAAACAGCAGTAAGATCAGCAAAGAAATTAGCTGAATCGGAAGATTCTTTAAGACTTTGTTTGGGATTTTGTCGAAAGGGATTGATGACCCCAGTCACATCCATTTATGGATCCACCACCGATTCATAGATGGCAACATGGCGACATAGATGGTGATACTGCGACACTACCAAATTTGACACTTGCGCCGACTGCTATATTTGTCAAAAATATGAAGGCGTCATATCCATACATATGTATACAATTTGTATACATGTTTGGATTTTATTCGGACTATTGTAGAGGTTTCAGCAAAGAAAATGTGGAGCAGTTCCATCAGTATACTGCAAATAATGAAAAACGATAATAAGGCCAGTTTAGTGTTGCAATGTTAATGGAATATTCCTGGACTCTTAGTCAAGATAATGTACAAGCAAGATATAGTAGGAAAGGAGCACTTTTTAATATTTTTTTTATTTATTGCGTCTAGAAATTTCCACCTTTTTTCAAGACTGTTATTTTCGATTGCGGAATTAATAAATTAACTTTGTACTTCGCAAGCATCTGCATCGGTTCGTTTAATGATTCAAGGAGCCGGAAAATTTAATTTAACTGATTTAAGTGAAGAATACATACAAAAAAATTAAATTAAAAGATTTAAATATGTCAATTTTGTCATTGATACTTAAACTCCCACTAATTCTGAAATTGAGCTTTTCATAATAAGTTATTAAAATTTTTTAATTTTAAAATAACGAATAAAACATAACTTGCGTGAGCTTAATTTTTAGTATGCGAATTTTATATGTTAAAAAATTATATTTTAACGAGGTTTTGATACGAAATCGCTTTCGTACACAATTGATTAAAAGTGCCGACTCGTTCGTGGGAAGAAATGATAATTAATTCCAATTGTGATGGAGTCGTGTTTGGAAAAAAAATTGATGGCATTGGTAGGTAAAGTCGCAAAGGCTTCTAATGTAAAGATTTGAAATGTAAAGGTTTTAAATGATAAAAAGGTCTGAGTGGAGAAGTGACTGAGACTTTCCTTCGGCGCTAAGAAAAATACCTTTTGATGGAGTATAAAAGAACTGTGGTATTTCAAGATATTCGCCAAGAAATCTATGCCATATTACATTGCACCTGGTTATAATCTTTTTCGTGATGCATCCTTTGCTATTAGAAGTTAATGGCAAAACGAAAATGTAACAGTTCTTAACGTCAATACGAGTTATGAAATGTCAGTATTGATTGATGGGAAATATTATGAATCGATGATCACATAAGTTCTAGAATTATTCATAAAAGGCACAATAAATACTCAATAAATCATTCATTATCAAACGATTTCTGAAAACTTTAAATCTCACACACACACACACACACACACACACACACACACACACACACACACACACACATATATATATATATATATATATATATATATCGCAGTGCGTGAAACAGCGTGAACCTGATACAGCTATTAAACAATTAATTTTTTTCAGGTCCAGGATCGACTCACGATGCATTTATAACCAAGAAAAGTCTACATTATTTAACTTTGTCAGTAGTTTCCGGCACTGGGTTAAATACCGCTCAGAAAAAATATAGTTATTATCAGGTAATTATTTAAATTATAGTTATAAGTGATTATAGTATATTATATTCCTTTTTCATATATATAATATCTAGAGCTAAGAACTAAATGTATATTGAACGTAATCTAGCCACATTTTTCTGACATTTTATTCAATAAGAGAGTGTAGCACACAAGTGCGACTGTAATCGCGACGATTGTGATTTGGATTTCCACTCAGGGTAATAAAAAATATTTAATATTTTAATTTCTTCCTTCTGGTGACCAAGCAAAGCACGGCGTTGAGTGCCGCGACTCAACAGGCAATGCCACCAAATTTTGGCAGAAAACGAAGACCGGAAATATACGAATGTCTTCCGACTAGATTCTACTATGTGGGATATAATGTGAAGCAGAAAAAAATCGTTCAATCGTTTCAAATCTATCCATAATATTCATACACATGTAGTTCACATCCGAACTCAGAATCATAAATTAAAGTGACTCATGTTTATATTTCCTAAATAGAACAGCAATATTTATTTGCCTCCATCTCTGATTTTCTGTTTTGGGTGTCAAACGGCAAAAGTCAGCGATGAGTTTTCCTCAAAATTCGGAATTTTACGACATTAACGGACTTTGACCGGCCCGACCAATGAACGCACGAATACCATATTTTCTCGTTGTGCGTTACTGTTGCGCGTCTTTGTTCCACGTCGTTGTTGCACGCTGTTCTTGCCCGTCGATGTTCCAGGTGTCATTAATGTTAATTAATTGTTTTTCGTTAATGTTAATTAATATAACATATATATAATCATATTTTTTTATTTTAAATATGTTAAATAATACACATAAAACATATTTTTTTGTAGCAAATTATTATATATTTTTTTAATAGTATATTTGATAAATATTATTACTAAAGTGATTTAGCTTCACGCTGTATCCCGCACACAGCAGGGTAGGCAGAGGGAACTTAGTGTAAGACACTCCGTTCCCCATTTTTTGCCGAATTCTGGAGGCATTGCGGCAGAACTCAACGCCGCGCTTTGCCTCGACACCAGAGCGAAGAAAATGGAAATATAAAATTTAAGTAAATATTTCAATCTTCTCGAGTGGGGATCGAACCCACAACCAGTCGGTTTTACAGTCACACTTTGTGCCGCTGCGCCACGACTGGCCTCAAGATTTATTATTAAACTGTTTATTATAATATAATTAAAATTTGTTTTATTTAGTAAATATAATTTACCACTTCCCTAAAAATACCCTCCTAACTTAACTCTAAAAATAAGAAGAGGCTTGAAAAAATACTAATTTTGTCAAATCCTGAAAATATGGAAAAAACCGGGGTCCGGGATTTTTCTGAAGTCGATATCGAAAATTCCGGTTTTGCTTGAATAGTCCGATATTGCGACCCCTAGTAGAAACCAGTGATCTCGACATCTCCATCTCGGACGACAATTTGACGTGATATTATAGGTATTTGTGTCCTTTGCTGATCGATAAATTACTTTCCAAGGTTAATAACATGAGCTTTTATTCATTCACATTTAAAGATTGTATTGATGGAAAGTGGCGTTAATGCAGTGGACAGAGCAGTGATACAGATTCGCTTATCTTTTGGCAGTATAGGATTTATTTGTGCGTTTAATGGCAACAGTGTATTCAGTGACTCATGAGTCACTGTGTACCTTTTAAATTTGAGTCACCGAAGACTGTGCTAAATACAATTAAATAGAAAAGTGAAATTTTACAAAAAAAATATTTATAATGCCTGCAAATCTTAAGTAAAGTTCATCCCACCACATATCCGCCCACATCCTTAGATGATCAATTTCCAAGATTTTATTGAATACTCCAGCAATTCAAGATACAGTCTATTTATTAACACATCACCTAATATAGACAATCAATTTTTATTTCTTTAGTTTTTAGAAAGCCGCGTTGCAAGAGCGACATTGGGCGGAAAATTAGAAAGATCCGAAGATTATATACAACGTGGAATCATTTTAATTAGTAATCGATTTTCTATGCATAAAATACCGAAAGAAGTGTTCGCTACTCTAAAGTTTTATTATTGAAAAATTATCTGAAGTGTTAAAGTTGATCTTAATTGATTTGATATTATAAATTTTATGTGATTGATGTTGATGAATATTAAACTTAAGAGACAAATGTAATATAATACATATAAATACACATAACTGAATATACTTCATAGTTTTAATTGACTATTATACTGTCGAGTCACTGTGCACTAAATGGTCGAGTCACAGTAGACCAGTACCCCTATACAGTGGCTCATTTTCCATTTTTTAAAAGATATAATCAGCCAAGTTTAATATTGTTTTCATTGGAAAAATGAAACGGGGAGAAAGATTTGCAACTAATGTATGTTGTGTGTAAATCTCAGCTCGCTAACTATTTCTTCATACTTTTTAACATCTGAAAAAATCCAAACCACTGTTCCCGACCTGATCCTACTTTTAAGAATAAGAAGTGGTAAATATTAAAAAAAACACACAAAACTTATTTTAAATAGTATCTTCTACATTAATTTTTGATATGAACCAAATATTATATTAAGGTAATCAATTGACTTACAATTAATCAGTTCCTTCACCAACCATTACACAAATATCGTAATCTGTTTTTAGCAGCTTCAAGCTTTTATCCGCATTGCAGAGTAAGCAGAGGGAAGTACCATTCCATTCTCCACGCCCGCCCAATTTTCGAGTTATTGCGAGTTACGTGGCGGAGCTCAACGTCGCTCTAAATTTATCTTTTTTCAGCAGCATTTAAAGTTAGACTTTTTTTCTTGTTTTTCAGATGAAGGAACTCGCAAAAGATCCAGATATAGATTTCAAGAAAAAAACTTTGGTTTATGTAGGTGGTTTCATGGACAGTCCCAGTTTACCATTGGCCTGGTTCATGGGAAATGTTTACAGAAACATAGGCTATAACGTTCTATTGTTAGACACTTATATGTTTACTAAAATGGATTACCCTCGGTAAGATGTTATGTATTATATTAAACCAATGAAAAAATGATCTAGTAGTATAAACATCATTCCACTGGCTTCTAATGAACGATTTTACCATGATTATATTTTTTTTATCTAAAATAGCGTCAGAATGAAATACAAAATTATGAACATCGCAATCTTTAAAGTAAATCTGTATTTTTTCTTTGTGTTTGAAAACTAAATATTTTATATTTTCTCGCTCTGTGGCTTTGAGTTTGACCACTAGACGCGTAATGACTCCAGAATGTGGCGGAAAATGGGGAACGGAGTGTTAAGACACTAGGTTTCCTCTGCCTACCCTGCTGTGTGCGAAATACAGCGTAAAGCTTTTTTTTATTTTAATTCTATAAATTACAAAAAATAGAAGTAACGTGCACGAATGATTATCTGCGTAATGTCAACAAAAATTATATATATATAAATATAAAATGAGAAACAATCAGTTATGTTTTGTAGCTCACGAGATTTGATGATGACTTCTCTGAGCTATAATCAACAAAAAAGAGCAGTACAGATGTGTTTTTGCACACCGGACATAAAATAAGTTACACCAAATAAGTTTGTAAATAAATTGTTAGGTTTTGCCATCCTCCATTCCTTATATGTTTATTAAATTACTTAAAATCAAATATATTTTCAATAATTAAAACTAAACTAAACTAAACTAACTTTACGTTTTATTCCTAGCGGGGTAGTCAGAGAGAACGGAGCGCCAAAAGTTACGGTCTCTATATACCTCTTTCGCCTCGTCCACTGTCATAAACCTCTTCATAAATGCCCTTCGGGGCGTCCTCATGCTTTTTACGTGACCTTCCTCCAGTATCTTTGATACTGTGTTTTCGAAGGTCAACCGAGGTCTCCCCTTACCTCTCTTACTGCTCACTTTTCCATCATAAATCTTTTTTGCCATTCTTTCATCACTCATTCGTTCAATGTGCCCAAACCAGCTGAGTACGTTCTTCTTCATTCTCACCGTGACATCCTCGCTAGTACCTGCCATTCTGTGTACCTCTTCATTGCGGATTCGATCAGCTAAGCTGACTCCGCATATCCTACGAAGAAATCGCATCTCCACAGCATTCATCTTTCTTTCATTCTACTTCTGTAATACCCACGTTTAACTCCCGTATAACAGAGTCGGCATTGTGTACGGCCAAACGCGCGGCTGTGCTGACGTTTCGCCGTCTCATGAATGCAGCTAAGGCTCCGTTAACCTTTTTAACGGCAGCAATACGCCTTTCCACATCCATCTCGTATCTTCCATCTGTACTGAACATACTTCCCAAGTATAATTAATAATGTTATATCATTTTAGTGCTTCCCGTTTCATGAGAGCTGCCGGAAAAAACGTAGCCGAAATGATAGCGAAACTAGCAAAATTAGGCCTAGACCCAAAAAAAACAGAACTTATAGGCTTAAGCCTTGGTGGACAAACAGCTAGCTTTGTTGCGAAGAATTTCTACAAACTAACTGGAACTAAGATATCAAGACTCACAGGCTTAGATCCATCTGGTCCATGTTTTCGAAATCTTGGACCAGATCAGCGTATTGATAAGAGTGATGCCGATTTTGTTGAGGTTATCAGTACAAATATAGATAATATGGGCATGGCAGCGCCTGTGGGACATGTTACTTATTATGTTAACGGTGGAGAAAATCAGCCAGGAGAAGTCTATTGGTTATTTTGTAACTCTCTTTGTTCTCATATTAGATCTCATATTTTGTGGTTGACAGCGTTGACACACCGAAATTCTTTTATAGCCATACAATGTGATTCTGTACAACAAGCTAGGAATATACAATGCTATGATAGAAAACCACTTGTTACTAATGTGATGGGTCTTAACGCAGATAAAAGTAAAGAAGGTATTTTTTATCTGACAACTACTAATAGATATCCATACCATTTAGGTAAGAAAGGCTTGAAAAAGGAAAATGATTATATTTTATCTGTAACAAAAAACTTGAACTCGGAAGATGTTATAAAAATATGAGATGAAGACATAGATGTAGTAAAAAATCTAATGTTTTTGCCATTTCTATTTGCTCATGTTCATTTTATTTCGTTGTTAATTCATAAATTATTAAGTAACTATTTTAGTTTAAAATTATGTCATATATTTATGTGTTATTAAGATTAATATCTTGAAAAATATACCAATAATTTATAATAATAAAATATTTTAGTAGCGCCATCTCTTAGGTAAATAATGAACTTATAGCAAACCTGTTGAGTCAACTTTACAAATTCTGTTTCTATGTAATTTAGATTAAGGTTACTAGATGGCGCTAACAGTGATATTTAATTGTCTGAAAATTATCAGTATAATACTTTGTTTAAGTCAATAATCATTTTTATAACTTATAATTAGTATTTTGTTGTTCTGAGTACGCAAAGAGAATGGCTTAAGATGAATTTATGCGGTACGAATATACCTACAGTACCTTGTTTAAACAAAATAGATACTAAAAAATCAAATCACTTAATGTAAAATTGTGTCATATTAAAGTTTTTGGATTATTAATATAATATAAATACTTTCCCTTGATCCTTTTGTTTAAATACATTGATGTAGGTTCGGTGAAGCACTAAAATGTTGTCACTGTCTTCTTAACATAATTTTGAAAACATTTGTTTATATATTTAAAAAAAATCTTAACGTTAGCTACAACATCCTGCATAATAAAACAAATACCATTATAATATGTTTGCAATTTTTTCCTACGATTCGTAAATTTGTATGCAAACTGGACTTCGCTGGATTACAAAGAAATATTTGAGAGGCATTGTCAGTATAGTGCCCTTCGACCATCACCTGGTGTACCGCGCCTAAAACCCGCATATAAACTGCTGTTCGTAACACATTCTATTAGAAAACGATTAAATACAAGGTCAGTGTGTCTCATTACGGCCATTGTAAGATCTTCGAACATCTGCTTACCTGAGTTTCTTTGTTTAAATCCAAAATTTTATAATGCTAATTCGTCAATAGGACCGCGGAACTGAAGGGGTGACCACAATGGGCTATCGGGCAAACACATTTTGAAATTCCAACCCCATTTCGTTGAAATAAGGGTTATATAAGTAAATATAGGGGTAGGAGGGGTCAGTTCAATTGTTTTGATAAAGTTTTTTGCATTCTAACGGACACCTGGCAATAAGTATATGGTATTTGAATATAATTAACATCTTTGACCGTTTTTTGGTGATGGGGATGACAAAGAGTTGCGATAGTAGCTTTATAAAGTTGTTAGAAGTCCATATGTAATCTATTTTTTATATTAACCTAAAGTTCGTGTTCAGTGGTGTTCGTGGAGAAAACATTGAGAGTGTTACGACACTCTTTCTTTATTATATCAACTGGTGTTCTCCATTGTAATGTGTTTTGTAAAGAAATATGAAGCAATATGCTTCATATTATCCCTTTTTTCGAAATTGCTGTGAGTTTTTCAACGAACTTTTGAAGGATTCTCATTTAAAGTTATAACAGGTAAGAACTTAATTAATACGTTTCAATGCCTTTATTTGAAAGAGTTTGAAAAAGTTTTTATTGTAAAAAAATTAACAATATTTACAGCAAAAAAAAAAACATTTTCCGATTTGATGTAATTGGATATCTGAATTCTTTTTCGATTACGTAATAAACTCGTAATTACATATATGTAACTTAGTGCGCGTAGCTTTATATTATCACCTAAGAAAGATCAATATCTTTAAACAGATAAAAAAATATCTATATTTGGTAGAATTTTTTCAAGAATATATTTAATATTTTTAATCCGCCACTCAACACGCAATACCTCCAGAATTTAGCGGAATATGGGGAGCGGAGTGCCTGAACTCAAGGTTTCTTCTGTCTACCCTGCCAATTGCAGGATACAGCGTGAAGTTGAAAATATATATATATAGGATGGAAGGGTCCGCGGTCCTTTTACAGGACCATCATATAGGGTAAAACATTTTAAACCCATACCTAAAGAAATTAATCAAGATACTTCAACAGTTTAGACGTAGGATTTTTTTTCATTTCACGATGTTGTGGATAAACATCGTGAAATGCCTGTATTTCGTGTGACGCAGTTACCCATAGATACCAATAACGTAAACGCATACTATTATAAAAATACTACTAAAGGTTAAACAATCTTTGAACTTTGCCGCCAATACCTACGACTCGATTTCGGAATGAGGCGTATGCGGCGGTTTCCCTTTGATAGGTTTATGTGTGCGTGCGATTATTGTATAATTTATTTTGTTTGAAAAAATCACTTTCATTTTTGGCAAAAAAATATAATAATAACTGTATTAGGCTTTTATAAAGTAAATAGTTAAAACTGTGGTTTCATTTAAAGTGGTTCTGACAAAATCACTGTATACATAGTGTCGTACAATCACTGTCTTTTTCGTTGGCTCAGACAAACAATTGATAAGTAACTTTAATCACTTCTGTGAAAATTACAAATACCTACAATAAAAAATAATTTTTCAATTAAAAATTGAGCTATCAAAATTGTTATTTTATTCTTATACCCACTGCACCGAGCTAGAGTTAGACAACCACTGTGGAATGTATTTAAAGAAATAAAAACACACATTTAACTATGCAATACAAGTTAATTTAAGCAAGGCAATATAAATTTAAGCTGCCATATCGTCATTTAATAGCTTGTCCAAATAATTAATGCCATCCAAAACCTCGAGTCAAACCTCCGAAATATTCCAATCAATATATTTGGCCTTTCCGAAGCCCGGTGGTACTACACCTGTCGTCCCACAGCCTACTTTCACATATATATATATATATATATTATGTAACCCTGACATTGTAGGTGTTAAAATATCGATAAATATCAAATATAGTAGATGCTACCACTTCGCGGGTGGTAAATACTTAGTTAATTGGTCCCGGAGAATGTTTATAATAGTGTTTATTAATTTTGGTTGTTGTAAAAGAGACGATGTAAATGTAGTTACATTCGATCAGAATTGGTACAATATATTTTTTAGATTCACTCTTTATCCCGCATATCCCACAATCGGCTGAATTCTTGAGGCATTGCGTATTGATTGAAGGAACTCAACGCCGCATTTTGTCTCCTTCAGAGCAATGAACTAAAAAAATCAAAATCAAATCAAAATTGTAAAATAAATACTTGTGTAGCATTCGCACTCTTTTGAGAATATTTTTTCCAGCAGGGTAGGCAAAGGGAACCTAACATTAAGGCACTCCGTTTCCCACTTTTATGAATATAGTTTTTTTATTGTGTGACTAAGGCCCGTAATTAAAAAATCGTATACCAACCTAACAGTGCCAGGCCAGTCGTGGCGCAGCGGCACAAAGTGTGACTGTAAAACCGACTGGTTGTGGGTTGGATCCCCACTCGAATAGATGAAATATTTATATTTTCATTTCTTTGCTCTTGTGTCGAGGCAAAGCGCGGCGTTGAGTTCTGCCACTTAACATGCAATGCCTACAGAATTTGGCAGAAAGTGGAGAACGGAGTGTCTTACACTTAGTTCCCTCTGCCTACCCTGCTGTGTGTGGGATACAGCGTGAAGCTGATTTATTTATTTTTACCTAACAGTACGATCGTGACAAGTCAGGGTACTCTTTCTCTCTTACTCTCTGTCTACTCTGCTACACACGGGATAGAGCGTAAATCTAAAAAATAATATTCAATAGATATAACAATTTTGACCTAGTGTACACATATCCTAATATTTATTAATATTAATTCGGTATAACAGATAGATTCGTTGATTGCATCACATTTTATAAATGAATGGTCAAGTTGAATATAATTATGGCCCATATTTTATATATCCAATTAAGTATAAACGAATAGGTAAATCTTTTTTTTATATTGAACTTTCTTTGATGCTTGTCACGTCAATAATGAACAAAATCCATTGATCTTATTTTCCAACTCAGCTTATGACAGTAAAAGTTTTAAACGATAAAAATCAAATAAAAAAATAAATCAGCTTCACGCTGTATCCCGCACACTGCAGGGTAGGCAGAGGGAACCTAGTGTTAAGACACTCCATTCCCCACTTTCTGCCGAATTCTGGAGGCATTGCGTGTTGAGTGGCAGTACTCAACGCCGCGCTTGTCCTCGACACCAGAGCGAAGAAATGGAAATATAAATTTAAATAAATATTTCATCTCCTCGAGTGGGGATCGAACACACAACCAGTCGGTTTTACAGTCACACTTTGTACCCCTGCGCCAGACTGGCCTCAAGTTTTAAACGATAAACAAAATATTTTCTTTATTTTTAACTTCACACTGTATCTTGCATATAGTAGTGTAGGCAGAGGGAGCCGAGAGTTAAAACCCTCCGCTCCCAACTTTACGTCGAATTCTAGAGACATCACCTGTTAAGTGACGGAACTCAACGCCGCGCTTTGCCTCGACACCAGAGTGAAAAATTAAAATATAAATTTAAATAATTATATATTATTTCCTCGAGTGGGGATCAAACCCACAACCAGTTACGTTTACACTCACTCACTTTTGCCCCTGCGCCAAGACTGGCCTATAACTAGCTAACTTTCCACTTTTTTCTCAAGGATACCATAAAATTTAAGCATATAATAGTTAATATGCTGAATATATAAATTATGCACTTTACCACAACGACTTTGGGGTAGGCAAAGTGAGGACTCTTAATTATAACCGGCACTCGTGGTTAAAGGAAAGATGCTGTCATTATCAATTTTAGATGTATGCATGAGTTCGTTGGCGCTTTTGGGCATCTTCAATCTTCATTTTACCAATAAATTGATGATACTTTTTACCAGGCTCAAACTCTTTACCTTTGGAGGGGTGGCCTTTCTGGTTAAATGTATTACATTATTTTTTAATAAAAAAATAAGACGTTGTGGCGCAGCGATACAGGTGTGGTTGTAAGCGTGATGGTTGCGGGTTCGATTCCGAATTGAGGGAATGAAATATTTGCATTTCCTCGTTCTGGTCACAAGACAAAGAATAAACCTCGTTGAGTTTCGCCGCTCTACAGGTAATAAAATTGTAATAGTAATCATCAAAATTGGGCGGAAAGTGGGGAACTCTCTCCCTTTGCTTAGCCTGCTATATTCATTATACAGCGTGAAATTTAGTAAAATTAGAAGTATTTGACATGGGTACAACGCTGTTCTTACTATGACTTTAACATGGAAAAGTTTACCTACGCAAAAATAACAAAAAAATATTTTAGTTAAATTAAATCGTGAGAATCGTGGGAATGTAATGATGAACATTTTATCATTGTTTACATTTCCTCGTTTCGATAACAAGGCTAGGCGTGGAATTAAGTTCCACCACTCAACACACAATGTTTTGAAAATTAAGCAGTAGGTACGTGGAGAACAGAGTGTCTGAACACTATGTTCCCTCCCCCTACCCTACTAAATGCGAGAAACAGCACGTAGCTAAAAAACAAGAATAATATATAAAGTTCACTTTAATTTTGTTCAATTTTTTACTTTAAAATCTAGATCCTTACACTAAAAGTATGCTGTTAAGAATTTAATTTAGCTGCGATTATAAAATTTTTCAGGTGGAAACGAGACAAGAAAAGTGATTTTAGGTCAAACACCTTGCAAAGTGAAGCTAGAACGCTTTTGTCGTGTTACCGAGCGTTAGTAATAGGGTCCAAGTTCTTGTGGATAATACAAATTCTGCCTTATTACACTAAATCTTGGTCTAGACTTTGCACTTAAGTATCTACTAGTATTCTAGGCAAAGTTATGTACTAATTTTTTAATCTATTATATACAGGATGCAGAATAAATATCTATTTGTATTATATGTTCATATTTATATATTCTGTGGAATGAAATGTGACAAAACGTGTACCGATAGGCATTTTTAATACGGCAGACAGAGGGATCCTAGTGCTAAGACACTCCGTTCCCCACTTTCTGTTTAATTATCAAGGCATTGCGTGTTAACTGGTGGAGTTTAGCGCCGCACTCTTTTTTCTAGAGAAAGCAAATAAATATGTCCTGAACCTAATATGTATAATATATTTAGTAGCCTAATATGTATAATATATTCAGTAGTTTTTTTTTATATTTAGTAGTATATGTATAATATAATATATTTAGTAGAAATATACTTTAATATTAAATCAAGCATGTAAGTATTAGAAGACACTATTGAATAAAATGAAATTACTAAGGCAGTAACGTTTTGCAGGTCGGGATACATTATTAAATTACTTTAACGTTCTAAGCTAACGTGTTTATGTCTGGTCTTTTGATGGTAGAACACCGAATTGTGCTTCTTATAGTGTAGGTAGAGTTATTGATTTTGTTCTATAATTTAGGTTTTGGTGAATTTTCTTTGATTATATGAGGCCAGTTGTGGCGCAATGGCACAAATGTGTGACTGTTAACGCGACTGGTTGTGGGTTGAATCTCCAGTCGAGAAATTAAATATTTATATTATTTTTTCATTGCTTCTCTTTAGTCTCGAGGTCAAAGAACCCAACACTCAACGCCTTCATTCGACGGAAAGTGGAGAACAGAATGTCTTAGCACAAAGTTCCCTCTGATTCTTTTATTGCGATGCAATGGTTGTGAGTTTGTTGAATTCCGACTGTGTCTATGCAGGGCCTTCTAATTAAAATAATTAATTTGAAGTAGGAATCGAACCCACGACCATCGCAATTACAATTGCATCGCACGCTGCACCGGAGCGTATAGAAAATATAATGGTGAATGTCCACGTGTTTTTTCTTTCTTTAAACATTTTGGTCTATACAATAATATTGAGTCTATAATATAAAGAAGAACAAAGTAATTGACCTGCATAAAAACTGAATATGGATATATGATACTACATGGAGGTAGTGGATTTAAATTTCCAACAGCTTCCCAGCAAGATTTTTTTTTTATTTTATTACATATTTTATATAGGTAATTGGTGTTTTTCTGGTTGAAATCAAGATATGGCGAATTTCATCACGTTCAGAACAAATAAAAGCAAAAAACAGTTTTACGCGTTTTCCCGCATAGCAGTATAGACATAGCAAACCTAGTACTAAAACACGCCATTCATCACTCGTCGCCGTATTTGGAGACTGCGTGTCGTCTGCAGAAATCAACTCTGCGCTTCTGTCTTCTGTCATCTATTTGAAAGAAAAAATCATGAGTGGGCCTTGAACCCACAACCATCGCTTTTACAGTCAGACGTTCTTCCACTGCGCCATGACGGCCCGATCCGAATAAACAGCATAGAAATTGCGACTTAGATCAAGATTTTATTTCATCGTACAAACTTTTTTTCTTAATTAATTTCTTAATGAACTTTTCATTTGTCAAGACAACATATTAATCGAAATCCAATAACTTAATTAAAAAACGCCGATGCATCAGAATCGAATGGAGGCGTGGTAATATCCGGTATCGCGGAACTCGGCCCGTCACTTCCGTCCGCCATAACTGGCCTTTACCTGTAATTAATTGACAAATGTGGATTTAGCTTTAGTTTGCTATAATCTGCAAATACATATCACAGATAGAGAAAAGAGGAAGGTATAGCAATTTAACAGTAAGTAAATTCTAGAATGTTCTGGTGCTCTTTCCATATCGTACCCATGTAGTTTTTACACTCTGATATTATTTCAGACACTTAGGGCCAGTTTCGCCACTGGGTGATAAAGATCTGGACAGCCTTATCTGCCAGACGAGCTATAATTTTTGAAATCAAATCAGCTTCACGCTGTATCCCGCACACAGCAGGTGCACAACAGGTAGGCCTAGTGTTAAGACACTCCGTTCCCCACTTTCCGCCAAGTTCTGGAGGCATTGCGTGTTGAGCGGCAGAACTCAACGCCGCGCTTTCCTGGACACCAGAGCGAAGAAATGAAAATGTAAATGTAAATAAATATTTCATCTCCTTGAGTGGGGATCGAACCCACAACCAGTCGATTTTGCAGACACACTTTGCGCCCCTGCGCCACGACTGGCCTCACATACACACATTTGACACATGCATTTAATTTTTACATACTTATTTGTAATTTAAAAATGTAAGAAATCGTATTAATTGTTACTTACTATTATCGTTCATTAATGAGAAAATTATCCTTGAAAATAAAAGAAACATTTATTTTGTATTTACGTCCTATGCCTGTGAGATAGCATTAATTATTAAATTACTATCTGAAACTTTATTTGTAACTGGTGAGACTGGTCCTTACTGTTGTTCTTTTCTATCCAATTAAACGTAACGGTTGTAGCTTCAAAACCAAAGATCCCAGTATCTATGCCATTAAAAAAAAAACGGAACATATCTAGAGAAAAATGTTGCACATACAAGTATGGCATTAAAATACACCTACTTTGCATAAAATACGACTTTTCTAGTAGGGAGGCTAATTAATAAATTAACTACACCATAGATTCCATCACAGGCGTGGTAATATCCGGGACTTGGGCCGTCACTTCCGTCCGCCATAATTGACCTCCAGTAAGTGATTGGAAATTTTAGCGCGAGATTTGTAAAATATACCTATTGGAATACTAAGTTTTTCATTATTTTTTCGCTGTCATGCAATTGCGGGAACTTGACTAGCAGGGTAAGCAAAGAAAATCTAGTGACACTTTTCTTTTCTTTATCGGCCGATTTTTGAGACTTACGTGTTGTGCGGTGTAGGTTTCGAGTCACATCACGGCGGCCTCCTTTTTACGTTTACAAAAAAAAAAACAAAATAATAGCCGAATAAAGTGATAGTTTTCAATTAAATTAAAGAAAACCTTTAGACAATATAAATCATAATCTATAATTCGGACTAATTTTTAACGAGGAAAAGTTTGTTACTGAAATTGTAATATTTTTTAGTTTTATATCGACTCCTTCTTAAACATTATACTTTTCAATAACAACCACCGTAGTGGACATATATTTCTAAGCTGAACTTATGTAAATTATGTTTAACATAATATATTTTCTAATGTGCTAAAACTTAGTTTAATTTCTATTAATAATTTATATAGTGCTTAGGCCTAAATACAATATACCAATTCGCCATATTTATATATAATTAAAAAAAATATATAAAACACATACACACAACAACGATTACCATAACGTAATACGTACTTAATAAGCCATGTCTTATTTTATTTACATCAAATAAATCGATGCATCGACGCGCGGGGGTAGTGCGCGTGCGTGGCAAAAATGGCGGCCGAAAAAAGTTGAAATAAGAGAAAGAAAGCGGGGTCGCCCCCACGCTAAGGAGGGCTCACGGTGGGACGGCATTAACCTATTTTAATGAAAAGAGTATGTGTTATATTAATATTATTTTAATACTAGTTTTTGTCTGCGGCGTTTAAATGGTAATAATAAGTAATAGTTGAGTCACATTCTGAGTGCCTGTGTGTATTTCTAATATAGCCTCTATCCTTCCTGGATAATAAGATTTTTCACCACATACAGAATTTTTCAATTCTAAACAGTAGTTCCTGATATAAGCGTGTTTAACCAAACATACTCTTTAACTTTTTAATATGTGTAAAACAAAAATATTAAGTGATTACAGTTATAATTTACTCAGTGAGAGTTCTTATAATAGTCCGCCGTCTATTGTTGTTATTTATTTTGTACGTAACACTAAATGAGTACTATTTGAAAGTTGCTAGTCTTACATGGGTCATACATTTTGGATCATTCTTAGATGTCTGAAATATCTTATTTTCGAATTGGTGTATTGATATATTGTATAAGAAATTCAAATCTGCCTTTCTTCTTTCCTTTTAATTTCCTTTCTGTTTATTTATAATTACTATTTGATATTTTTCTGTATTAAGCATGAAATATTCATATTCATAACGTAATTCACTCAAAAAATACACAAAAATATTTTATTAAATTTAAATTTTTTATATAAATGACAACTCTACACTAAAAACCAAATACAAAAATACATTCAAATATAGTTAAAAAAATTCTAACAAGAAATTGCCAGTGCCACAGTAGGCAGAGGGTGTGTCCCTTCGGTCGCGCCCACGAGGGTGACGGGCGCCTTAGCGACTTGTGCTGCGTTTAGTAGAGTAGGGATGTATGTTTAGTTGAGAGAGTTAGTTGCACTAGTACTGTTGCAAAGGGATGATCTAAAGAAGTTGTGAATTTTATTGTAGATTTGTATTTTTTTTTAGATTCACGTGTGTACCTTGCAAGGTAGTCAAAGAAAAACGCAGCGTCAAAAGCTGCAGTAATTTGCCACTGAGAAAATTTTGCCGTATAAAATTATTGAAGATGAAACTGGGTTGATTGACCGTTTTTTTAGTAAATTAGGATTTATTATGTCAGAACTATAAGTAAAAATTACTTTGTGTAGGTATTTTTATTTTAATTTTAAAACATTTTGTGTCATAATTATTAATTTTAATTTTTTTTCTATATTATATTAAAAAAATAGTAATATTACTTAAATCATTTTTTTGGAAACAGTTGATTGAGAAAGACGCTAAGCGCTAATACTATTACGTTACTGTTGACTATCTAGTCTGCTTTCTGATATTTTTTAAAGAATATATTATACATACCCTATTATACAAATACTTTCATCAAATATTTTTTGATGAAAATATTGTAACTTGCCCAAGTACTGTCCTAACGATAAAGGCATTCGAAACGTGAAAAAGAAGCACTGCCCCACACATCGATCTCCCAGTCAAATAAACTTGCAAGAAACAGCTACGATTTAAAATTAAATATGCAAATGTATAGTAAATATTAGGATTACTACTACTACTACTTAGTACTATTTTGTTTGATTAACCGAATAATATTTACCAATATGAATATTTTTTTGTTATAAAAAAAAAGAGTTTTGTAGATTTAAATAATTAACTGGTGAATTATAAATATAAAATGTACATTGTATTATATATAAATTATTATTAATATTTAAATAAAACGATACACAAGTCAATAATTGGTCTTATTTTATTTACGTTGAAGTTTGATAAATTAGGTCTTTATTTATAAATATCTTATAAAGAATATTAAATAAAGACAAGAAATACAGATGCTGAGGTCAGTAGTAGCATAAAAGCACAAGTGTGTGACGGTTAACGCGGCAGGTTGTGGGTTCGGCTCCCATTCGATGAAATGAAATATTTAGTATTTCGAAGATATGACTTCACCTCGACACTCGCACAAAGGCGTTGATTTTCGCCATTAAACACCCAATTCCTCCAGAATTTGGCGAAAAGTGAGGAACGGAGTGTCTTAACCCTTTGCCTTCTCTGCTGTGTGCGGGATACAGTTAATAAAAAATGGAGATGTTTTCAATATTATAAAAATTAAGTAACGTAAAAATTTCGCTCCCCAACAAGCTTAGTGGTAATCTTTCCTAGATTACCCTTTCACGTTCTATCCATGATGAAACAAAAATATTACTCATTTTAATAACATATATTGACTTTTAATATAATCGCATAATAAATAAAAACTAAAAGGGTTATTAGGCTGGTTTCTGCAGAAAGTTAAAGGATAGTTGCTTGTTATTGTTTAAGTTGGCTCTTAAACTTTATGTTTGTTGCAAAGTTTTCGTTGCTTCGGCATTTCAAACTTCGCTTCGTATCATAATTAGCATTTCAAGATCCGTTCGTGGAAGTTTTATATTTATTTACCTCCCTTAATAATTTTTTTATTAATTAAAAATTATGATGTCGTACTGTTCATTTTGAATGCCGAGTGATTATTCTTTTTGTTTTCATTGTAAAATGGCTTGTTGCTAAATTGTATTGTGCTTTTTGTGATAATGTTTTTTGTATTCCATAGATAATAGTTTATTTTTTCATTATTTATACACTTATATAATATATTTTCTGTTTTTGTGCAGTGGCAGTGTAAAATACGTTACAGTTTTATATTTAAATTAAAATAATTATATAAATCAACATAATTAGTAGTCTCTATTTACGAATATTCAAAGTACGAGGTGTATATTAAAAAAATGGTATCAGGTCATATATACAATACAGACATTCAAATTCGTATTGTCAAAGGCAATTCCAATGAAAATTTAATTAGCATTTAACCACACAAGACTGTACATTTCCTAAAATTAAAAGCAAGTTCTCCTTTCAATAATGCATTAATTAAAGCTGGTCCAAACCTCAACCAATTAAAAGTACACTCATTCGACTTAAGTCAAACTAATTTTATTTTAAACCGAAATAAAACTTGGTGCACTTTTGCAAGGGGCGACAGGGGGCAAATGCATAAACAGGGGGCGGCGAGGGTGGCAAGAACACAAAAATAGGGTGCTAAGAGGCATGGCAGCCATCTTTAAAAGCGTCGCCTCGTCGATTTTTGCGATGAAAAAATGCTGGCTCTATAATTTATATCCATGGATGGATTTTGGATTTGAGATTTTGCTCATTTAAATATCATTTGTGGTTGGATTTTTTTGCCCGAATCATTTTTGTCGTGATAGCTTTTAAATTTTGTGATTAATGTGTAATTATTGATTGATTTGTGCTTTTTTGTATTTTTTTTATTGATAATATATGTATATTTAATATACGATTGAGCTATAAAGCAAGTAAACTTATTGGTTTATTTCATTGTTCAATCGTATAATAAAATATATTTTGTTTATTAATAAAATTGAGAGTATTGTCTATTCATGTTTTGCTATGATTTTAAAAATCTTGTGTATGCAATCAATTCCAAATATATTTATTTCATTGATTTTGTTATTGTATTTTTTATTTACATTATTGAATCTTGTAAGAGAAACTAATAATTAACCACTCTGTTAGTCACTTTCTTCTTCTGTAACAAATAATCCACGTAAGAGGTGATGGGATTATAGAATAAAGTTTGCTAATGAAACGAGAACAAAGATAATATAATTGGAATGTAAAATTTTCCTTGAAAGAGAATCGAAGTCAGTATCATCGTAGTAGTGTCGTAAGATATATTTTAATTATATCACGACTACGTCGAGTTCACAGTGACTAGTAAAATTTACCACGCGTAAAATGTATTAGGTATACATTTTTCAAAGTAATGTATTCACATAATTTTTAATATAAAATAAATGTTTTATTATGGTATTGTAATAAGAGATTTTAATATTGCCATATCAGAGTATGCATAAGACATTCAAAATATCCTAACGCAACTAACATTCAAGAAATGAATCTGCGACCCTAACAGTGCACAACATAGCACATTACTTATCTTCTAACAACGACTGATTTTAAAAGATTCATCTAAAAAACAACCATGAAATAAATACAGCTAAGCACCAATTACTTTTACAAACGAGATCCCAATCTTACATACCCTCATACCAATAAATAAGCACATAAAGACGTGACATTAGCCGTCCGATTTGCCCGACGTTCCCCTATAGAAAAAGTGAAGTAAAAAATTTGGGGATCTCACCCTAAGGGTTTTTTGTTCGATTCGTCACCCCACGGAATGGCTCGTTTATATTATTGGTACATAATAGGTATTGATTTTGGGGTTTGGTTTTACATTATGAATACGTTTGTACATACATATATTATATGTCTTTACATATAGTTTGTGTTATGTTTAGTTAGACTTTTATATTGAATATCTATGTAGTGTAGCTATATGTCTAGTATGTATAGCTTATTTAAAAATGTCTTTAAAAACTTTATGTTTGTACAATTATTGGATAATAAAATCAGCTTCACGCTGTATCCCGCACACAGCAGGGTAGGCAGAGGGAACCTAGTGTTAAGACACTCCGTTCCCCACTTTCTGCCGAATTCTGGAGGCATTGCGTGTTGAGTGGCAGAACTCAACGCCGCGCTTAACCTCGACACCAGAGCGAAGAAATGGAAATATAAATTTAAGTAAATATTTCATCTCCTCGAGTGGGGATCGAACCCACAACCAGTCGGTTTTACAGTCACACCTCGTGCCGCTGCGCCACGACCGGCCTCAAATTATTGGATATGTACACATATTGGTATACTAGCTTTCTCTTGCGGCTACGGAAGGAACCGTTATCAAATAGAAGTAAGTAAGTGAGAGTTGGATTCTACTAAACTCAGCCACAAGTACTGAATGGAGTATGCAATGTAAAAATATTTTTTCAATATGAACTAGTAGTTTCTGAGATTAGCACGTTTACCTAAACACATACTACTGTTTTAGAGAGAGGCCATTAACTAGTCGTTCTATTCTTTGCTTCATATTTTTATAATATTTCTACTTAAACCGTTTTTCTGGAACGTCTTGATTATATTTTTGCTATACTATAAATTCATACATATGTACATACATACACAAATTTAATTAAACTTTTGTACTGAATGACTCTGTCTTTTCTGTCTTTTCCGTATATTTTGTTATACAGTCACAGGTTAGTATGTAAAGATTAGCTTTAAAGCTTCAATTTTTGGATGAAACGTCGTCGTAGTATGAGATCGGTGTTCTCTATTCACCCCGCTAGGAATAAAGCGTGCAGCTAAAGAACATTATTTGGAGGATTGCAAGTTATTGATAAAAACTGTGGTTCTACAATTTATTGATTTTTGTATTGATATCTTCTTATTAAAAAATCAGTTTCACGCTGTATCCCGCACACAGCAGGGTAGGGAGAGGGAACCTAGTGTTAAGACACTCCGTTCCCCACTTTCTGCCGAATTCTGGAGGCATTGCGTGTTGAGTGGCAGAACTCTACGCCGCGCTTAACCTCGACACCAGAGCGAAGAAATGGAAATATAAATTTAAGTAAATATTTCATCTCCTCGAGTGGGGATCGAACCCACAACCAGTCGGTTTTACAATCACACTTCGTGCCGCTGCGCCACGACTGGCCTCAATTTGGAATGATTTTATTTAGTTTTTATCTTCTTATTCTCTATACTTCTTTAAAGCATGTGACAAATATCTATATTCATCGTCCTAACATAAGATTTTTAAAATATAATTTTGAAAACAATTTTGTATGGGTAAAAAATCCTTTCGTTGTTCATGAAATGCCTCCAACGGTTAAACTATTGGAACTTCATAGATATGATTGATATTAGTATTGACATTTAGTGCCTTAGTATAAGATATTTGTATGTTAAAGTTTTTAGTTTTGATGTAATTGCATTTTTTTCACAACGTTCTTTTTACTATATATTGTATAATAATAGATTGTATGAAAAGTATTATTATGCTTTTTACTTTCATTATTAAATTAATTCATAAAGTACTTTGGGAATGCATGCAGTTATATACTGTTTTTCTAGCTTCACGCAATATCTCACATATAGCAGAGTAGGCAGAGGGAACCTTGGAACCTACTAGAACATTGCCGTTGCCCAGTTCCTGCTTAAATATTATTATTATAAAAAATAATTTTATCTGTATATATTAATTAGATAATATATTTTCACCATCCACTACAAAAAATATAATTCACTTTATTTCTTTGCACAATAAAGTCAGTACGTACCTTATATCAAAAAATCTTAATTAGGCAGCCATTCTTTAAATGATACTCATAAAGTATTCTTAACTTTAACAAACATAATTATATGAAAAAAAAAACCATTATTACCATTATTACTTGAAACCGCCATTTTCTTAACTATTAATAATCTAAAGTGACGCCCACACCACGCCGGCCAATGAGGTGATTAACTCACGCCCACGTTTAATTATTAACACTATATGGTGGATTTGATATTCTCACGATAAATGTGTGTTTTTTTTTAATATTGGACAAAAAAAAATTCAATATTGAGAAAAATTGTAATTTTGTTTTGCTTAGGTTGAGTAAAGTTTCCTTTGGAATCGTAATTATATGGAAAATTATTATTATTTTCCTTTTTTGTTATAATTTTGCTGCTATACTATTGCAAAGTAGTTTGTTAAGTTTATAGTATATTTATTTTAGGAGCGTAGTGTAGTATTCTTCACATATCGTTTCTAAGATTATGATTCTGGATCAATTATAAAAGAAATTATAAAATACAAAATAAAAAAAAACACAGATACAAACAAGTGTTATAGAATGTACTCGAAACTTTAAATTGTATGAGCGTAAACTTGTGAGTGGTTATTAAAATAACTTCTACAGAGTTTCACTATTCAGATCCTGGCTCCATTATTAGACCATCTCTAAAATATTATATTATCGTTTTGTCATCAAATCTTCATATAATTGCGTGTTGAGTGGCGGAAATCAACGCCGCGCTTTGTCTCTACACCAGAGTGAAGAAATGAAAATATTATGTTTAATTTCCATAAGTGCCATCAAACCCACCACCTGTCGCGTTGGCATTCGCACGTTTGTGCCCCTGCGCCACTATTGTCCTACCAGCCCGTTTTCCACCAAATTCTTCAGTTATTGCAGTGTTGAGTGAGGAACACAACACCGCAATTGATCTGTTTACCAGCGCAAGGAAATGAAAACGAATATAAATAATTAAGTATACCAAAAATAGCAAATTTTAAATGTTCCACTACATTTTCCACATTAAAAAGTAGTTCATCAATCTTAAACCATCAAAAACTTGACTAAAAACATAAACTTTATCAAAAATCTCGCATCAAAAACCACAACATGCATATTGCATAAGATCCACCGCTACTTTGTGACAAAAATAATATAGAAAGTCATTTATAAGTTAAGAATTAATTTAAAGTTACATCTCCGCTGACCCAATCCGATGTTTATCTGTCCTCGGAGAGGCATAATTCACTCAGCTCTCACTTTTATGGCCGCCATTTCTTTTCAACTAAATTGGCCGTGACAGAAAATGTTTTAGGATTTCTTTTTTGAAAATTATAATCGTTGTGGGTGTGGCTGGGTATTTAATGGATGTAGATGAATTTGAGATATTTGACTTGGTGCTTGATTTATGTTAATATAAATAAATATAAGAAAATATATCATTTTTACATTGTGTTCCGTATATAGCAGGGTAGGCAGAGGGAACCTAGTTTTAAGACACTCCGTTCCCATCTTTACGTCGAATTTTTTGAGGAATTGTGTGTTGAGTGGCGGAACTCAAATTTGGGTTTTTGCCTTGGTGCACGGAGCGAAGAAATAAAAATATTAATAAATAATAATTCATGAGGCCTGATGAGGCATGATTCATTTAATGAGGCCGGTCGTGGCGCAGCGGCACGAGGTGTGACTGCAAAACCGACCGGTTGTGGGTCCGATCCCCACTCGAGGAGATGAAATATTTACTTAAATTTATATTTCCATTTCTTCGCTCTGGTGTCGAGGTTAAGCGCGGCGTTGAGTTCTGCCACTCAACACGCAATGCCTCCAGAATTCGGCAGAAAGTGGGGAACGGAGTGTCTTAACACTAGGTTCCCTCTGCCTACCCTGCTGTGTGCGGGATACAGCGTGAAGCTAATTTAATTTAATTTAATTTTTTAATAATTCATTCCCCCGGGTGGGGATCGAACTCACAACCGTCGTGTTAAAGTCACACCCTTGTGCTGCTACGACACGACTGTCCTCTTTTCTTCCTTATGTATTTTTTTGGGAATATTATTAATTTTTTTTCTATTAATTTCGTTCCCATCGCTTCACTTCTGTTTATTAGAAAAATATCTAGGAAAAGCATGACAATAGAGGAAACACAGTACTAATGACATACATATATTAGTTATAACTCACAGTACGCCACAAAATACCGTCACTTAACCGTAAAATCGTAGTCAAGACTGACAAGTCCACTCGAAATTCCGGTTATACGAACTTGAACTTTTCCTTTTTTGCAGTTGAAACGGCAGCAGCGTTTAAATTTAATTTATCACTCGCTTCAATAAAATCGAAAATACCTTGCATTTAGGCTAAAATATATGAAAATACAAATACATATTTGATCCAATTGAATGGATATAGTGAATGAATGAAAACTGGTTCTAGTATAGAGATTCGTTCTTTTGATTTTTTTTTCGTATTTTATTTCTTCTTTTGCTGTGGAGATGCAGCGTAATTGGCACTTAGGTGGTAGACACAAACTTCAAAGTACGGTCCTGGGAAGGTTGGTGGTAATTAACATTCCCCGCGGAGCTTAGACGGGCGATATTAAAAAATCTTGCTTATTTTTTACATAATTACCGTTAAACTTACTGTTTTTGTCGAAATTACGTTTTATCCCATTGTTCATTCAATGGAACGACGACGGTTGTTTGAATATACCTCGAAAGTGCGGCGGTAAGTAGACATGCTTCGTATAAAATATTTCTTTGTGCAAATTCTTTTGTTGAGATTAAATGCATTTTTTTCTTTTTTTTTCTTTTTAAATACTTTATGTGCTTATATAAATGTCTTTGTTTTATGTATTAATTACATAGTGATTAATATGTAGATCATATTTGAGTGTTAATATACTAAGATATAAACAATACATATATTTTAATTTAATAGCATTAATTTCATTTGCAAATATAATTTGCTTACTATATTATTAGACATATTTTTAAGCACAGATCATCCAGTACTAAATGATTGTGTTTTTTTTTTATTTTAGACCCATTCAAGACATTAACATACCGAATAGTTGTATGGCCTAGCGCACAATACCACTAAACATTATTAATTTAATATTTCATTAAAAATAAGTGAGATTCAACTCACAATCAATGCGTTCAGTTAAGAGGAACTCTGCCGCGACGCAACTACACGCAATACTTTCCGAATTCCGCGGAAAGTAGAGAACGACAGTGTCTTAAAGGAAATGGAGTGTTTTAACACTAGGTTCCCTCTACCTACCCTGCTGTGTGCGGGATACACCGTGAAGTAAAAAAAAAGAAAGCTTAAGTTGAATGATTATTGGCTTATAAAGGATAATATGCTGTCACAATAACCAATAACCCAATAATAACAATCTCAATAGTAAAATCTATTAACCCATACAAATAGATGGCTCGTGCTGACTTCTATAGATCCACAAGTATCAATACCATTGATCCCAAATTAAGAGGTGACGAAAAAAAATAACTTCTTTCTATTTGGAAGCAAAGGGTGCTTTTTTTGCACTTTCTTTTTTGTGTATTGTCATTTTTTTTCTTTTGTAATCCGATGTGTGAACCGAATATTAATGCTGAGACACCTTTTTGTGAGGGCTTTTTGCCACTTAATTCTAACCGGTAGATGGGTTTTGAATGAAATGTTTATGATGGGATGATTTTTTCGAAGTAAATTTCAATTTGTTTTTTTTTCCGGATATTTTTTTTGTTTTATTATTGCAAAAACGTGAGAGTTTTGCGTTGATTTTGTTTTTTTTTTCTCTGTTTATTCAAATTATATTATGCTCTTTCTATGCCCAATATATTTTTATTAAGAAAAAAAATATTTTTTTTCTCTTATTTTTTATTTTTAGTTTATGAGGATGTTATTTTCTAAAATTTATATATTTTATTTTATAGATATAATATATTACTTAAGTTTAGTAAAACTTAAGTAAAATATTACCAAATCGAATTTATCAATAGGGGTCTTTTATGATATAGAAATATTTAAGTGATAAATCGCTTCATTTAATATTAAAGTGATGTACAATCTAAACGCCATTAATTTGTCGTATTTTTGTTACTTTTATTGATTTCTACTACTTTTGTTGGTTCATATTTAAGAGAACAATATAATCGATTAATTAAATTATTACCTAAGATTACAATGCACATTTAAAAGTTATATATGACTTATATAAACTGAATATACAACATCCCTATTTCGAACTTGACTGAAACTAATACAATACAACCCCTCGTTCCACAATGAGAACTAACGAACATAAAAATTAAAGTAAATCAATAGATTTCTTGTTCAAAGTGAAATCCCCATATTTACGTAGTACCCTTCAAATTAAACATGGCATCATCAAATGTACCTACGGTGCGTGTTTGTTAATGAATTTTCTAACGAAAAAAATTGAATTAAGGGGTGAAAAATTTCTGTCGAAACTTAAATAAAAATGCAGATAGGTAGAAGTTTTTTAGGGGTGGTACCCTCCTTTGAAGTACACACTTCGAGATGAAAAATAAGGCTCTCACATTGAGTCGCCGACGCGTAATGCTACGGCTCGGTGGCTGTTTGATTAGGTATGGGCACAGATATATGTATATATCTATATATATAAGGATTTTGGAGACTTTTGCTCCACATAGTGTTAGTTTAAAAAATATTTAAATAATATATAAAAAATATTATAAATTGTTTTTCAGATTTGTGCATTTTTATTTTTAATCTTAGATATATTGAGGCCGTGGCGCAAGCAAATAAGCCTGTGACTCAGCTGAATTAATTTTCGAGGCATTAATATATATATATATANTATATATATATGATTTGGATTTCAACAATTTTACTTATTATAGAGGCCAGTCGTGGCGCAGGGGCACAAGGTGTGACTGTGAAACTGACTGGTTGTGGGTTCGATCCCCGCTCGAGGAGATGAAATATTTACTTAAATTTGTATTTCCATTTATTCGCTCTGGTGTCGAGGACAAGCGCGGCGTTGAGTTCTGCCACTCAATACGCAATCGTTCCAGAATTCGGCAGAAAGTGGGGAACGGAGTGTCTGAACACTAGGTTCCCTCTGCCTACCCTGCAGTGTACGGGATACAGCGTGAAGCTGATTTACTTATATTATATTACCATATGATTTAAAAATATAATGGCCATCAAATATTGATTCTTAATTACAATTTAAGCAGTAAGCTTAAGGGAGATTTGAGCAGAGATAAAAAAATGTCACTCAACTCTGACAAAAAGGGACGCAGTGGAGTGCTCCAAAATGGGGCAGAAAAAGAAAAGCTATTAAAAACAATCAAAGGCATCATTCTTAGTCGTTTCCTCGCTCTGCCTACTTCAGATGTTTGATTAATTGAATCGTTGTGTATGACAATTACTTTTTTTATTCTCTATATTTCGGAATTTGTTTCGCAGGCAAAAAAGCTAGTGGCAAATCGTTATGTTTTTACTTTTCGCTAATTTAGCAACAATTTTGAGGTTGTCGTATTGCTCTGGCAAAAAGACGAAGCGCGGCGTTAAGTTTCTCCGCTCAACGAAATTTCTCGAAAATTTGGCGGGGCGTAGGGATCTACCATGCTATATGGGGAATACAGCGAGAAGGTATAAAAATAAAAATTCTATTTTTGAAAAGAAATATGATATGTCCGTTCGAATTTTAGACTTTGCATAAATCAACAGAGCGGTGCAAGTCAAAGCTGGGCTATATCCAGAGCGGTGAAATATTTTTATTCCTTGAGTGGGAATGGAACCTACAACCATCATGTTATCATGTCATCAGTTAGATGCTTTCCCTTAAAATCACGATGATATCTATTATAAACAAATAAATAAAGGTTTTTTGGCACCTATATATTTCATAGTGTTGAAGTCGAATTTTCAATTATTCCTCTGTAAGGAAATAGCACTACAATATTCTCTGCTGTACTGTACTTTCTAATAGTATTGCAGATTATTTTTTTATATTACCTATATGGTTAGTCAAAAACACAACCCATTAAAGCTCTTTTATTTAGTTATCTTAACTACTTTGTTTCCAAAATTGACCGACCGTTCGACGATTGAAAAATTTTATTTGATATAAGTAGATATTCACAAAATATGGATTACATTATTTTGACTGTATCCAGCACACAGCAGGGTAGGCAGAGGGAATCTAGTGTTAAAAAAACTTTCGTCAAATTCTGGAAGCATTGCCTGTTGGGTGGTGGAACTCAACGCCGCGCTTTCCTCGAGTAGGGATCGAACCCGCAACCAGTCGCATTTACAGTCGCACTTTTTGCCCCTGCACCACGACTGGCATATTCTTACTATTAATATATTTATAGTCAACTTTCATATTCTCATAACTTCTGTGATACCTGCAAATTTACTTTTGTATATAAAGTTATTTCAAATCTTTGTTTATAACACTCTTCCGCTACAAACAAATCGACTTATAATTTGGCATCTAGGTAGATTGGGTATTATAAGGGAGTAGGACTTCCTTATACTACCTAAACTATAAAGGATTACCCTAAATTATTACGGGAACGTAAAAAAAACGTGATTTTTTCCATTTACGCCTCACAGTCTACGCAATCAAAGCCGCGTGCCACTAGGTACCAACAAGTATCAACGACTATTACGCCATTACAAAGTTTTAAAAGAAACCACGCCATGTAATTTACAACCCTTAAGAATAGAAAATCTGAGTACATAACATAAATTGGTTTTAAGGGGTGTTCAACACACCCCCGTTGTACGTATTGTAACACCCCCGACCGCACGCCACGTGGCTTCATCAAATATGGTCGAAATAATCGATAGCAATGAACTTTTCGTAATTTAAATAATGATAGTTAATTTTTGGTCTTGTGTTTTCTTGATGGTTGCGGATACGAAGATGGATAAATTATATTTAAGACAAAAGAAAAATATTTTTTCCGGTTAGATTTTACTTTTATCATTCGTAACTTTTTTAAGAAAAAAATATTATGAAAATTAATTACATATGTAAATATGCAATATAACTATTTACTACCACATTACACACCAATTACAATAAATTTTTAGACATTTTCTAATTTCCATCAGTATAACTCACGTAGAAGCTGAATTTTATGTGGCAGTTGTGTTGACAAATTCAAGATTGATTGTTATTACAAAATAAACTTTAATTTATTTAACAGAGGGCCGCAGAATGTTGACACTAAATGATTCTCTCTGTATACCCTGATATGCGCGATAAACTATAGAGCTAATATCCCGCTTTGATTGAGGCCCATACAGCATGGTGGGTGGCAGACCACCCAACATTTTACAAGAAGGCAGAAAGTATTGCAATGTCATATTAATAGTAGTATTATTTCTTTTAGTAATATATATCCATATTTGGTTTTTATATAATAGTTAATCTTAAAAAATTTTGTAGTTGTTTTTCGTTTAAGGAAATACAAATTTAAACGAAACGAATCTATTCGATCAATTCGAAGTACAAACAACTTGTATGTTGTATTTTCTAAAAAAATATAATTTTAATTTTTTTTACAAAATCTTTGATGATCATAACGTAGGTACATAAGGGGAGTGTTTCAATCAAGAAATTCATCTTATTAATGTAAAGACTGTATTTATATTCAAATTCGATCGCCACCGCGCTAATGCCGCTCGGAAAAATTCACCCTCGAAAATTTATTAAAAATATATCAGTATAGGGTCTATCCGTGTAGAGTTTCAAAGAGAAGGGATGCGCTCAAGAAAATGAACTTTTCATTCAAGCAAGTAGGGTCTTTATTAGGTACAGACGTTGGCAAAATTCTTGATACCAAATATTTTTTTTTGCCAATTTTGTATGTTATCTTTACATATGTAAATATATATGTACCTAATTATGATAAAAAATATTTATTTACGCTCTTTCACTCTATTCCAGCAAGCTTCCTTACTTTGGATTAAATCATGGATTTTAGCATTATAGCATCAGATAAATATTCTTAGCTATTAAATAAATCAGCTACACGCTGCATCCCGGACATATCAGGGTAGGTGGAGGGAATTTAGTGGTAAGACACTATGTTCCCCACTAAACTATTATATAATTATAATATTAAATTGGGGTTAGTATAAGTTAAAAGTACAGTGTTATCAAATCACATCTAATTTTATAAATAAATAAATGTCATACTAAATAGGCATTATTTCTTCATCCATTTTCTGATTAATAAGTAAAAAATCGTGTTCGCAATGTAGAACATATCTAACAATATTCTATATAAAATGTCCCCTTAAAATATATATATTCTAAGCTAGCGACCTGCTTGCGGCTTCGCCAGCTAGCACTACATAATAATTAATTCACTACTCTGTATTACTTTAATTTTTAAATATTAATATCATTTTAAAAGTAATGTCCATACCTATATTGATAAATAAAGTTTCAGCCAATTTAATTAAAATGTTATTTATAGCCATTTTGTCGAATAGTTTACTTTAAAATAGTATAACTTTTTTATTTATGAGCTGATTGAAATAAGACAAACATTAAATCAAGCTTGCCCAAATATAAAAAAAAAATTGTAAAAAATTCAATTTCATTGGTCAAAGTTTCTAAGATTAACGTTAACATACGTAGAATTTTTTAAAATCATTATTTTTGATTCTAAATTATTAAAATTATTAGGCATCAATTAACAACGCCACAAATAACATTTTTCGCTAATCGCGTTTCATTTATACTACGTCTTTGCCAACTTGTAGAACTTAACGCTGTAAAAAAAGAATCATGATAAAAAATCCAAAATTTTATATTTTGTAAGGGTACACATATACATACATAACCTATAAGTATATCTAAATTGTAATTTATGTAATATTATTTAATTTTGAATTAAAAATATATTTCCTTATTTTATCTAACGCTTTAGTAGTTTTACCTTTTCAGTTTTTAGCCTTATCTTGTTATAATTATTTAGTTTATTTGTAGGTTTTGTTTAAATATAAAATGAAATATATCCGCCTATAATAAATTTTAAAGTCTTTATGGTAAATCCAGATTAAGAACATAATTAATTTAATAAATTACTTAAAGTTATTTAAAATAAAATACAAAAAGGAACTATATTTATTTTTTAAATGTATTTTTTTTTCACCGACCTCCGTAAGGAGGAGGTTGTTAATTCGACTGTTTATTTTTTATACTTGTTACCTACCTAAGAACTTTTGACTAGGTGAACCGATTTTGATGATTCTTTTTTTATTTGAAAGCATGATTTTCATTAGGTCTATTTCTGACAATTTTATCCATAAGAAAATCACATAAGTCTCAAATTTGCATTAAGTATGTGCGCGACAAATAGACGAATAACTCAATATCACGCCAACCGATTTCGACGATCCTTTTTTTATTAAAAAAGATACACTTCAAAGGTAGTTTGATGAGAGTTTGATTAGGTTAGATTAGATTATGGGATAAGATAAAAAAAAATATTATATACTGGCTAAAAATTCTTCTCTTGACTGTACTCTTGTTGTGAGCCCTCCGGGTAAACTTTTTTCCTCTAAAATCAGATGCACTCCCCCTAAAACGTAGGTATTATTGAGTTTGTTAACGCATCTACATATACTTTTTATATATATTTATATAGCAAAGTCAAATATAAGGGATTTAAAAATTGGGGAAAAATATTTTGAAGCTATTTACAAACTCTTACAATTAAATTTTTACGCATGATGTGTTATTTTGATGGTTTTGCAAGTTACGTTTAGTTTAGTTTGCCAGGAATTTATGTAAAACTTTGAAGTGGTGATTAATATATTTGGTGAGACCAACGCGGCGTTGAGTTACGCCAATCAATACGCAATGTCTTAAATTCAAAAATAATTTATAGAATAGAGTATCATGAATATAGATTCTCTCTACCAAATCTGATATGCGGGAAGTGAAAAGGTGTAAGAAAATAAATATCTTATCTGCGTCATTAGAGAACACTTTGATTTATCGACATGTATTTTGATAAAGGTAGATTAATATGTTCAAATTTGTTTTTTAGAATAAAACATACATCGTCTCAAGTCAAGCTTCGTTTGAACATAATATTAATTACAACATCTTATATAGAGAGTGAGGCCAGAAGTAGCGCAGCGGCACGAAGTGTGACTGTAAAACCGACTGGTTGTGGGTTCGATCCCCACTCGAGGAGATGAAATATTTACTTAAATTTATATTTCCATTTCTTCGCTCTGGTGTCGAGGCTAAGCGCGGCGTTGAGTTCTGCTACTCAACACGCAATGTCTCCAGAATTCGGCATAAAGTGGGGAACGGAGTGTCTTAACACTAAGTTCCCTCTGCCTACCTGATTTTTTATTTTTTATCTTATATAGAGGCCGTCGTAATGAGTTGTCTTAATGGGAACGGAGTGTCTTAACATGAGGTCTGCAGGTTCCCTCTGCCTACTCTACTTTGTGCAGAATACAGCATGAACCTAAAACAATACATAGGAACTAGAAGACTACTTAAGAAACTTATATATAATTGTATAAATCCCTTTTCTAGTACTTAACGCCAAACATAATCTATTTAATAACAATAGTTATCCTCAAATAAAAATAACTTCGACCATATCAGTGCAATTTTAACACACATAATAAGCCACAAAAATTTGCATCTGCTTAACTAGGTACCCGACAGTAGAAACTATAACCGGTACGAAACAAAAATATGTTTAAAAAAAACAAAAAAAAACTATAATACAATAGCTTCTAACGTCCGAACGGGATTCCCACAAAATAAAACTATTTTCTATACATCTCATCTGCATATTGCACCTTGGCTTAAAAACAATAAGAATGCATCAGTTAGGGTTGCATTCTCCATACTAAATTATTACAATGCACGGTTGACACAATTTCGCGACCCTCCAAAGGTGGCTAAAACAAAAAAAACTGGTGATTGTTAGAAAGAACAGGTTTTCATTATCGTTAGAAAGGGCAAAGTGAGATGTAAAACAGTGAAGTGTTTCTTTGCATATTTGGATTAGGGTTCACACTATAATAAAATATTATAATTATTCTTGAAAGTAACTAAAAACCTTTATTTTTTAACTCAGTAGTAACAAGACTTATATATTTTCTTATTATAATTTTTTATATATAATATTTAGGACTGATATGGGCTAAATTGACAAGTAGCAATTTAAAATGTAGCAAAATATTCAATAAAATTATTTTATAAAAACCAAAATTATTACGTCGATTATAGTAAAATCCATGTTGGATATATAAGGTTAAAATGCTAAAATAAGGTAAAAAGGAAAAATAATACTGACAAATAATTTGAAAAGCATATCGAATTAAGTACATAGAAGCGTTAGGTTAAAAAAATAATAATTTCAATGAAATCTATATGGTTTGGTCCTAAAGTAATAAACATTAAAAATCTGTTAAGTACCAACCCTATTTGACGCATTTTAATTACAGCGTGGTCCCCAGCTTCTCAGCATCTCGAAGACATTGTACCCAGTTTAATTTATTCATAAATTTCATTATAAATTATTCCAAACTGGTAACGCATGCAAATGCAACGAAATTAAAATCATAGACAATGATTTTTTTTATTTCAAAAAATATTGTCATTGCCATTCCCACTGCATTGCGATTTTGTCTTTTGAATTCAAGATATGAATGTTAATTTTTTTTTATTGTTGTAACTGTAAAAATGACGGTAGCGAAACTTGCTTAAGAAATGTTGTATTTTTTAATTTATATTATAATTTATTTGAGAGAGTGGTGTAGTGTTTTATTTATAAAATTATAATTATAATCTTTGCTAAATAAATTATCTAATAATATAAAATAGTGAAGCATATAGTGAGATAAGAAAAATATAATTTCCTATATTTTTTTACAATAGCGTAAGCACAAGACTATTCCGTTGGTTGATACTACAAATATAAGATGCACAAAATTCAGGTAAGTAATTACTATATTAATATATTATGAGAATGAGAACAAACTACGTAGTATACCTTGGATTTATTGTGTAGGTGTCGGGCCCATCACCCAAATTTTACAGGATGAGGAGCTCATCAGTTCCTGAGACTTCCGACCCAAGTGTAGGTGTAAGGGTCCCTTTTAGAAATGCGCATCAAAATTCACTTCCACTTTCCGAACTCTAACTAAATTTAACATGACTAGTACTGCCTTCGAAGTATATCCCAGAAATGAATTAATCATAGTTGATGACAGATCTTTTAAACAAACTTCGCTGGTATATCGTGAACAAATTAACTTTAATTCCTGGTCAGTTTGTTTGTATCCGAAGTACTTATTTCATTTAAAATTATGATCTTTGCGAATTACTGATTCCCATAAATCTGTAATTTCTAGCAAAATTAAGCTTTTTTCTCTTTAGGCTTAGAATTAATTTTTTAGATCAGCTTTAGTTTAGAATATTTATTGCTTGGTTATTAATATATACAAGAAATTGATAGATAGAAATTACTAAAAGAAACTACTAAAAGTCATATTTTTTCATTAATATAGAATTAATTTAATAAAAGTCACCAGGTGTTTTATATTGCCCACGAATTGTGATGTAATTCATTCATCGACGTATTGCATATTAGAATAGAACCTTGAACTAAGTTGTGTAGGACAGCTGCCGTGTCTGTAATGAAATATATGTATCTACTGTTGCTACTATAGTTAATATTTTGCTTATAAATTCACAGCCAGGGGAAGGAGAATCTTGACACTAGATTCCCTTTATCGACATACATATCTGCAGCATGTATTATAGAAAAAGGGAATGTCATGTCGTGCGATTACAGATATGCATCTGCATCCCGCATGGGATACCTACATAATTAAGCTAAAAAAAATCTCCGAGTGAGAATCGAACCCGCTACCATTGCGTGTTCTGTGAGTCATCATCCCAAAGCGTCACGATGATGAATATTTCTCATTATTTATAAATATATTTTTCATTTTCATTATTCCTTAACTGTTTCTAATATTAATAAAAGTGCGCCTATCTTAATAGATAACCTATTAATATCTAAGCCTATTGCCTACCACCTGTCGTAGCTTAGCAAATATAAAAAAAAAACTTAAAAAAAAATAAAATAAAAACCTTTAGGGTGAGAATGACCATTATTATATAGGAAAATCAAACATCTGCTTCCTATTACACATATGTTAATATCAGTTATTTACTAGGTATAGCGTTATACTAAGTTAGTTTAGGTCATACATTAGAAAATAGAGACAGAAGTGGCAAATGTTATAAAGTTAACGAAATATATATATTTTTTTGGTAACTCAAGGCAGGAACTAGGTATAAAGTTTTATATCCTTGTATTGATTGAGTTACGTTAAGTATAGTTTAAATTTCAAATTTTTAATTATAATAGTTATTTCGTTTTTTTTGTATTTTTATTATAATAAAAAAAAAATTCCAAAGTAAAGGCTTACGTTGAAATTTCTTACTTAGTAGTAGTTAATTTGAATATAAGAAAACTAGATGTTAAGATTCTGTAGGTTAATACAAATTCAAGAAGTTATAAAAAATATTTATTATTCATTCTTTGTCTCTAACAATAATATAAAATATTTAATCTACCCTGTGAACTTACAAAAAAAAAAATAACTATGTAACCTTTAAAAAATCGTATAAAACTAAGCATGTTTATTTAACATCTAGATTTTAATCTATGACAGGCAGTCTAAGTTTAGAAACACCGTTTGAACCTATTCCCCGTTTTTATGTGGACGTTAGAAGTTTTTTATTGCGATCAGTTCTAGTTAATTGCACACGCTCCCCAAAGACCGCTATTATGTAGTAAAACATATGTTATATTGTAAAAAGATACTATATATATACCTATTGGATACTGTATGTATAAATATCGATACTTTACTGCTTAAACAGCGCGTATTGTTCATATTTCTATGGCTTCACTTATTCTCAGGATATAAAGGAATTCGTGTGGAAACACTCAGTTTGTAAAAGTTTATGTTGCAATGTTTCGTAAGAGAGACTGGGGAAATTTAAATTATTTAGACATTGTAATCATTTCCATGAAAAAAAAATTAGAAAAATTAGCCTTAAAGTAAATCTTAAAAGTAGCATCACGCTGTATCCCGCACATAGCGGGGTAGACAGGGAGATTGTGTTAAGCTATTCTGTTTTCTAGTTTTCGCCGAATTCTTGAGATATTACTAGTCGAGTGGCGGAGCTCAACGCTGCGCTTTCCTTCGTTACCAGAGCGTGAAAATGATGGAAAGGAATTCATTACCGCGAGTGGAAATCGAACCCACACCAGACGTGCTTGCAGTGGCACGCTTGTGCCAAAGCGTCACGACAGCCTCAACATTTACATATATGTATGTATACTAATTCAAAAAATATCACCATAAAATGTTAGTTTCTTAATAAAAAAATCTTAATTAACAGTAGATACTTAACTAGAGTAGATCTAAAATATTAGTTATAACGAGATCAATTTAGTGTTTAATGAATATGGATATATTGTAATCTTCATTTAGAATCTCGGTAACGTAAATTAAAAAATATATTTTTACATTAATGTATACTATATTTTAATTCTTTTTCTATTTACAATATATGTTAGACTAATGATCATATTTGATACAATCTTTTATGAAATCAAACAACATTTTATTGTTTGTTGGGGAACGGAGTGTCTTAACACTAGGTTCCCTCTGCCTACCCTGCCGTGTGCGGGATACAGCGTGAAGCTAATTTAATTTAATTTTTTTAAAACAACATTTTTTTACTACTTAACCTTTAAGTACCGACGAACTTAATGGTAGGTAGTAGTTTACCGACGTGAGGCCTGAGAGGCCGCCGTATAATATCCATTTTTTTTAAAAAAGGTAAGGGTTACATGTTTGTCCTTGAGTAAATTAAATAAAAATAGTATAGAAAGAAAATCGACTTTATTAAATATTTGAAAATAGTAGCACAGTAAATTATTTGGCTTATACTTCGAATAAATTCAGACTGTCTAATTTAAAAAAATAAAACACAAAAAATACTCCTTTCACTTTTTGTGACTAATATAACTGTAAGAAAAAAATTTAAAGTACATAAACGTTCTGAAAAAGAAAATGTAAAGTCCACTACACTCTAAATTCTAAGCACAGTCAGGGCATACTTACTTTACTTTTTTAGTATACTGCAAACAGACGTCATTTTTGCACGAACAACGTCTATCTGTCAATATTCTTTTGAGTTAACATCGGCACGAACGACAACTCTTTCGTTTCTGGACTTCTTCAGCTTAATCTTCACTTCATACTTCTTCATATTTCAGGCTTATCAGAACCAAGCATTCCTGCCGAACTCATTCTAACTTCCGGGATAACCGAAATTTCAAAAACTCCTATATACGCTTTAATAATATTAAACTGTCGAGCTGATTTTTTTATAATAATACCTGTATCATGTATGTTTGTTTTTCCACATATACATTATATATTATATAACATGAAAATTTAGAGACTACTAGTAACTATCCAAAAAAAATTTATCTTCACAAACGTTATCAAACTTTAATCTGGAACCTGCAGTCACAGGCTGGCTCTCAATCAGTCGCTCACTATTTAGATAGAATATACAAAATATAAATCGTGTTGTAAGTCTGTCTCACAACTATTAAGCTTATTATCGCAAGTCCCTGGTGTATCCATAGTTCATTATATATGTGAAAATAACAGTTTACTATAACCGATATATTGATGTGAGGCCTGAGAGACCGCATAGGAATTCCAAAACGTATTTGTTCTCCAAATACGGGCGTGATGGTAATACTACCAACTGTTGCAATGTCAACGTAGGCACTGATCATGCAACTTTGCTATTTTGGGGGGGAAATGGGTAAACTAACAAGTGAAGTACCTGTCGGGGCCTGTCAGTCCCCACGTCGGTACTTAAAGGTTAACAATGAAATATCTGTCATTATCATTATCTTTAGCTCTTTTTCAGTGCACATTTCCGGTGTACTTGTTTTTTAATTAATCAGCTTAATTAAATCGCGTCGAATGCAAATTTTAAAAAGTCAAAAGAATAAGTTGTTTTTATTCATGTATTTATAAAACACATCAGTGATGCAAAACCTGATAAAAAAACGATAAATTATGTTTTAGATTACGGAATTTTTAAATGGATATATTGTGTTTTAAATGGGCGGAAACTACGGAGAAGAGTGTCTTAAAATTGTGTTCTTTTGCTTATTCTGCAATATACGACAGCGATTATGGAACACCCTACCCTTGAATGTTAGGAATTTGAAAACTTTACTTTTAAAAAACGCCTCGAGATACACTTTCTTACACTTCAAACCTTTTAGTCATGCGTACCTAATATAATTTATAATTAGTGTATTTTTTTCCATATTTCTATAGGTACTTTTAGTATGTATGCATATATTTACGTATGTATATATATATATATATATATATATATGTACATATGTATGTATTTATGTTTGTTTATATTAATTTATTATTTATATATTTAGTATTGTTAATACACTACTCGCTATTTATTTATTCTGCGATTTACAACACCTTAAGATTGTCTGGAAGAAATCGCTATTATTATACAGATGGTTGTAGCTAAAGAAATAACAAGTATATTATAAGCAAAACAAAAACCTGACTGCATAAAGTTACTTAATGTATTCAGTAACACTCGCACCATCAAGACAAATCCAACGTCAAATGACACGTCGATTTATCAAAATCAGTTCACTGGTTCAACAGTTACAGGGGAACAAACGAACGGACATACCTATTTTATACATACACGCTAAAAACATAAACATTTTAGGCTTCGGTGCAGTCGGTTGAAAAAACACCTTAGACATTTTAACGCTTATCAACGACATAAAAAAAAAATAAAAAAATATTACCTAAGTTATCTGTAACACGAAACCTGAGGGCACGAAAGTCGTCGTGTCGCAGGTAATTACAATAAAATGTTAATTTATATTATTTCCCCCTGGAGTTTTCTGAATGCTGCGCCTAGTTTGTTTGTGTCATACCTATATTTAACTTGAACTGTAACATGGTAGGTATTTTTATTTTTATTAAAAATTATGTTTAATGTCTTGTGTGCATGAAATGTGTGTATGAAAAAATAAAAGATAGTTGATAATTAAATTTTATATAGATTAAGAAGTACTAATATAAACACCTATACTAGGGTTGATGTTGTTTTTTTTTAAAGTATATTATATAGATAGACTAAGGCATCTTTTCTTTCTTATCTTTTCTTTTTTAATCGACTTCTGTATAAGAATGAGGTTCTCAATACGATTGTATTTTTAATCATCCATGAATATTATATACGTATTAGAATTTTATTGAAATATATTTTAAGAAAAAAAAAACGAATAAGTGTGTACACTATCATCGATTTATCTAATTTCAGACAATTAAACCATCTCAATATTCATTAAGCGTATTTCCAAAGCCATTTAATGTAAAATATTCTTATAAAATGTATAGTTAATTGTGGCGTCAGGTCACTTGTCAGGTCACTGGCGACAGCACGCGATGTCAACCATTTTGAAATTATGTTTACACTCGCCTTATTATATTATACTAGCTTTTACGCATGGCTTCCTTTGTATTAAATTGAAAAATAAAATATCTTTTTTATATACTTAGTAGAAAAATATATTATGATATTATTCCTTATACTTAGGTTGAGGCCGACGTGGCGCAGGGGCACAAAGGTGTAGCTGTAACGCGAGGGCTGTAGGTTCGATCCACATTCGAAGGAATGACCTATTATTTCTTAATATTATCATTTCTTCGCTCTGGCACCAAGGCAAAAAGCACGGCGTTGAGTTTCACCACTCATTACGCAATGCGTCAAAAATTCGGCTGAAAGTCGGGAACGGAGTGTCATAACACTAGGTTCCCTCTGCCTATCCTGCTGTATGCGGAATACATTGTGAAGTTCGTTATTTTTTTTACTTAGGTCAGAACTAGATGAGTAACGATAGTTAATTCAGTAGTTTATTTTACTAGACATAAAAAATAAAAATATTTAAAATATGACGATTCAATACTTACTTTTATGATTTTAAAATAAAATGTTGATATCCATCTATCAATATATGAAGCATTTCTGTTAATTCAATTAATCAACTATTTTTGTGTGTTAAATTTATATTTCCATTTCTTCGCTCTGAGGTTGAGGCGTTGAGTTCCGCCACTCAGCACGCAATGCCTTCAGAAAACGGCGGAAATTGGGGAACGGAGTGAACACTAGGTTCCCTGCTGTGTGGGATACAGCGTGAAGCTGATTTGATTTGATTTATTTTATGTAAATTCGATTATGGCAGTATAAGACTCTAAGTGAGTGTATTATAGTTGTAACCACTCAATACGCAGTGTCACGAATTAGGGCGGAAAGTGGAGTATGGAGTGTCTTAACACTAGGTTGTCTCCGCCTACCCTGCTGTATTATGGAGAATAAAGCGTAAAACAACATACAAACCGTCACGCATATTATATCTATTAGTTAGAGGAATTAAATAGAGATAAAGAATAAATTTGCCATTTTTTTTATTTCAATGAAGTAACTGTATAAGTACTTTTACAAAGAAATTTGCATTGCATTTTTAATATTTTTTTTACCTTATATTTCACCTTGAAGATGCGGCTTATTATCATGTTCGAAGTTAAATATAGTCTTTCCTAAAATTAAAATAAAATTTATAAAGAAAAACATAAATATGAATCAGGTCTTACTTATTATAAATGCATTGTCATATAAAACTGAACCATCTCATAAAATATATAGGATAAAACCAATGTAACGTAGCTTGCAAGGTTTGGATTCTAGGCTCTAGGTGCCATTTCAGATAATATTCATACAAATATATGTACAATGTTGAGGCCAGTCGTGGCGCAGCGGCACGAGGTGTGACTGTAAAACCGACTGGTTGAGGGTTCGATCCCCACTCGAGGATATGAAATATTTACTTAAATTGAGTTCTGCCACTCAACACGCAATGCCTCCAGAATTCGACAGAAAGTGGGGAACGGAGTATCTTAACACTAGGTTCCCTCTGCCTACCCTGCTGTGTGCGGGATACAGCGTGAAGCTGATTTAATTTTGATATATGTACAAATGTATTTATTTATTTATTTATAAGGTCCACCAACAGAATATACACAGAACATGAATATAAAATAATAATAAAAAAAATACATTACTAAGTGTTATTCCCTTTACAGGTAGACACAACATGCGCCAATAGTATACTTTTTGTTAATTTACATTTTTCTTAATATCTTTAAAATTACTTTTAAACAAACTTTTATTATTACATGAGAAAATATATAAAATTACCTAGCTTGGTTGGGTATAAATAGGTGAAGTCTCTTAACATGTGCGAATAACCAATACAAAATATATCATAAATGAAGAACATTATCTTCATTTACATTAATTTTCTGTGAGGCCATCAGGTCATATCATTAAATTGGAAGCGCGACGGTAGTGAGTTCGATTCCTACTCGAGGAAAGGAATTATTTTCATTTGCTCACTTTGATAGCAAATAAAAAGGCAGCGTTGAGGTCCAGCACTTAACACCCAATGACTCGGAAAATGAGAGGGAAGTGTCTTAACATTAGGTTCCCATTGCCTAGGCAGGCAAAGCGAACGTAAAAAAAAAACTATGAAGGAAAAAAACGTGAAGCTGCTAACTAATTATCAACTTTTTATGAAATATAGTTAGCAGTTATATAATAAAATAGCGAAGCAAAACGCTTTAAGTTAAACAAAATTATACAAAATCTATACATAAATTGTGTTATTCTGATATACCTATTACTGTAAAATTTCAATTAAACCCGTTCAGTAGTTTTTGGCGTAGAAATAGTACAAACATCCATCCTCACAAACTTTCTTATTATATTAGTAGGATATATAAGATATATATTTATCCACTAAATACTTGGATATTAAAAACGTCGAATACAAAAATATAAATAACTAAATTATATGCGCTTAAAACCTTTAAAGGTCCACATGCATAATAATTTCACAGTGTCAATTACAGCAAGAAAAAAATTGAACTAGTTAAACTCAATATAGATCCAAAAAAGATTACAGACAAACGGATGACAAAAAAAAAATGTAGTTTTATTAAAAAAAAACCAGACTTACTTTTATGTGTCAGTCTTAAATCAAAACTATAAAGAGATTTTTGTCAAATTCATATCATTGTTTCATACATTCATATAAGGGAGGAGATTTTTTATTCTGTAACCTTTGTCAATAGTTTTTTTAATTAAAAGCATAGAGTCATTTTTCATGCATCGTCGGCTATCTGATTCACCCCGTCTTTTGTTTCGTATGGAGGGTGCTGATTTAGTGTAAAACAATAAATTCTTTTATTATTAGTATGTTTTGAATAACAATAAATAAAATAAAAAAAAACGTTACATATCTATATGTATATACATATATATTTGAGAAAAAGTTATATTTGTATGTTATTTCTTTAACTAGCTAAGGTAACTATAATTTTTTTTAACTTCCCGTGCGTAGCAGGGTAGGCAGGACCTGGGACCCTATGGTTAAGACACTCTGTTCCCAATAAGGCACTTCTGTTGCCTATATTAGTATCATCGCCATTAATATCTTATAAAGTTTAAGTTTGTTTGGTTGACCACGTTAGTTTTAGGCTTAGTATTTTTTCTCAATTCGAGCTAGTAGTAGTTCAAATTGAAGATATATTATTGTATTTAATAATCCATTTTAAGCCCAGAGGTTCGGAACTCTCTGAAGATAAGGTTACAGTTACCTCCTGCATTTAAAACATGTCATATGTAAAAAAACTCTTACTAGTCATCAAATGATCACGGGTTCGAAGCCACAAGGTAAAAGATAGAATATAGCTTAAAACCAAATAAATTAGTTAAATAAACTCCATGATAGATAGAAATAGAAATGGCGCTGTTTTTTTCCTTTTTTAGGGTTCCGTAACCGAGTTTCCATCTTTATCGATTCGTCTTTCTGTCTGGTCCTTCTGCATGACACAATCACTTTTTTATTTTTTTTTCTATAGGTAGGTATTGAGCTAAGTAGTATATAGACACACAAAAATTTACTCTTTAACTTTATGTGTACATTAAGTCATGATTTAAATAAAAAAAAATAATTTAACATCAAATGATAAATTTAAATATATCTTTGAATTTCACTAAACACCATTCAATCTAAATGACTAAAACTGCGCTTTTCTTTATAATTCGATACGAAAACAGAATTTAATATTTTGGCGTATGTATTGAATGAAAGCGATAATTCAAATCTTGCTCTTTTCATTATTATACAACTGTTTGATTTGTTTTTGGTTCACGCATATAGCAGGGTAGGTAGAGGAAGCCCAGTGTCTAGATACTTCGTTCCCCGAACACCGCTCAATTTTCGAAATATTGAGTACTGAGTGACGGAACTCAACGCTTCACTTTATCTTGTTACCAGGGCTAGGAAATGAAAAAAGTTCATCCCTCTCCTCTCCCTCGTTTAGAAATCGAATCCACAACCACCGCATTTACAATCAGACTATATGCTGCTACGTCACGGAGGCCTCGACGAATGTTAACGTTATGTTTTTACTTATTATGTTATTTCTCATTTTGGGAAAAATATCTTTCACTTTGGACAGACAGAACCTAATGCTCACGGAACTCAGCGCCACAAAATGACATTTCTTTTTATGAAACACAACTATTTTAAATATGTCATAAGAAAAAAAAAATTATGCATATGCTATTTTAATGTATGCAATAATTTTTTATGTTAATAGAGAGGTAAACAAGTTGTCATATTTACACGTAATTGTATTATAGTACGATCGACGCGTCGTGTCTATTGTGAAGCTTGGGTATCTCAACTTTTGTGCATTGTTTACCGCCGTTCGAAAAGAAAATAATCAAGAGTTAGAAAATATTCTAAAATCAAATCTGCGCAGCTATGTATAGCTAACTTCATATTGGCCACTACTCGTCGATTGTACTGTAGGTAATTGAAGAGGCTTATTTCTCAGAAATCAAAATGTCGACGTCAAAGATAAATATTGTTAATTAATGATACGTTGTTTGGTATTTCTTAATGAGATGTACAGTTGGTTTAATTGTAAATTTAACTTATGATCACTTATACTTTGTTAAATATTTAATATTATATAGGTACATGAGCACTCACGGTAAGCGCGAAGGTTGTGGGTTCAATTTTCACTTGGAGGAAAACGGAAACTTGGAGGCGGTGTTGTGTTGGAACGGAGAGTTTTAACATTAAGTTCTCAATATCTACCCTGTTATATTTGGGACACTGAGTGAACCTAAAAAGGTAAAGGTATTATTAATGTTTTAAAAGATAACTTTCATTGTTACGAGAAAATAAGTTCCTAGTCGTTTTATTTATCCGTGTTTCGTTTTTTATAATTCTGCGCAAAAAAGAATAAAGAAGAGATTTAGTAGTCATTTTTTCCGTTTTATTTTTTTTTATTCAATTTAGAGGTATTTTTATAAGGTAGCGAATTATATAAAATTATAATTCACTTATTATTATTTAAATTATATTTTTTTGCTTTAGCTTCATCTTTATGAATGTAGGATAGTCAAAGAGGACCAAATGGTAGACACGCCGTATACACTAAGGAATTTAGAAAAAAAAAACATGCCCTTAAACGGAAATCAAATCCACACCCACGAACCATCAAACATTGTACCACTGCTCCAAGATGGTGTCGTTGCTCGGGTTGTTATCATTATGTTCATAATACTGTGTCGTATTGGATTAGTATCTTATATATTTTTTTTCTATATTTTTAATATTATATTTTGTATTTACTATCTACTAAAAAAATATTTAACATAATATTATATATTATATTAGTAATTTATTACTAATATAATATATAATTATCATTTTGTTAAACATTAATTTAGGAGTATTTTTTTTTGTATTGTGGTGTCATACGATGTATGTACGTTTTTGAAAATGTTGATTTATTTAATTTTTTTTTCAGCAAAATTTTTCTGTGCACAGGACTGTTCTAATCTCACTTGGAGGAACAAAATATTCATTGAGTAAAAGCGGCGTTGAGTTCCGACACTCAACACGCATTGTCATACACATAATTGAATCCTTGATATAGTTGAACTGATATTAAAGATAATTTATAAGACATTTCTAGGTTTTATTTCTAAAAACTACACTTTAATTAATTACTTTTTTTATTAATTTATTATTCTACTTGTATGTAGTTTGAAATATTAACAATGGTGTAATCTCGCAATAAGCTTATTTTATATAAGTAATTTTCTTATTAAATATTTCTCGTTATTATTTAAATTCCTTTTCTTTTTTAAATAAAATATCTTTAGAAAATGTAACTGTAATTGATGTGTAAAATAGAAGAATAAATATATCTACGTATATTAAAAAATGATTTTTTATATATGAATCTATATTAAAAACTGAAGAATTTGTTTTCTTAAACATGCCAATCTTTGAAATTGCTAATTGAAATTGAAAAATTCTTTGTATGTACTATAGTCTATTCATCAGGAAAAGTTATAGACTCTATTACATACACCTTTTTATCGTGTCAATGAAGAAAATATGTCGTGTTTTATAAATAACTTTTAGTTGTGAAGGCGAAGTCGGTGCGGCTAAAAGCAAATAAATGTAAGCCTTTTCAGCTTCTTATAAGCTTTTTTTTAGTTTCGTATATAAATGTAGACAGAGGGAATCTAAACACTCCGTTATATACACACCATATTATAAATAATATAATAACAATACTTAATATGGAAAATGGAGAACGGAGTGTCTTAACAATATAACACTATATTGTTAAGACACTCCGTTCTCCATTTTCCAATCACACGTCGTCGTCGAATCGCTGATTTTAACTCGTTAATACTAAATATTTCATTTCCCGTGGCATTCAAACTCACAACCGTCGCGTTTATAGTCACATGTTTGTGTTAGTGCGCCACTACGGCCTTATTAACGGTTAACAATTACATGTATTTATTATAATAATCAATGTATTATCTTGATATACGAATTAATTATATAATATTATAAAGAAATATATATAATTATTATTATGCTCTTAGATCGTAATAATTACATTTAAATAGAATTAATATATACTTAACATATCAATTAATATATATGTACATTTAATAAGCATATCCTTATATTAATATAAGTAATTAATATAAATATATGGATATGCTCATCAAATGTACTTATATGCTTTTTAGCTTTACGCTATATTCTGCATATTGTAGAGTATGGTAGTGGGAACAAAGTAATACCTACCCTAGCCTGTTGAGTGACGGAACTCAACGCCACATTTTGCCTAACAGAATGAGCAAATGAAAATTAATGAAAAGTAGAAATTGAAACACATTAGTGTGTTAGTATAAATATCACTAAATTATAAATATCATGTACATGATTGTAAAAGAATAAAAAAATATAATATCACACATTATGCAGGTAATAAAACCTTAGAAGGTTTAATTATAGGCCTAATTTCTAAGTAGTTGTATAGAATAGCCTTATAAAAGGCGTTCAATCGCATAGAAATCCGACGGCATTCAATATTAAAACTGAATATGCTTAATATAGTAAGTTAGTAAGTATAGTATAGGATATCAGTGAAGTTATTCTATTGTAATATGGGAAAGCCCGGCGTTAAGTTTCGCCACTCAACTCGTAATGTCTCGAAAATTTAGGAAAGTGGGGAACTGAGTGTCTTAAAACTAGGTTCTCTATGGCTTTCTCCCTATATACGTAGAAGTTAAACTGATTATTAAGTTTGAAAATGTGTGGCATATTTAAATCAACTAAATATAAATTATATTATATTTTGTTAATAGATCTAAATATTTGTTGAGTACGTAAAAATAAATGTTATATCGTGTTAATTATTTATTAGCTATATTTGTTATTTTAATATATTTCATATTGGAATTTTAATTGATTTGAAATAAATTTTATAAGTTCAAAACTTGCTAAAAAAATATAATATGTCATCTTAAGGATATTCTATACTTATCGTAAAATTGTAGCTGATCGGTGTCTGTATATGGAATACAAATAAAAAAAAAATTTATTAGTGGCATTTAATAACGTAATAGAACCAATAATAATGTTTTTTTTTTTATTTTATTTGCTTATATTATTAATAAATGTAAATAACTATTAAGTACTTATTAATAATAATGTAATTTTTCATTCTATTTACTAATTTTATATTGAAACTATACATATTTTAATTTATTTAAATTGATCATTTATTCATATTACAAATACTTTTATAAATAATTGTGGTAATCAAGATTCCTATAATATACATTGACTATAAAGCAATTTAAATTATTTTTGAAATGGTTCTGATATGATATTTCCTATATTTTTCAACAATATTTCTTGTATAAAACAATAATTGAGGCCAGTCGTGGCGCAGCACAAAGTGTGACTGTAAACTGACTGGTTGTGGGTTCGATCCTCACTCGAGGAAATATAATATTTTATTGCTAATTAACGATTAAAGTTAACGAATGAACATAAGAAATACAACAATAATTATCATATATTACAATATATATAAAGTAGGTAATTATATCTAACATGTTAATTATATTTAAATTATGTGTTTTTCGGTCTAGCTAAAAAGAAATGCAGATAACGTATTTTTATTTAATTTTAAACTCCATTTTTATTAGCAGGTAGCTGTGATTAGTGTTCCATGGCAGAATTGTTTTTATAGTACAAATAGCTAAATAAAAATTTTAAAAAATAGTCTACAATGTACCAAACACTATAATTGGATAAAAATATGAAGTAATTAATTTATAAGTATAATTTTTTTGCCGCTTATATTAAATAAAAATATTATGTTTATTTATGAATAATATAAACATAATATTTTTTTCAATACATTTTTTCACTTATTTATGTACATTTATTAAATTATAATAATTTTATGCTTTAAAGGATATATGCAAGTGTAAATGACATTAGTATTTTATCTTTTCTTTTCTATTCTATTTATTTTTTTATTTAGTGTTTTTAAATATCATTTTCTTTTTTACTTTTACGTATTTGTAAGTCAAATACGTAAAAGACTTCTATAGACTAAGAAATTATTAAGTAACGACTTATCTGAGTTTCTTTATTCTTTAAATGTATAATATCTTTAGATGAATAATATATAACAGAGAAGTTCTTTAGTTTTCTTGATAAAAATACCGTCTCTCGGTGAAAATTGTTACAATTTAAAAGCTTTAAAGCTTATTAATAATAATTAGCTAATCATTACAATCAACAATTTATTTTTAAACATTTTATACGATACAAAACTAGTTTTTATAGTATTATTTTTTAATACATAACTATATACTTTTAATTTATTCAAAATTAATTATTATAAATATGAATAAAATATGAAGCAGAGAATAAATTATAGCGTACATACAATATTATAGTTATGAAATATCACAATTTAAACATCTTTAAAATGTTTTTAATTATTTACCTCAATGTAGGTTCTTTTGAATTTTGAGCGCCACTTCTCAGCACGCACACATGCATATAGCGAGAGGGGTGGATGTATGTCAAGAACGTCGGTAAAGCAGTACTTTAGTATTTCTACCGGACACTAGATGACGCTAGCTGAAATTTATTTTTGATTTTATTATTTGTTTTTAATTATATATTTCATAAAATCACTATAGTAAATATTACATTTAAACATGCTTTACTTTATATTATGAAATAAAAGAAAAATAAAAGTCTAATACGAATGTATCTAAACTAACTCTTCACCACAAGATGGCGCTACAAGTAACGTTTTTTCCGAAAATACACGCAAGCTATATTAGAATATTTATAGGTAAAATCGTCGAATTCGCGCCCAAAGCGGCCGTTACGTGACTTCTAAAGTAAACTGTCTCATTTTCCATCCAAATTGGTTCCTCGCGTCTTGTTCGGTACGCTTCCACGCATTTATATTCATTTATTTATTTTATTTTATTTATTTATTTAAGTAGACTATTACAGAGTATTAAGAAATTACAAATTCAAGGTGCAATCATAAACTCATTCGAGTTTTACCGTGCACCAGCGTCATCAAACATTTCTATGAGTAGAAACTTATTACAATAAATATGTATCATAATAACTCGCACTAAGAATAACATGTTTATAGTTACATCATTTAAAAGTAAAAAGTAAAAAAAAAAAAAAAAAAAAAAACGAGGGTACATTTAAATTAACAATTATTTCTATTCAATAAATTAAAGACTTCGACTTTCTACGACTTATAAAGATGTATGCTTTTCGTTAAGTCCTATAAGATTGTATATAAAGTGCATTCGTTTCGACAACAAATTAGAATTTAATGGTGTGAAAGTAATAGAACTGAAACTAGTTAGAAGTTATTGGTATCAATGTTTATACAATCAGATGTTTTAACTTTGCGTATACGTCTAGAAATATATGTAGGTATATGCTTTTATTTTTTTTATAGCTTCACGCTGTATTCGACATATATTGGGGAAGGTAGAGGGAACCTAATGTTAAGACACTCGCTCTCCTTACCGTTCGACTTTTAGTTAGTGCCCTTTGACCAAGGAAGCAAAGCCTGAGGTAAAAGTTAATATTTAATAAATGTCATAACATTTCCCAGTGACATGTTGTAAAGCGAAGCTAAATAAAAAGCAAAATGTATATTGAAGTGGATTTCCGGTCATAATTATTGGCGTTTTAATTGCGGCGTAAACAGGAAGTACGAACTGACGGTCTGTAAATTATGTAATTGCACAAATGGTGTTTATTTTTACTACTTATCGACTATTATTTGTAGATAAATTACATTTAATAGGTACTAGTTTTTTAGTAAGCGTATAAAAATTGCAAACAGCGGAATTCAAACCCGCACCTCTTGGACGATTTTCAAAAAACCTTAACACACATTAAAAATGTTAAATATACGTACTAGTATCTAGTGATGATTACTTCTACTTAAAGATCTAAAAAAATAAATCAACGAACTTAAGGAATTTTTAGTGTATTAATTTTGGTGTATTTCTATAATATTTGTATGATTATTATGTATTTATATTGCACAATATATATATTATTGTGTAAAATAAAAAAAAACTCGTTTATATGACACATGAAAAATAGATATAATAATAAAATAAAAGGGATATGGACCACGTATCTGTAGTGATATATTATAATAATAAAAAAGAATTATTTGGGTAGTAGTAGACACCAAAAATTCGTCGATCTTAATCCACACTAGTAAAGTGGGAAACAATCAAACATCAGTTCTACTATTAGAACTACTTCTAGTTATGTAATTAAATATATATTGTATTAGCATGTACTTATAGTTATGTAATTAAATATATAGTGTAATATGTAAAATTGATAAATGTATAATGCATGTATAAACACTCGCTTAACACCTTAGATCTAAGTAAAATTTTGTAGAATAATGTATAGTTAAAAATAACATTTTCTTATTATAGGTATTAATTGTATGTAAACAATAATGTAATTAATATATATGATAAGGAAATTAAATATAATATAATAATAAATTTAAAAAGGGTACGGACCAAGTGTCTGTTGTGTTAAGAAATAATAATTAAAAAAAAAAAACTATTAGAACTAGGTAAAACAGTTGAAGGTCTTGTAAATTTCTCTTGTTTCATACTATTTTCTCAGTTTTTCAGAAAACCGTAGGTAGATAGCGAAAATCTTACGTCAGAATATTCAGTTACAAACTTTTCGCCCAAATTATAGAGAGTACATCTTAAGCAACGTAACTTAACGCCGCGTTTTTACCACACACAATCATTGTAAGCAGTAGGCCCATAATTATTGACGTTAAAAACTTCAAAAATAATTTATATATCTAAATATAGCTTTTTATCGCTCCATATCAGTCGATAAGTAGCTTTATTTTAAACGAATTCCGTCCCTTTCTTACCCTTTTTTATATTTCGCTATATTGCATCTCTTTCTTTGTTGAACATTAAAATAAACTCCACCCCTTAGAAAGGATTTTTTTTAACGTTTTTTAACAACAATCGAGAGTTGCGCATGAGTTCGTACAAAAGTGTTTTTGAAAGTGCAGTGATTCTTTTATTATAGGTATATAGTATTGAGTATGTAGTTTGTTAGTGATTTAACGGTTAGTATAATAAAGAACTTAGAAGTACTTACAAGGACAGAAGTACATAGGTATATATATATATATATATAATATAAATAATTTTAAACATATAGGTATTCATATATATTTAACTTTGGATATGTTATTTTAGATTTGACTGTCAATTGAAATATTTCATGAAATAATTCATAGTGGAATTAATTTACGTTTGAAATTACCTATTACGTACGTAATAAATTCTTTAAATATTCATTTTTTTTGGATGCTCCACGCTGTATCTCAAACATAATAGGGTAGGCAGAGGGAACCTTACGTTGCTTAACAAACAATGTCTCGAATTTATGTGGTGCGTGGGGAACGGAGTGTCCTAACGCTAGGTTCCCTCTGTCTCCCCTAGTATACGGTTAAAAGCGTGAATCGTAGTGGAAAATAGGGGATAAAAGTCTCTTAATGGGAATGGCGTACCTTAACACTAGGTTCCCATACCTCTGCCTACTCTGCCATGTGCGGGATACAGCGTGAAGCTAACAGCGCTATAAAATAATTAATATATAATATTATACCTAATCAAAACATACAAAAAGAAGAATAATGAAAAGTAAATATATGTACATATGTATATATAGACCAATGCACTCGATGACCAATAGTTATTTAGATCGGCTATCTCTCACCCGAGTCGTTAGCGTGAATAGATTTCTATCGCGCCTAATGTAATTTATTTTATTATTTTATCTGCCCATAGTAAATGCGTATAATTTTAGTTTTATGACTTTTTTTTATGTTTTGAACACCATTTTCTGAGTGTGTAGTGTAGTAATTACAGTGTGGGGTCGGCTGTGACGGTCTTGTTTGGTGTAACGTGTTAAATGTAGAACTTTTTTTTTTATCATAAGGCATTCAATGAGTATTTGTTTTTTATAAAATAAAATTCTTGATTGTAAAATCTAAAACTAATTAATTAATTACAATATATGTGCATATGTATCTAGAATTACCCTTTAAATATAACAAAAACACCGGCCAAGTGTATGTTACACTAACGCAAGAAGGGTTCCGTACAAAGTATCCTTAAATATTTCTTGTTTAAAATTTTTATTTACTGTATTCGTTGCAGCGACAATATAAGTACATAATCTGTGAAAATTTCGACTGTCCAACTATTATGGTTCATGAGATACAATCTGGTGACAGGCGGACAAACAGACATCGTAGTTTTACTAATAAGGAATCGTAGTAATATAACTAATATTTATCCTTTAGGTACGGAACCTTAAAAATTATAGAATTTAAATGAAATGTGTATAAAATCATAAAAATATTTATATTATGGTTTATATTTTATTTCCATCGTAAATTTAAACTTCTTTATACAATTTCTATGCAATTAACCTGTGGTGAGTTCAAATATGTAATTGCCCGAACCGGGAATACAACCCGTGAATAGTGCCAAGAGTGATCTATAAAATAACATTTCACATACAGTTTGTTTGCTTAATTAGTATTTAACTATTTTTTAGCTTCAAGCTGTATTCTATATATAGCAGCGTAGGCACAGGGAATCTAGTGTTAGACACTGAGTACCTCATCTTTCTCTTAATTTCCAAAAGACATTGCATGTTGAGTAGCGAAACTCAATGCAGCGCTTTGTCTTGTTAAATGTGCCTAACTTGAACAAAGAAATGGAAATAATTCATATCTTAAATAGGAATCGAACCCACAACCTAAGAATCAGCCGCTGTGCCGCTACGCCACGACGGTTTCCATTTTCTTAATTATACATGCAAATATTATATTGCAGGCTTATAGTGCATCTGAGGGCATCTAGCCTACTGTACCGTATAACTGCGTGTGGCTTTCAAGATTTTGATAACGAGATAAACTATTATCGATGTACGGAATGATGACTATAATAAATCAGTATAAGTAACTGTTAAATTTCCACAGTTTACAATAAATTTGATTTTATGGTCACATTTCTCTTGCACTTTGTGGGAACAGAAACTAACGATAAGCCTAAGATGTGCTAATTTTACATGGGTCATGGGTTTAAAATGTTAGATATTTTTTTTATCAGCTTCACGCTGTATCCCGCACTCCGTTCCCTACTTTCCGTCAAATTCCGGAGGCATTGCGTGTTGAGTGGCCGAACTCAACGCCATGCTTTGCCTCGACACCAGAGCGAAGAAATGGAAATATAAATAAAGCGCGGCGTTGAGTTCCGCCACTCAACACGCTATGCCTCCAGAACTCGGCGGAAAGTGGGGAACGGAGTGTCTTAACACTAGGTTCCTGCTTCTTACAGCGTGAAGCTGATGATCTTTTTCATTGATAATCATTCTGTTCATGGCAATAATATAATGTTTAATAGAATGTTTTATTTCTTAGTAATATTATGAATATGAAGTTTATATTATAAATATGTTCAAGTATGAGTTGAGAATTGAAGTAATATGTTGAAATCTAGTAGACCATTTTTATATAAGCAAATGCTGTCATGTACGTAAAGAATATTATAAAATATATTTTTAATCCGTGTTTTCCTAGTAACTGATAATATTTTATGGAAATCAATTAAAAAATATGCAACATTAAAATCTGATTTGTAGTTTTAAAAATAAATATATTTCATACAATTTGTTCATAGGAAAGAATATTATTATTTTCTATTTTAATTATGACATTTTCGAAATTATTCTATTATGTTGTTGTACGACTCTACACTATTATTAAATGAACTGATATTATACTGAGTTCACTCTACCTACTACGATAACTCAAAAAAAAATTAAGAAAATGTCTAATATATAAAGACGGAAACATTTGAAACTCTACATACAATTTAATTTCATCACATTACATTACATGGAAAAGTTAGATCAAGAAATAATTTCAATGCAACGTAGAACGTGTACGTTTTGCGAAACTCTACCAATTCCCGATTCCTGTTCCGAATACACAATTCGTTGAACTCAAGTCAAATAAAGACGAAACCTACACGTTACATGACATCAAATCATAAGAAGTCATTAGGCATTCGAGCGAACCTTCCCTAACCAAGCTAAAACACACACAATAACCGTCTCTATCGCCTATTAAATTAAGTAGAAAATCGTACGTAGTTATATTAGAAACAATTGTTTATATGTCACAATGCAATATTTTCACGTTTGATCTCTATTTTTTTATATGTAGAGTCGTTTTTCGGTGTAGAGCCGTACAGTCAACAAAAACACACGAGCTATAGGAAAAAATCCGGCATCTTTTTGCGTCATTCCCTCGGTCCCCCGAGTTAGGGGGTTGGGGTGAAGAAAAATCCGCGGCGGCGTGGGGGAGGGGGGGTCCTAGTAGTTTTTCGTTGGGATCACGCGTCCGCGACACGCTCGGTATTGATTTTTCAGCACATGCTTTCGTTCAGGTAGCTTTTTAAAGACATGTTTATGGATAATACGGTTGCGTTTTTTTCTTGTTTATTTTTTTGTTTTTCGTTTGTATTTTATTTGGAGTTGTAATGTGTCTTTTATAGTGTTATTTATCGGCGTTATAAGTATTGTATTATATTTAGCTATTGTTTTATGTATTATATATCTAAATATAAGAGTTTTATACTCTTCTGTTACTAAGTGATTGACAGACAACGCACAGACGAAATTTCGCGGCATAGAACATTGGCACTTGGCTTGTAGATTTCTTGGGAAGTGTAAGGGAGTATTAAGAGAATATATCTCGAAATTGTAATGGGAACTGGAATAGATGATAGATTGGAAGAGTTTTATGTAGAACAAGTAAGCGAAACTTGGAAAAGACTAGCGAGTCTTTAAAATTTAACTTTTGTTAAATGTATCTCTATATTCAACTGCTATACGATAGTTACAAATAAAAGATCATACCTTATGTATGTAGCAAAATATAAGATTTATCACGTCTAGCTAGTATAGAAAAGAAACAACTTCAAAGTTCTCCAATTTCAAAATTCAAATAATGAAATATACATCACTTTAAATAGAAAAAAAATGATTTATCATTTTTTTCTATTTCTATGTCAATTAATTTTCTTTAGCTTAAAACAATTTAAACAGAAATGCGATTTTTGAATTGTATGTGTGTTGTAGGTTCAGTTTTAATTATATTTGAACTATTTCTTTTTCCTCGTTGGGCTACCCCTGCGCCGCACAATGGTCACACATAGCGCGGTGTTAAGTTCCGTCATTCACTACGCATTTCCCCAAATTCAGTCACGGAGAGTGGAGAAGTGGGTTTTATTAATCTTAACGGTTTATTAGATAATATGGCCCGGGAAATCTAGTGTTAAGACAAGTTTATTCCAATAAAGAATATTTTGAATTTGATAGAGCATTAAAGGTATCAACCTCAAGCTGTATCCGACACACGGCAGGGTAGGCAGAGGGAAAACAGTGTAAAGACACTCCACTCCCCATTTTCCACCGAATTCTGGAGAAATTGCGTGAGTGGCGGAACTTAACGCCGTGCGGGTGAAGTAAAAAAGCTATTTTTAAATTCAAACACTAAATTTTAACCAATCAGTGCCATCCTCGAACCTCGATTCTTGAATAGTAATCAAAACATAAACACGCATATTATAATAATAAGATACAACACCGGTCCGTGCCGAATCGCGTACAAACAGAGTGCTGTGGCGAATGTGCGAATGACAAAAAGATACTAATCTTCGACACCTTTACATTTGCATATTTGGTGATCGATTTTAATTTATGTTGTTGTAACGGTTATACATTTTTTTAAGTAGGTAAAATACAAAAAAATTTAAAAATCGTACTAAAGAAAATAACGAGAAAGGAGGAGAAGTAAATTCTTTTTATATAATAATTTTTCCATATTTCATGTGGTAAATAAATATGAATATTATGCTAGATATACAAAATTTTTTTTTTTTTGTAAAAATTGCTTAAAATTCGTTAATAATTGATACAATTAAACTATAAGTCATCAGTCATGGGTTTGTACTAAGACACTGTCACTGCCCCAACGACAACCAAAAAAAAAAAACTAAAATATGACTACAAACTCAACGCTCCAAATCATAATTTTCATGCTGTTACAACTAATTTCCACGTTATTCCATTAAATTACTCCAAAGTAAACCATAATTTCGCTCATACAGGGGTCTATTCTCAAAACGTGCGACAAAACATCACCAAGGCGAACATGTCCGCACAAAAAGGTGCGCTTATTGTTTCGACCCGACGATTTTGTTTTCAATTTAAATATTTTATACACGTGACAATAGACAAAAACCGGTACTTGTAACTGTAAAAAATTAAATATCAAAATTATGACGTTTCGCCCTTTGTCTCTTAATGTATGCAAATGCTGTGCGGATGTATGTATGTGGATACTACTTTTTTTATTTTTTACTTGTACTGACTGGCATAATGTTTTATTATTACTGAGTGCCTTGCTGTTGAATTATTTTTAATGTAAGATTTGTTGTGTTTGTTATAAGCGTTTTAAATTTGATTTTTATTTAAAAAAATGGTAACTTATCATATAGGATTTATAAAGATTATATTTGTGTTTAATTTAACAATTTCATTTTAAGCAGCTGTTCAGCATATATTTCGGGGTTGGCTTTTCAAATTAATACACATATATTAAAATTGTATAATATTTTAAGCAGTAGAACTCCTTCTACTAACTAGAAAAATTACGCAACTAGAAAATTATTAATACGAAAAAAGAGATAACTCTCACTAAATTCTACACATATATATATATATTCCATACCATTCCTCTATATTTGAACCCACAACTTATCGAATACCTATAAAATATAACTTAATCCCAAAACAAGTAGACAAAAGAAAAAAACACATATTTACCAAAACGGTAATCATTCGTAAATAAGAAAGACGCTACAGCAGATATATTTCAGAGGTTAGACACGAACGATTAACTTGAATTAAAATGTCTTGCTGGGAACAATTTATTTCCCTTCCATTTGAGACCTTTTTTAGTATTAACGTTCATGTTTAATATTGCGAAAACAAGAATGTCTCTGTCGCATTTTCATAAAGAAAATGAACATTAGTTTGAATTTTTAGATATTATTTGAAAATGATATTTTCTTATATGACTATGTAGGAAGGAGTCTTCTTTTAATAAGGTAATAAAAAATAATATTTGTTTTAGTAAAATTTAGAACTACATGAGTTAAGTAAAACTTATTTAATAGTTTTCTTTAGATATCCAGCTTTCTTTATTTTGTCCATGGTTATTTAATTTCAAATGAGTTTCAACAAAGTCGTCGGATGTGGGTAATTTTTTTTTTACATTTATAATTTTTATCTTCAAATAAGTGGAAAATTAAGAATAAAGAGATCTCTTGAACGATGTAACTATTTTATCATGTAGTATCTCTAAATAAAGAAAAATATAAAACGAAGAAACTTATCACTAGTTCTCTACTCTTATTCCGATTTACGTTACAAACCCCCGAATACCAATATTACAAAAAACCATATTGATTTATTACCTACGCTCATATAAATATACAAAAAAAAATTGTAAAACACTCATACAATCGAATTAATTTATTCAAACCCATTTTATTATGTGCCAACTATTTATATTATAGTATCGATAAATATATCGATTTTTATTGTTATTGTAATATATAATTAATCTTGTCTTTATTTATAATGGAGTGCTCGCGTGTCCGATGATCATATTTTATTGCTTTTAATTCATTTAATATGAATAAATAAAAAATATTTGCATTAATTTAATTGAAGAACAATTGATTGTACAGTGTATCGATCATTTTGAATTATAAAATAGGAGTTTGTTATTTTCACATTTTGCTCATTGAAATTGTATTTTTATTTTAATTTATTTTTTGTAAAAAAGTTTAGTTGTCATAAGTTTTTGAACTGAAATAACATTTGCTTAATATTTTTACATCGTTTTTAATTGGAGAAATTATATAGGTACATATAATTTAATCAATTGATTTGAGTACATCGATCTGGAAACGAGGCAAATGCGGCGTTGATTTCCGCCACTGAAAACACAATGCCTCAAGAATTTGGCGCAATGTAAGGAACGAATTTATCTTAATGGGAAGAGAGTGTCTTAACACTAGGTTCCTAGATTCCCTCTGCCTACAATGCTAAGTGTGGGATACAGTGTGAAACTAAAAAAAAATAAGTTTTTAAATGTAAAAAATGTTAGTTTTTGGCTACACAAAGAAAATATTATTATGAGAGGATAATTTAAATTAAAATTAACTAAGGTGTATTTTCTGTACTAATACTTCAAATTTAACTAAAATTAGGATCACACTTTCGTGGGAACACTCTGAATAAACATCTATCACCCGGACAAAGAAATATATAAGAACACTATAAACAACAAAATATGACAGCAAAACGAAAATATTTAATCTCATTACCATACAATCTATATTGAGGGACGACCTTTACAACCCTTCACCGTGCGAAAAGTTAAAATAATCCATTGTAAAAATACTAAGAAAATTTAAAACGGATATAGACATGCAAAATAGATCTGTACTCAATATTCAAATGAGCCATCTGCAACAGGATGCGGAAGAGCAATTTTGACACTTCGGATAATGCTTAACCCTTACACAACTTTTTCTTATTCAAATTAAATTCTTACCAGTATAAGGAATGATTTCAATAGATAAAAGACTTTTTTCTTAATAACACGTTAATGTATTCATGGACGTCTCGAATCGTGAGAAAGTTTATGTATTTGTATGTGAGAATCTTGTCTTTGTGAGGTAATTGTTGGGGTTGGACGTTGTTTGAAGATATGTCAAAATTAGGTCCAATATGCTAATTGTGTCTGATATACTGGAGTATAATGTAGTTTTACATTTTTCTTAACATTATATTTACGTTCTGAACAATAGACAGGACCTGAAATGTACGTTTCTTTGTATTTCATATCTTTTTGTCTAATTTAGAGAAAAATGTTGAACAAAAGTTTAGTATATAGATATTCTGTTAATTATAGAGATATCAAGCAGAGCAAGAATTTTTTAAAGTAACGAAATATAATTAATTAAAAAATATTCGAATCATAAGAAAATAATCTCTAAATCATAATATTAACGTTGAAAATTGCATACATTGACAAATGAAGTGAAGAATTTCAAACAAAGTTCAGTACAAAAAGCAAACGTCTTAACCCTTCCGCGTCTGTATTCAAATTCAAATTTTGTCCCCCTGCGGCAGGTGGGTAGGTGATCTTTGAAAGAATTTCCGTTTCTGCCACTGTTTTACTCTATACTTTTCTTTTCTTATTCAATAATTTAAATGAAGACAAAAGATTGTATTAGTTTTTTTAGAATATTCAAATGCATTAATGTTAGATGCACGTTTTATCGTTAGAAGTTCGTTTCATTCATTAACGTCAGTTAAAAAATAAAGTTTGTAAAAAACGTATGTATTTACGATTGTATTGTGTATTTTGCATAAAACACTTGTAGATTTATTTTAATTACTATTAGTTATATGTGAGTATATAGAGGTTGAACATAAGATCAAAAAAATGTAACTATTATTTTACATTTTGCCCTAAAAAATGTGTACAGTAGGGGAAAATAAGGTTATATACGACAGTTGTAGGTTAGAATTCCTCTTTGAGGAAATTTATTTTTATAACGTAACTGTTCAGCTTTTGTTGGACAAAATGAAACGTATAGAGATTGGAAAATTAAATTTTCATTCTGAATTATATACTACTACTACTACTAATTATATACTATATGTATTATCATGCGAGTAGTGAGCATAGAAATAAAAAAAAAACGTCTAAGCTTCAAATATCACCAAAAATAATATAATAATTTAAATATACACAATGTACGCGTATGAACAAAATAAAACGCTAAAATAATAACACCTGGAAACGAGACCGGTTGTGATTTTTTCGTCGCATCCCAAAACTAATTTGCATGCAAAGGGTTAATTCATGATTATTTGAGTTCACGCGTATTTTTAATTATTCGAGGGTCGGTAATAATGTATTCTATTATCAAATGCAGATGGCGATTTTTTTGCAAGTCTCAGTCTCTTACGGTATTCAGTGGAGAGTGGAGTAAAGCTCGGTGTAATTAAAGTGATCTTAGGACGCGGTAATTAGGAGAGAGTAAAAAGAAATACTAGAGATCAAAGGGGTGGTTCAGAGGGCTACATATGGAGGCTTCGCTCAAGATAACTCTTGAATTTAAAATCAGAGGCTTTAGAAGATAGCAACATTTGATATGATGGTATGTTTGAATATAATTTTATGTTTTAATTACTTGAACAATGGTTAGTGAGTGCAAAAGAGCTTTTGTCTGCCTGTATCTTAATATAGGGTAATATGAACTTGTACTAAGTGATTTTATAATTTATATCTAGCCAGCCCGTTTTTGCTTGTCTTTGTATCTATTTAGAAAAACTTATTTTGGGTTATTAAATCCAATATTCCTTAACAGTATAAGGTTCCTTAACAGTATAACTAAAATAAATTTAAACCTACAACGATCGCGCTCAGTCGCTTGTCCATGTATATACCATTACCATTTTATACTAAGCTTCACGCATATTTTTTTCTGTAGTTTTTTTTAAATAATTGTCTTTTAAAGATGTAATTAACTGAAATTAAATTTTAATTACAAATTTACAATTAAATACACAATAATTATGTTTAATCGTTCCTTGTTGTTATATAATAAGAAAATAATACAATGTTCGAGTGTTTATGTGAAACTGAAGAAACAATTGTAGTTTTTATCTCAAGATAATTATATTGTTTAGCATTTGCATATAACTTAGAAGACGTCTTACGGGTATCAGATTTTTTTTAATTATATTGTATACTGGCGTCATGCTTTGTGCCGCTTTTAAAATGGTGGGTTAAGAGAAATTTAAAATACGTTTCGTTATAATTTATTAAGGGTATGCTTTTTAAAATGTTCAATAAATACGATAGATATACATCTGTCAATTAAAAGTTAAACTGAAAATCAGTCAATCTTTAAGCTCAAAAATCTATAAATAAAATGTTTTTTTTCTTAATAAACAACAGTACGAATATAAAATCATACATATCATACAAATAACAATAATATCATACATATATAACGATTGAACTTATTACAATAAAATGTGAAATATTTTTTTATTTCTACACATCCTATCTCTAATCACAAAACTAGCAAATATTTTAGCTTATATGACAATGTTGTGATGTATTTTTATGAAGTGTATCTTAAATAGACAGATTAGGTGTAAAAAAAAGAAATAGTCGACAGTTAATTTACTTTAGGAATAATAATAACCTCCTCTACTTGAAGTCGTTTAGGAATATATTAAATACTTTTATTTCTAGGCAATCTATTTCTAAATATAAAAAATACGTATATCTAAAAAAAATTTCCTTTTTTTTAATTTATGTCAAATTGCAAAGTAGTGATGTACAAAGCCATGCATCACAGATAATGATTGGATTTGCCACGCCTCCGTCATCAATCACTGGCAACGACGGTGACACCGAGTGGGTGGTGCCAGGGTAGCTTGACCCATCTCGATGTGGATTGACTATACTGTGTCAGTGACATTAGATAGTATATGCATTTTTTTTAATAATTTATTCTAGACTTGGGAAGGACTACTAATTTTAGAAAAATCTAAATTTTTTGCCAGTTTAGCTAGCAAAAAACGTTCACGTTTTTTAAGAGGCGCGGATTAAAATCCTGCTACGTAAATTTTTTTATACGTATTTAAAATTATATTCATATTCGAACGAATGAGTTGTGCTATAATATAATATAATTTAAATTTTAAAGAAGGCGCGTCTGAATAAAGGTAATAATTAAATAATTTTTAAATATATCATTTTATTTCATATTTATTTTATTAATATAGTAAATAATTTTTATTCTCAAATAAGATCATTTATTATTATAAATTATTTATTATTTTACATTCTTAGATTATGTGATATTGAAAACAAAACCAGTCAGTTATATATTTAGCATTTAAGTATTTGTGAATGTAAAATCTTATGTTTTTAGCGTCAGTTATCATTTCATTAAAACCTTAGTACCTATGTAGTATATATACAAAATTAAATATTCATATATCAATATATTATTATAATAGTATATTCTACGTCGATTTTATAACCGAAAATTATTTAAATAGTCTCATTTGTTGCAAAATATAAAGCAAGGCTAGGGAGACAGAGGCCTCATGTAGCTGGTCGCGGTATTTGGGAAGACACCGACGCTATTGTGTCTTGTTAGACGGTAATGTCTTGGATGGCTGGATATAAGTAAATTATGTTTTTTGTGGGGTGACTTTCTATCGGAAAGTTTTATTTTTGAGATATATATTAGAATATATGACATCGTGGTGCATAGTGTCTAGTCACTCTAATAACAATACATAGAGCGCATGTTCTGTAATTTTTCATCAAATTTGTGGTGGGAAATGAGGAACAGAGTATTAGGTTCCCTATGCCTACCCTACGCTATGAGGGGTATAGTGCTATAAATTTGTTTTTTTAGATTTAGGAGCTTACCGCATATAGCTGTAGGCAGAGTCCTATTTCAGCGTAATTTTGAGCCATTGTGTGTTATGAAACCCCTTTTTTATCTTTTTTTTACTTCCTGTTGTATGATACAAGTAGGATAGGCAGAGGTAACCTGTGTAAGATACTCCCGTCACATTAAGACTCTTCCGTTCTCTACTCTCCGCCAAATTCTGGAGGAACCTATTGCGTACAGGGGTGAAACTCAATGCCGTGCCAGAGCCAGGAAATTAAAAAAAATAATATTTCATTTCATCGAGTAGAAATCGAACTGACAACATCGCGGTTACAGGCGCATGGTTTTGCTCCCGCGCCATGACTGGTTTCAGTACTTTTCTATATCCATCTTATTAAAATACGTCTTTCGACATTGAAAAAAAAAACATCGTTTATGATCTAAAAAAGAGATGGTTTCATCAGATTTGAATAAATATTTTTTCAAATGTAGGTATACATTTCAAATCATTCTATGCATTTAAAATGCAAGATTATCATAAATATTGTTCATATTAGACTTTGTATATTTTAATTTATAATTAGAATGTTTAGTGTTTTGTTTAATCTTTATTAATTAACATATAATAAAGCCGACTGCACAACAAAAATAATTTGAAGATAAAAAATAATAACATATTTCTATTATTACAATGACAATATATTACATACACGCCTTCTACAGTAAAGCGAAGATATCTTAATGTCTCTCTATGTCCGATTTCGAGACATTGTATGTTAAGTGGCGGAACTTAACACCGCATTTTGTATTACTAAAGCAAGTAAATTAAAATAAGCTCAAAGTACACATTAATTAATATATTATATAGATATTTTTTGTTATATTCCTATTGCGATATGCAAGCATATATGAAATTTGAAGTCACTACCACTTTTTAAGATAATATTTTCAATAACAATACCCACGAAACAAATAAAAGATAAAAATATACCATTTTTTTTCAAATTCAAATCAACTATTTTAAAAGCAGTATTAAAGCGGGGGGCAACGCTAGGGGATTGGGAATTGAGTAAGAAGATTACCGTGATGTATTACGTGCTGCCTACGCTTTTTATATTCAGATTGTATTATTTACTTATAACTTTCCTTGTTTCTTAGCATTTTTTTATTATTTATAATATATAAACATAAGCATTTATTAGTTATGGCTCAGCCAGCCAGTCGTGGCTCAGGGAAGCAAACGTGTGACTATTGCTATGCTATTTGTTTTATAATATTTAAGTTTAAATGAAGTTTATAATGTAATCTTTTAAATTTAAACTTAAAAATATAAGTTGCAAAAATTTTTTAAAATTAACACAAAAAAGTGCCACAATCAATATGCACAACAGCCTAAATTAGGAGAACAACTTGACCTGACACTTGTCTTTTATAAAACGTGAAATATATCAATATATTATTGCAAAATATTTTTTATTAATTTCTAAACTATATTTTCAAAAAGGAATGGCAAAGAAATACCAATTAATTTTAAGAAACCTTCCTCATTGAAATTACTTAATAAATTATAAAATATAAAATAACCAAAAATACAACCGTTTGACCAATCTTAAGAAAAGCACTCTAGAAATAAAACTAGATCGTATCAAACTTATCCAATATATCTTTCTTAGCAAGTTTGTATATTACGTAAATTTTTATATAAGGCCGACGTAAATAAGGGACTATGTGAACCACAAATCTTCTCGAGTAATATCTTGGAGAAAAATATATTCGTAAACCCGAGTTTGAGCGCACCTGACGTATTTATGTATACTGTGATAGAGTAAGGCGGCGTTTGCACTGATTTACAGTTTACTTTTTTTTTTAGTTTCACTCTGGATCCCACATATAGCAGGTTAGGCAGAGGAAACCTGCTAACCTAGTGTTAAGACACTTTGTTCCCATTCAAGACAATCCCCTTCTCCACTTTCCACCGAATTTTGGAGGCATTGTATGCTAACTGGTGGAACTCAACGCCGCGTTTTTGCCTTGTTAAATATTTAAATTCTTCGAGTGGGAATAGGATATACAATCTGTCGTGCTTACAGTCGCATGCTTGTGCCATTGCGCCTAACAGGCAGATATTATAATATTATAATGTTGTTATATATTATTTCAAGTAATGAAATCAATTTTTATTCTGTGTCTAACTATTAGTCAAGCCTTTTTTTATTATGGTGAGGAATCCCTCTTACTGGAATAATGCTGAAGTTGACTATGTATTATAGAAAGGCTTATAGAAAGATAGTATAAAAAAATAAGAAAAAACTAAAACCATCCACGTGACCACGCCCCAAGCCGTCGCGGGCTTACAACCTATTTCCATACATATGAGGTAGACATCGTAAGATGGGAAAGCGTGCCGAAACGAGCACCCCACCTCTTTGTAGCCAGCTATTTTTTGTTTTCCTCCGCATCTCGGCTTTGTCTTACCTACTTTATACACGAAGATACTTTAGGCTTAGATTAAACACTGAATATTCAAGTCTTTTCTTATGAATGCAGTGAGAAACTCTTTCTTTTTTTTTTAGTGAAAATCTCAAAAGCTCTTACATTACATACGTGGATATGAATACGTATAAACTACCTATGCTGCTAATAAAAGTGTTTTGGTAATGTATCGTATTGCATTTTGCGCTAATTGCACTCTGTTTATAGATTTTCGTTTGAGATTGAGATATTACGTATTTTTCCAAATTCACGCTGTATTCTGCATATAGCAAGGTAGGCAGAGAGAACCTAGTGTTATGATACTCCGCTTACCATCTTCCGCTGAATTTTTAAGGCGTGTTGGGAACAGCCAATTTAAGTAATCTTTTTAGGTTCCTCTAGTAAGAACTGAAGTATAACCACTCACATTTGTCATTCTGAGTTTCATCTGTGTAGATTTCACGATAAAATTGTGGTTTCTTTCGTAAAATTAATAAAAGAAAAACAAAAACAAAATATTTCCAAATATATATTTTTTTATAAATGCTTGCCATTTTTTATACCTAGTGATAAACGCTATAAAAATGTAGATTATCAAGATATTTCAATACATTCCAATACTAATCGTATCAAAGGAAGCCGCAATAATTTAGCCTTATTTAGTAACTTATCCGTTTAATTTATCAGTTATGAAGCCTTAGAATGGCCTGTGCTGTTCCAATATAAGTACCTAACCCTTTGCTTTGTAGGTTCTCTTTCTTCGAAAGAGTTAGCAATTAGAACATGTTTTGAGTTTATTACTTTCTAGAAATTTTGTTAGTCACGAAAAGTTTATTTGTCGTAGGAATTTGTATTGTGGTATTTCGTCGTAGCCTAATGTCTCATAGTCTAATTCTAAACGATTGTGGGTTCGATTCCCATTCGCGAGTATGAATTATTTTAATTTTAAATTAAAAAATTAAATTAAATTAGCTTCACGCTATATCCCGCACACAGCAGGGTAGGCAGAGGGAACCTAGTGTTAAGACACTCCGTTCCCCACTTTCTGCCGAATTCTGGAGGCATTGCGTGTTGAGTGGCAGAACTCAACGCCGCGCTTAACCTCGACACCAGAGCGAAGAAATGGAAATATAAATTTAAGTAAATATTTCATCTCCTCGAGTGGGGATCGAACCCACGACCAGTCGATTTTGCAGTCACACTTCGTGCCGCTGCGCCACGACCGGCCTCAATTTTCATTTTATAGTCTGATAATAAAGAAGAGGCGTTGAGTCGTTAACACGCAATGTCTCAAATATTGGGCGACGTGTGGGGAACGGAGTGTCTTAACTCTAGGTTCTCTTTGTCTTCCCTGCTATTATAAAATTCTTTATTGGCCGCCTTTTAAAGGTTGATCGAAAACCTTTGTGTAAAGTAGTGGATTCGATTTTGATTTGAAGGAAAATTAATATTTGTTACGGGTTTACGATATTTCGCCCATTATCTAACATGCAATATTTTATTTGCTTTGTTAACATTCTTAGTAATTTTATTTATAAATTGATTTAACCTCAAAATCATCAGCTTATGTAGGACTCGAATTCACATATGGATATAAATTCTAGTCCTACATAAGCCGGTCATTTTAAGTGAAAATCTCATACAATATGGATGATAAGTATAGAACTATAGACACAATGTTTGCCGCTTCTGATTTTCTATAAAGCATATAATTTTCCCAATAAGTTATAAATAAAAAGAAGCGACTTATCACTAAATATCTTATAAAAACATTTAAAAAAAGACACTCAATAACAAACTCCTCTCAAACAATTCAAAAATATTAATAAATAATCCATCCATATCTTAAGTACCATTCAGCAAGTAGAAAATCCTCGGCTGGACGCTGTTGACGTTTAATGACGTCATTAAGTTAACACAGCATCTTTTCTTAGGTGCATTGTCTTTTTAGATCATCTTCAGATGAAATACGAAACAAATCTTAATTTTATAGAATTAAAGTTTAAATTTCTTCGGAAATATCTTCTAATTTGTTACTCCACCCCTAAGTATTTACAATTATTTGTCAAATTCTTTAATTGCCCGCTATATCAAGTGAAAAGGGACTGTATTTTGGCTTATTAGAAATCAACAAGTTAGATATAATTGCGTTCTTAGCTTTCGTTAATAGGGTGGGCTGTCAAATATTTGATTAGGATTGACGTGTTGTATGAGTGAAATATGGTTTTTTTGTTTGTATATATAAAAAACAGCATATTTTACTCGTACAACATGTTAGGCAGGGTAGGCGGAGGGAACCTAGTGTCCCTACCCTACCTTCCACCGAATTCTGGAGATAATGATAGATGTTGAGTGGCAGAAGTGAAACATTTTGATCATATAAAAAACATTCCCTCATTTTTTTCTATAATCATTCCATTTTTATTCTAAGAATGTATTCAAAATATAAAATATATATATTTAAAATATATATATTGCATATAATATGTATTTAAGACCGTCATGGCGCAGCAGGTTGTTGTAGGTTCAATTCCGACTTGTGGGATCAATTATCATATATATATTTTTTTTATTGCCTCATTATATCACACACAACGAATAACGGAGAGTCTTAACGTTAGGTTTTCCCTTTGCCTATCTTGCTATGCAGGAAAATCTTTAATATATATTACATATTTAGTATATAACAAAGTCTATCCTAGGAAGACTAAGCTTAATATATTCACAACGTTAATAGTCCGTTGCAATCGTAAATTACGTATTGACAGCCCTCAAGTGACTAGTTACGTGTACAGCGTTATTAATAGAAGTGGCTCATATATAGGGAAATGTGATTAGATTTATGTTGTTGTTTTATGTAATTACTAAATGTACAAATATATACATATATCTCATATAGTATATATAATCTACATAGTAGGGTTTGCGGAAGTATCTTAGTATTAAGACACTCCGTTCCCCACTTTTCACCCAATTTTCGAGACATTTCATGTTGTCTTCCAATCAGAGCAAGCACATAAACATAATGGACTCCTCCGAGTGGGTATTGAACCCATAACTGTCGCATTTACAGTCAGACGCTACTCCATTAAATCATGACATATGATCAATAATGAAAAGTAGAATAAAACAAATATTTTAGGGGGCTCCCAAACAGCAAATGTGATATTTTTGACATTTTTATAGACGTTATGGAAAAATGGTATGGAGCTTCGTGCGCGAGTCCGACTCGCACGTGGTCGATTTTTTTTATTAGAAAGCCTTAGTGTTTGGAAAAACTGTGCATTATTTCAGATAGATTTAATCAAAAATGAGCTAGGTGGCATGATAATAGACTCAAAATTGAGGCCGACTGCCAAATTGTGACTGTAAAACTGACATGGTTGTGGGTTCGATCTCACTCGAGGAGATGACATATCTACTTAAATTTACATTTCCATTTCTTCGCTCTGGTGTTGAGGCAAAGCGCGGCGTTGAGTTTTCGACGCCACTCGACACGCAATGCCTCCAGAATTCGGCAGAAAGTGGGGAACGGAGTGACTTAATACTAGATTCCCTCTGACTACCCTGCTGTGTGCGGGATACAGCGTGAAACTGATTTATTTTCAATCCATTATTATCGGAAGTGTTAAACACAATTGCCATACTACTTACCACTTAAATAAAAAGAAATATATTTGTTAATGAAAGATTAACTATAATTTTATTCGAATTAAGTGTATAATTAGTTATATTATTTCTATTATTCATTTCCTTTACAGCTCCTTTCTATAACAAAATTACATATTACATTTTTCAACTAAACTCAATACTAATACATTTCTTCTTGTTAACTATAAAGAAGTCCTGAGACAGAATCAAATTAAATTATCTACATTCCATACAAATCCAATAAGAGCCAACACAAGCATATAAAGCTATCAACGTTTGCTACGCGACTGTACACATAAGGCCTTTAACTCGCATAAAATACCTCCACAAAGAAGGAAAAGTAATGCAAAGGAATCAGTACCAACTACTATCTCAAAATTGATCTAAATTAAAACAAACAAATTTGAACTTTATATATATTATAGCTTTAAAATTCAAAATTGAACGTAAAAAGCGATTATAAATTAGTTTTTTTGCTCATTTAATTTTAAACTTTGTTTTTTAAGGCGTAAAGTTGGTTTTAGTACAACTGAGCTTCCGCCAAAGCTCAAGTAATACGGATGACGACGCGAACTTCGTAGAAAGAAAGGGGAGAAGGGAAGTATATCGTTGGGGAGTTCGTGCACCCCCTGTTTTGGGTTTTCAATAGATGTTTGAGTTTCGCTCGTATGATTTAAAAACCAGACAGGTGTAGTTAAGCGTGGTGTATGTAGGCTTTATACTTTGATGTAGAAAATTTTTGTTTATATATTGTTAGAAATCGTATATAAATTCGATGTTATTGTAAATTTTAAATGTTTTTAATGGGCAAAAAGAAATAATTACATTAATAATTTTCTTGGTTGAAATTTAATGAAAAGTAAAGTTGACAATAGCCAAAGTCAAAAAAGAACGATATGATTGTCCAAATGCTTCATTTTCTTTCTAAGTTTTCATAACTTATTTAATCTTTAGATTTAGTCTTTGACCAGCCAGGACGTTTATATTTAAAATTAAAATATTACTATTCAGAAGACATCCTAATGCAATGGGCCATTGTGGATTTTATCTCCACTCTGAGTTTATTATTTCCATTTCTCAGCTTTAGTAGACAGAGTGCAGTGTTGAGTTCCACCATGCACCCATTTAATGGTGATATATTATTTTATTATTGAGAAAAATATATATAAAACAAAACTTATGGCTCTATATGGCAATAAATTATATTTTTATTCGTTCTTCATATGTAACTATTGATTTTTATTTTATTTTTCTGTTATTTAAAATAGGCTCTAGTTATTTGAACAAAACTTGTATATGCAAACTTATATTATAAGCCATTTTATTTCAATAAGTATCCACCCAATTTGTCCTGTAAGTCTTAGGTAAAATAAATTTAAAAAAATTTGAAAATTAACATTATCTATATAGGCAGTTGTTGTTAATTTAGATTGAAATATTTATTTTTTATTTTTCTCTAAACAAGTTAACGAGCAGAAACTATTTTTACGTAAAAGATATTAATAGAAAAGGATATTTCCTTGCTCACAAATAAAGATATTATTAGTGAATTGTAAGACCTTATGTCATATAGTAACTATTTATAAGTGCATGTTGTTTCTATCTATATTTTATACACATTTGATAAATAATTTGACCCTATCCAAGTTTGTCATTACATACACTACAACTTTACTGTGAAGATGTTGAGGAGCACACTCTTGTGCCACCAATTTTTATAGCATTTCAATAATTATAATAATTTTGAAAACAATTAATATAATATTATTTTTTTTTGTACATATTACAAAAAAGAAACAAAACCTAAAAAGCCAAATAAAAATAAAAAAAAATCAACAACGATCTACATTTTACGATACCGTTTAAATAATTCGAGATGCAAATTAAAGGGTATTCCGTTTTTAATCGCTCGGCTGACGCGACCTAGCTCCCTAATCAAGTGATTGCCACCGTGCCCCAAATTGTTAATAAAAAATCGATAATAATGTCTCTTTCGTATCGATTTTTAGATGCTTATGAGCTCAAATTTTACCAATAAATTCTTTAAGAAAAATGTTTTTTTTTTTAAATAAAAGAGGAAAAAGTGTTGTGCCTGAGTTTTATTAAGTTAAATTCAATTAATATTTCTTAATATTTTTCTTTTATTACCGTCAATATAATATATCAATATTCAATTTCAACAAACATGACAAGTAGCCTTGGTATTTTCTAATGTCACTTTTTTAAAATTAGCTTCACGCTGAATCCCGCACATAGCAGGGTAGGCAGAGGGAACCTAGTGTTCCGTTCCCCATTTTCTGCCGAATTCTGGAGGCATTGCGTGTTGAGAGGCAGAACTCAACGCCGCGCTTACCCTCGACACCAGAGCGAAGAAATGGAAATATAAATTTAAGTAAATATTCCATCTCCTCGAGTGGGGATCGAACCCACAACCAGTCGGTTTAACAGTCATGCTTCGTGCCGCTGCGCCACGACTGGCCTGATTATAACCTGATATTAGCACAGTACATTTAAACATAAAATTATTGCTATATATAAATTTTCATGGAGTGATATGTATATATTTTTTTTATAATTTGTAACAGCAATAACGGCGTCCTTTCTATAAGAGCGAATAAAGGAGTACGGAGTGATTTAAAAAAAACATAATAGCTTATCCACGAATCCCGAGTAATATGAAGACATAAATGATCAATATATTCGAACAATAAGTGAACTTCTTTATGCTTAAATATTTAAAATTGAGCTTTATGTGGAATTTCTTCTTTTTTAGCTAGATTTTATTCTAAGAATATTATTTTAAAAATAGTAATAATAAGAAATTTGAAAATATAAATTATTTTTATATTTGAAGCTGCTTTTATTTAGCATTAAATGTCTCGAAGACAACTTACAAGCAAAACTTGCGTCACCAAGCACATGCCAACGATAAATGGATGATTAAAAAGTTTAATATACCATATTCTAGAAAACGGCCGTAAATTTCGCTCGCGCGGGGTGGTTATTATTCATTTTTTTCAGTCAAACCCAGCGTAGGGCACACTAATGTGCCACTCCAGGATCCCCTACGAACTTTTCGCGACCATGTTTTTTTCCCGCACAAATTTTTTGTTTGTTCTGCAACTCTGTCTTTCATATATATAAACGTATATCCCGTCCCACTCCCCCTATCGCACTGAGGGGTGGTAAATATGATACGTTCTTTCGGGGCTTAAATTGATTTTTCGAAAGTGTGTGGAAGCCATTTTATCGTGGTTTCACGAGTTTTGTATTTTTAGATGAAAAAAAATCTTCTTTCGACACTTTAGAAATTGATTGGGCAAGTCAACGAAATGCATGTTGCTTGTAAACTGACATTTTTCCTTTAATAAATCCTTTAATAAATTTATAAAATTAATGACACCTGTAATTTAATAAGGACTAAGTATGTAATTGTAATTATATAACTATAATCGATTGATATGATATGAATTCGAATCCCATATCCAGAAAATTTGATAACGTAAGTCATTGCCAAAATTATTTAATTTAAAATAAAGAGACAAAAAACGGAGAACGTGAATATCAAGTTTCAACAAACACATTATAGAAGGTCTTCTTTACTTTCCATCCGAATTTAAAACATTGCATGTTGGTTTACTACACTTCAAAAATTAAAATAATTTTAATATAATCAATCCCACGAATCGAAATCGAACTTGTAACTAATGCACTTACAGTAAACGCTGTCATTGCGCTGCGATGGCCTTTTTAAAAAAAAAAAATTACACATATGTACCATAACTCATAACAATAATAAAAAAACAACACGTTAATATATTTATGAGCATATTTCAAATAAGAGCGTAGAAATAGCCCCGTTTGACAGTAACTCGACCGAATAATTTAGTGTTGTATGGTAAAAGTTAACGATCTATCAAATTAGGGATGTCCACTAAATTAAAATTTTGTAGGAAAGTACTTTTTATATATAAAAATAAAATAAAGTTTAGGCCAGTTGTGGCACAGGGGTACAAGGGTGTGACTGTAACTCGACGGTAGTAGGTACGATCCTCATTCGGGGGAATGAATTATTATTTGTTAATATTTTCTTTTCTCCGCTCTGGCACCAGGGAAAAACTCTCACGCTAAGTTCCGTCACTTAACACGCAATGTCTCGAAAAATTCGGCGGAAGGTGGCGAATGGAGTGTCTGGGCACTAGTTTCTTCTACAAACCCTGCTATATGTGGGATACAGCGTGAAGATGATTGTTATAGTGAGAATCCTGATCATAGACAATTATACCTAATTATACGCATAATCATTTCTGACCGTCCGTCTGTGGAATATTTCTATTAATATTACTTATTTATTCTTCTTAATGAGGAGTAAAACGTGAAGCATCAATTTTATTACTCAGAAAATTTGTAAATTATAGCCATTTTAAGGAAGTCGAGTTTAACCAGGTGGTAGCATTTAAACCTCCGGTTAAAGAGTACGTTTAATATATCAAAATGACACAGAATTTTTTATTATAGTAATTTCTTTATTAATGTAATTTTTTATACATTTCAATGATGCTATCTTGTTACAGCTGGGCCGAATATGTCTGTCGGTCGATGTAGATTCAAATTCCATCCGCAGGAATGTTTTTATTTATTTAGTGCCTGTTGTTGTCAAGTTTTATTGGACTAAATGTGATAATAAAATTCGCTAGATATTTAATCAATCTAAATGAAATGAGCATAAAATGGAGAACAAAAAACAATACGTTAATTCTCTAGGATTACTGTTCAATGATGTGAATAATAGTACAGGTTTCTTTTTTATATTAAAAAAATATATATCCATGTATGAATTTGCCATGCGTATTTTTATAATATTTTTATTATCTATAATTTTACTTGCATTATATATATTTTTTTCTTCACGCTGTATCTCGCACACAGCAGGGTAGGCAGAGGGAACCTAGGGTTTAAGACACTCCGTTCCCCACTCTTTGCCGAATTCTGGAGGCATTGCGTGTTGAGTGGCAGAACTTGACGCTGCGCTTTGCCTCGACACCAGAGTGAAGAAATGGAAATATAAATTTAAGTAAATATTTCATCTCTTTTAGTGGGGATCAAACCCACAACCAGTCGATTTACAGTGACACTTTGTGCCCCTGCGCCACGACTGGCCTTATTGCTGGCATTATATTTATTACTGTCCAGATGACCACAGTAACTCCCATAATTGTGAAATTTTATAAAATCTGTTTTAAATTATTGAATATATTTTTTTGTTACAGGAAATTATGTTACGGAGACGAAAATTTGCGGGGAAATTAATTTCAAGAAAGTAATTTATAAATTGAACAAAGACGATTTATCGGTGAATCTCTTTTCCAGTATATTAACAAAAAAATGACGTGATAACGTCTTATAAATCAATGAACGGCTGCACGCACAACAAAGGATGACTTCACTCACTGTCACGTTCCGCTTGCACCAAGTGTGCAAGCGAGATCGCGGAAAAAACAAAAGAGAGGCACGATCGCTCAAAGCGTTTAGCTTGTGACGCATCTATTCCTTCCATATATAACACATATTTGTGTATGTAAATAAATTATTTATTAATTATTTGTTAATTTTACTACAGTTGTATTTTTTAATTAATTTTAATACAGTTTAATTATAAATAACAATGTGCAATGTAAAAAAATATTGAAATTAACAAGTGCAAATAAATGTTAATATATCGAAAAATTTGTATTTTTGAATGAATTCCATAATTTAAAAAAAAAGACCAGTCGTGGCGCAGGGACACTAAGTGTGATTGTAAAACCGACTGGTTGTGGGTTCGATTCCGATTCGAGGAGATGAAATATTTGCTTCAATTTATATTTCCATTTCTTCGCTCTGGTGTCGAGGCAAAGCGCGGCGTTGAGTTCTGCTACTCAACACGCAATGCCTCCAGAATTCGGCAGAAAGTGGGGAACTCTGCCTACCCTGCTGTGTGCGGGATACAGCGTGAAGCTGAATTCCATAATTAATAATTCAATTTAAATCATAAAAGTATACAATTTATCATCAACATTTTCTTATGGCGTTATCACGTAGTGTATAATTAACTCAGAACAAAACCGTAAGTATTATAATAAAATATTATCAGTCAATCTGAACATAAAACTGGTGTTATTGATAATAAAGAAAGTACTTAACATTTTAATACAAATTTCAGTTTAAAGCTCATAAAACAAAGTTGAGGTCGTCGTGGCGATGTATGATATGCGTCTCCGACCCCCATTAATTCGTCTTAGCAAGAAAAAGCTCAGCGTTTAGTTACGCCACTTGACAAAAGGAAAATCGGAGAAGGGAAAGACGGAACCTACTGTCAACACTACGATCTTTTTCTTTATAAGCTTCACGCGGTATCCCGTACTATGTATATGGCAGGGTAGGCACCTAGTGTTAAAACACTCCGTTCCCTATTTTCGATTCGATTCTTCGTCGAATTTTTTGAGACATTCTGAGGAACTCAATGCCTTTTTGCCTTAGTGCCAGTGCGAAGAAATAAAAATATTAAAAAATAATAATTTCATTCCCTAGAGTGGGGATCGAACCCACAACTGTCGCGTTACAGCGCCAATATTGTGCCCCTTCGCCACGACGGCCTCAACTATATGCATAACTAGAATCTATAATGACTGGAAAGCTAAAAAAATATTATAAAACAAAGCGAAACCACGGTTAGATTAGCGACAAAAATCGTTTTAGTAGAGTTCGCGTGTAACTATCTGATAAGTGGCGACGGTTAGCCATCACTGGTCACAATTAACCAAGATCAAAGATAAAAGTTAATGTAAATTGACCAACGAAACCGTACTTGGCGTTTAGGTTAGTTAAGTTTTTTAGGGTTCGAGGTAAATTTTTGTATTTTTTTTTTGTATTTTAATATAATATTGTTGTTGTTTTAATAAAAAAAATATTTATATCAGTGTTTCTTTTGTTTTATTTAACGCAAAGGTCCTTCCATTTCCCTATAATGCAGAGTTAGGTTCCGCCTAGGAAACGTCACCGGAGTGATTTATGAATAATGAATAGGTCACCTCTGCCCTACAAGTATAAAAAAAATTTTTTAGTCCACACAATTCGATTTTTTAAGTCAGCTTCACGTTGTATCCCGCTCATATCAGGGTAGGCAGAGGGAATCTAGTGTTAACACATTCCGTTCCCCACTTTCAACTGTATTCTGGAGGCGTTGCGTGTTGACTAACAGAACTCAACACTGCGCTTTGCGAAGAAATGGAAATATAAAATTAAATAAATATTTCATCACCTCGAGTGGGGAGCGAACCCACAACCAGTCTGTTTTACAGTCACACTTTGTGCCCCTACGCCACGACTAGCCTCCGATTTTTTTAGGTAATTTTTCAAATTATACATACAAAACATAGTTTATATATTTTTTTATTAAATCCAAACAAATGAGTGAACCCAAGCTAACTACATAATTACGTGCTTTTTCTTTTCGTGAAGCGATAAAACGAACACTTAAGCAGGTTATATCAGCTTATGCAAATACCTATTATACAAGTGAAACAGTCACATCAAATGTAAATATAGGGTAATAATGTGTTTTATAAAACATTTCAAACTGATATGTTGATGTGGAGCGTGTTTCCAGCTAAATTATAGCATCGGAAGTATAAGATTCGATTTTAAAAATTGATTATTGCTGCAAGTTTATTGTTTTGAAATTAAAAACGTCTGTAGAAGGTAGGTTTCAAATTTTTAAATGTTTTCTTAATGACAATTTTTTTTACTACGTGTGGAATGACACTTTAAAAATATAAAAAAAAGATTCTCTAAATGGTCAATATGTCGAAAAAAGCGAAATTTATGTAGGATAAAAATAGTAGGGTTGCTAGATTAGACCTCGGTAAAATCTTAAAATAATTTATGCATTTCTTTATATGTTATTATTTTAGAATATAAAACACACCATGGACATTGATCGTCCTTGCCCTTTTCTGCTCTTTTTTTTCTATTTTTTGAGAGTTTTACTTATTTTATACTATTTTAAAATACTCTTTTACACAACTGCGTCTAACAAAAGAGGAGAATCTATATAAATTTTGTCATGATAGTGAATGTGTAGATTGAAGAAGTCCATTAATTAATATGTTTAGGTGACTTGTTTCTTTGTGGTTCAAAATTGAAAAAGGCAGAAGAAGGTTGATATTAAAAATACTATAACAATTATAATATACGAAAATTAATAATTTCAGATTTTTTTATATCTGTACATATAAAAAAACCTTATTTTATAATTATGTATATAGTAGTTTTGAGTCCATGAAACGTCCGTCTGTATTGTAGATCCCATCTACTTGTAAATCAGCCACGTTCATAAAAGCTCCGTTGATATGTCTAGATCATAATCGAAACTAATTTGGACCCACCACAGTAAGGCTATAAAACTTAAATTTACATAGAAAATTTTACGTTCTCCACAACTAACAGGAGCCAAAACACAAGGTAATAACATTTAATTTTGTTAAATTTAATATAATATTGTTAACTAACTGAGCCAGTGGCCAATTGCGGTACAAAAGGCCAAATGTAATGGAGACAGGTAGAGGGTTTAATTCCCACTCAAGGGATACAACTTAAAGTAAAAGTTTGCTATGCAGTAAAAGTAAATTGTGTAACTCGGGTATGTTCTTCTTTTGTTTTTCCACATATCTTACAATATTACTTGAACAATAACACAGACATACATCATTTTCCATTGAAAATGCGTGATTTGTGATTTATTGTTGACCTCAACGCTGCTTTACGTTAATCAGGATAAAATATATGATATCTATAAATTTGTATACTCTAAAAGTATTTTTATAGTAAGGAATTTAAATTAACATATTCTAGCCATATGTGGGATAGGACCTATAATTAAAATCTAACACCTTTCAAAACCAACCCTAATACAAAAACTATACTATAATTATCACATTGCCAACGCATTCTTAATCTTAAACGATGGTTAAAATTGTATTTAATTACACGTACGAAGTAATATAGGGGTAAGACTTTACTACACGTTAACATAATACTGTGAGGTTGAAATTTTGTATATAATTTTTGTTATTTCGTAGTTAACATTTTTAATTTTAATAACTTAACTTTAACTTGTTATATTATAAATTGGTTTAAAGATAACGTTTACACGCGATGGTCGTGGATTGCTATCCTGTATAAGAGAAATTACTTTCGTGTACTAATATTATAACATTATAATTTTAAAGCCAATGTCTGTGATATAGATATTAAAAAAAGTAATTAAAGCGTCAGTCGACCAAAATGCTTTATATTCATGTTTTTTTATGCACTAATTGAAATAAAACAAACGCTAAATGTTAAGGGAAGTTTGCCAAAATCAAAAAGCCGTTTCTGAATTTAGCTTGCGCAAACGCACAGACCAAAATTCTAAAAGTCATTATTTTGAGTACTATTAAAAAAATATTTTATAGATTTGGAGTTTAGCGCTGTAGTGGCTTAGTTGATACATAAATACAATATATAGAAATTTAATTTAGGCTTGGTAAGTATTTTTGTATATTTATTATTTTCTCAATTTTTTTAGGAAATTTTCTATTAGGTTTCGTCATCTAGTACGAAGTGACTAGAAGTTGCCGGAAAGTTGAAAATAACATGTCATTATTCAATTTAGGAAATACATAAAACGATAAGTACGACGTTGTTAGTTATTTTGTTTTTACAAAAAGCGTGCGTAGGAAGGATATGAAGATAGAAATATAATAAATAATAAAAAAAAATGATGCTTACAAACTGTAACTACTGTAGACTTCCATTCTTACTCTGTGACCTTGTTCATTGTGTGTTTATTCGATTAAATTATAATAAAATATTATCTGTCACAACAAATAAAAAAGTAATAATTTAAGTTTATTGACACTGCTTTAGTTATAGTGCAAAATTCAATTATATACTTATTTTATTAGTACTTTGATGAATATTATATTTTGCCTAATTTGCTAATAATAAGAATAATAACTTACAACTTATGTGTGTGTGAGTGTACAAACGTATGCTCATACATACATACATATAACTGAGGAAATGAATTGACGACCTAATTCCAAATTAATCATTTGGTGTGAAAGTGTAGTAAGGTGTGAAATTAAAATACTAATCCTAAATTTTATATTCCAACAGCCCCACAAAAAGATCGATAACAGTCAACGTTTTGACTCGAAATAAATGAAAAACAGTTGTTGTGTTTAAACAACAGTGATAAAAAAGTTGTTGTTTGTTGTATCTTTATGATTATCTAAAAGGCGAAATGACCAAACGAGCCGAATTAACGCTTTCACTGTGCATATTTTAACATAAGGTCTTTATAAATATTTATTAACGAAAAATGTGCATGGGGAACGACGGGGCGTGTGTGACCTAATTATTTATGAAAAAATTATTTGGTTATATAATCAAATTAATGCAATTACAACTTTGTCGTTTTATCGGTTACCTCAATTATTAATTGCTGTATGTTTGTCTGTCTGCTTATTTAATAAATCTGTAAAGTCACGTTCCAAGTTGAAATTTGGTAACTATATTAAAAATAAAAAAAAACGTCATATGATATTATTTATTTTATTACCTGTTAACTTAAATAAAAAAAAATGTCAAGTAGTAAACATATTATAAATAATTCCGACATTCAAATCGATTCACCTGACAAAGGTCAACTAAATATATATTCTAAGCGTGTTTAGCAGAACCAACTTTCCCCATTCCACCCTAATTAATGATGGCTAGTCATGTTCGGGATCGCTGGGAACGGCTAATCGGCGGAGATAATATTTTCGTGTTGAATTCTAATTACGATGCTTAACACCGTTGAAAGAATTATACTATTTAAGATCTAAAGATAGGTGTGTAATTTATTTTAATGTGCTCTGGATATACGGTCGTTGCTCTAATAGCTTGTCTAATGCCTCAGTTGTTTGGGTTATGGTTATATGTATGGAAAATAGTCGTATTAATCATTGGGGTTTTTAAAGCTACAGGCTAGTTTCGTTTTGGTTAGAATATTTGCTTTTTAATTTTATTTTAAATGTCGTTTGGAAAATAACGTGTTGTTTTTTTTTAACTAACGTAACTAATTTAGTTATTAATTTTGTATTTATTTTTATCGCCATTGTGGTGTGGTATTCCCATTTTAAAAATAATTGTTGTTGGTTAAAATTCCATTCGCGGAAAAATTAAGATTACATTTGTTTGTTGTGTACGTCTATTATTTATAATTGTTGTGTTGCGTCTGCGTCTAAGCATTGTGTTGGTAACCAAGTATACGAGTGATATAAAATAAGTTTAATTATTTACTACTATAACTACTATCCATATTTTTTTCTTAAATTTATACATAATAAAAATTAATTAGCACTTTTTTGAAAAATACACAGAGCAATTTAGTCTGTCTGATTGGTAACCGAATCCATAACCCTTCCATTGACAATCAGTCACAGTGCCGCTATACGGATATTTCTTCATAAATAAGAATAAAAATCATATAATAAGAATAAAAATAATGTACAGTCAGCGAGGTGTAAGTTGAGCCTTGGATTTGCAGGAGTGCTCACATTTTATAGTGTATGGGTAACGTCATTTATTTGGCATAAATCGGTTTATACTGCTTTTGATAACCGGCCTATACCTATACTGATAACACATTTAATTATATTTTGTTTTTATTTTTGTATTTGATTTATTAAAACTGAAAAATAAAGTTTGTACTATCACTATACAAGAATGGACAAATGTACGTGACCAAGTCATTATGAACTCAAATGACACAAGAGATGAGAGTAAAAATTATAAGGATGCAATATGCTGAGTAGAATATTTTTTACATTTTTAATGTTGGATTTTCTTTATTAATCTTAAATAAATTAAATTAATCATAATAAACTTTATTTTTAAAAGTTTTTTTATTTCTGGCTGTACTTTTATAATCACTCACACAAATGCAAAGCTCAGCTTAAGCCGCTCGCAAACTGTAATTTAGTCGTAGTAAAATTCATATACATACATACGAGTATGCCATAATATTATTTATTAACTAGACATTTATCTTTGAAGGCTTCGTTAAGTATAATCGAGCTTTGAACTAATGGATGCGGCATTTATGTTCAAGGTATGTTGTGTATACCAAAACCTTATGCTAAATAGGTATATTGACATATAATGACAGTAATTGTGCGTAATGTGACAGAAATACCATATCTGGTGTTTTTTGATTAGTTGTCATTGCTGTTCCTAATAAGGCAATGATTATACTCGTATATAATAGCTAGTTATTTGTAATATCTATTACTAGAAATGAATGTTCGAGTAAATAAACGGGCTGTTTTGTTATTAAAGGCAGTCACGTGTGTAAGCGCGATGGTCGTGAGTTCGATTCCCACACGGGGAATTACTTATTGTCTGTTCCTCGCTCTGGCAACAAGGGAAGGTGGCGTTGAGTTTCACTATTTAACGTCTCGAGAATTGGGCGGTGCGTGGGGAACGGAATATTTTAACACGAGATTGCCTCTGACTGTATGGGGAATACATCGTGTATTCCCCATACAGTGAGAGGCAAGAAAAATAAATAGTTTCTAAATGAGATATTCATTTTAAAGTTTGACTGCCAAGGTTATACTGCCAAATTTTATGGATTTTTATGTTTGTCTCTTAAAACAAATATATGTCTTAAATGTTTTATATTTTTCACCTCAAATATTTCACCACACTTATATGCTCTGTTATATTGTATAACCATGAAAGCGAGTGAGTTACTTCGTCTTTCACTTGGTTTCAGATGTAGCTGCTGGGCGATGAAACAGGCTGACTGTGTCGACTCAAGATGGATAAACGATCATATATTGTAAATATAAATATTTCGAGATCGTATAAGATTCAAATCCGCAACCACAAAATACCAATTGGCTATAATTATCCAATTACAAACATTATTCTCTCTGTTAATCAGTAAATTAAATAACTTTATAGCAGCTAACTCCAATCCATTACTGATTGCAATCGAGACGTATGCTAAAATATAGGGTTAAAACAAAAAAAGAACTTATGCATATTTTTTTAATTTTTCAAAAAGCATACTTTGACATCAATTTCGAATGTCCACCGGCTCCTGTCGTAACATAACGTAATTACTGTAATAAATTTAAAAACAATATGAACTCTAGATGGTAACCGCGATAGGCTACGAAGGAGTAATAAACTCTTTTTAATGACTCGAAACACCTGCACGAATTAGTCCTTAACTTTTATTCCTATATGTATCCTATGGAGAAAGTATTAATTTGCATATTTAAAAATGCAAGAGCCCAACGAGAATTACTTATGTGTAATTGTCACTTGTAAATTGTTGGTTATTATTTCTATTTTTTATTATTGATAACGATAAAAATGGTCGGTATGTTTTTTTTAATAAGTTTTTTTTTGTTAATTGATTAAAGTGAAATGTGTAATTTGTAAAATGAAGACATTATTGTAATGTGAGGCCAGTCATGGCGCAGGGGCACAAAGTGTGACTGTAAAATCGACTGATAGTGGGTTCGATCTCTACCCGAGGAGATGAAATATTTACTTAAATTTATATTTCCATTTCTTCGCTCTGGTGTCGAGGACAAACACAGCGTTCAGTTATGCCACTCAACACGCAATGCCTCCAGAATTTGGCAGAAAGTGGAGAAGAGTATCTTAATACTAGGTTCCCTCTGCCTACCCTGCAGTGTGCGGGATACAGCGTGAAGCTAATAATTATTGTGATGTACATATACCTATGTATGTATACATTGTAATTTAGATTATTTAAATATGTACTGAATATAAATAAAAAATGCATAATTTTTTGTTGTTTTCTTTTTGGGCTTTTGGCTCTCAACTAAATAGATATTTACTAAGTGATATTTTATAATTTTACTAAGCGTTATAGTTATACCGATATTAATGATTTTTTATGTGGTAAAAGCAATCTTTTTTTTTAGGTAAAAATCGATCCTGGTTTTGGTGTTATATAGAGAAAAAATAAAAGTGAAATTTTATGCTGCTGTTATTTATTGGATAGAAGTTAATAGATTTTGGCATAGTAATAGTTTATACATTAAATTATCCACGAGTTAAATGCAGCTTATTAGGAAAAATAAAAAATATATATACAGTTACGAATAGACTAAGTCTAATAAATTATTTATATTTTTGTTTTATTTAACTATGCCCCACTTTTCGCCGGATTTTCGAGACATTGCCCGTTGAGGGGCGTAACTCAACGCCGCGCTTTGCCTCAAAGTTATTGCAAGAAAAAATATTTCAATATTTCAATTTCTCGAGGGGGGATCGAACCCACAACCTGTCACATTTACAGTCTCACGCTTGAGCCCCTGCGCTACGACTGGCCTGGCTAAAGTAGATTATAATAAGCAAAAGTCCATAAACTATACAAGTAATTACCTCTTGAGATCGCATACAAACAATCGTGCACAATAAAAAAGCTTAAAATACTAAAAAAGGTGCAAGAGCCTATGAAATTAAAGGTGCATCAACTGAATTATAACAATGTTGGCCTGTGAAAAGAAAACATAATAATCGAATTAACACTTGCCAGCACAGAAGTCGTGGTGTAAGACGGTAAGCTTGTTTTTAAAATATTTTACTTTGGTTCTGTACGTATATTTTTTTTTTATTTGAATGTGTGACGTTTAGAGAGAACGTCGAGATTATTCACTATCATAATTTATTTATAGTATTGTATTAACGATGTCTTTAATATGATATGAACATTATTGTTCATAATAATTAACTGTTTCGTCTAACAATCACACTAGTAGATGTCAATCATCGTTTTTTTCAGGTTCACGTTGTGACTCACATATAGCAGTTAGAGGTAACCTGGGAACCTAGTACTTAGAAAGTCCGTTCCCCTTTAGACAAAATCGCCATCGTTAACTTTCTCTGACTGTTAACCATGGCGTCATTCAGGAAAAAACGAGAACCTATTCTTTGCTTTTTTATGCTAAGTAAAATATTGTTATATGTAAATATATAAAATTTATATTATAATTAGATAAAGTGAAAGCTGTCAAGTTAAATACAATAAAAAAAAATAATGTACACAATATAATTAATTAGCTACCTATATAATATTAACAAAAAATAATAAATTCAAAAGTAATAAATCATGTTTCTCGAACCCTAAAAGTTAAAGGTGGTACAAAAATTGAATTAATTAGGCCATCAACAGGTGGTTAAGATAACTCGCTTACGACTCGGAGGCGGTCTTTAATAATTCCATTTCTACTCTCGTCCGTAGAGTTTTAACGATTTTGTTATTGCCGTTGTGAAATATGGATGCGGTATAAGTAAGGCCTATTGTTTAATAAATTAATGCACAAATACAGTTCAGAAATGTCGCTATTTGGTGGAATAATTGTTATGTGTTAAATAACCTTAGCTCTCTCTCTCTCTCTAGTGTAAATAGCAAAATAGGCAGAGAAAAGTTTGTATTAATATGTTATTGAGGTTGTGGGTCGATCGATCCTCACTCGAGGAAATTAAATACTTTCATTTCTTTGCTCTGGTGTCGAGTCGAGTTGAGTTCCGCTACTCAACACACAATGCCTGCAGAATTCATCGGCAAGTGGGGAGCGGAGTATCTTAATATTAGGTTCCCACTGCCTACTTTGCTGTTTGCGGGATACAGCGTGAAGCCGAAAAAAGCTGTTATCCGATTTCAGCCATATTATTCTTTGTAGTTTACGTGGAAGCGTGAAAGTGATTATATATTAAAACCATAATTTTTCCAATCGGGAATCGAGTCCACAGCCTTCCCGTGCGGTCAAACTGTCTAGTGTCCACTGCACTACAATAACTTACAAGCTACAAACATGTTTATGACTTTATAGCATGTGCTATCTATATAACAATTATTTTCTTGCATACCACATCTATATATACTTATCACTTCGCAATCATCTTAAACGGCCCTAAGGTTTTTTTGTTTCATTTCACTTAGATATAGCATTCCCTCTTTGTAATTAATGATTCGTTTGTTGCTGATTACCGCTAATGGCAGATATCTGTCGCGGACGGAAGCTATTAGGAAAATAGAAATGTTTTGCTAAAAAGTTGCAATTTTAATAAGAATTGCTTAAGATGGTTGGTTTATTTTTAAATTTGATATTGTGTTTTTGTTTTGGTAATGGGAAATGTCTTTTTTGATGGTGGTTGTGTGNCAATGCCTCCAGAATTCGGCAGAAAGTGGGGAACGGAGTGTCTTGACACTAGGTTCCCTCTGCCTACCCTGCTGTGTGCGGGATACAGCGTGAAGCTAATTTAATTTAATTTTAATTTTAAGTTATTGTTAGCATGAGACTTCGATAAAGACTTATAAATAACGAGCCATCAAATCTGGTTTTTCTGAAGTAAATCTACCCATGGTTATCTCTACCCGTAAAATAGAATATCTGTAAATGCCACTAGAAAGGTATTTTGTAAAAAAATATTTAGCAAGCGCTAGGCTATTTATATTTTTACATCCATTTTGGAGAAATTTGGTCAGACTCCATCCATGACTTATGTGCTTAACTACATTTACACGACGTACTTTATATGTTGCAAAAAGAAACTACAAAAATATACTAAAACAGATTTTTTACTAAACTCATATTAAAGTCTGGCACAAATAAAACTCGTACATTATACTCGTAGATGGTCTCTAGATTTCAGCAGTATAAAAAGGAACAGATTAATGTAGAACGCAGGCACATCCGGAGACGCCGCCGCTTCCCGCCGGACTTCCGATGTTTTCCTCTGAAAAGAAAAGGGTTCCTTTTAAATGTTTTATTATATGTTTATGTTTATTTTTTATGTTCTTATGTTTGAATGTGAGGTTGCTAATGTTGCCCTTTTATGTTGATATGTTTGAGAGATGGTTGTCTTAATGAGACTGGTAAGTGGGAGATGGGCATGCCCACAAACCTAATTAACTTTGAATTATGATGTCACATTTTTTGGTCTTCATAGCTTCATAGCTTAATTGGAGATATGGATAAGTGAAGGATATAACGATCCCAACTTAGACGAATTATTTTTATCTTCATCGCTCTGGCGACAAGACAAAGCGACGTTAAGTTTCTCCACTCAAAATGCAACGTCTTAAAAATTGGACGGTGCTTGTGGAGCGGAGTGTCTTAGCACAACCCTCTTTACTACCTTGCTATATTCAGAATACAGCGTGAATCTAAAATAAAGAAATATACCTATAGAGAAATATTTTATTTAATGTTTCTGTCTGTTTCATTCCAGTTAGCCATTCCTATCGTTGATGTTTTTAACTATTTTTAAGTAGATTGTTATAAAATATTTGTATGTCGTTATACCTATAACGCCATACTTTCAACGCGTTAGTGATAAAATATCATTTATATGAATTTACAACGACAAAGTCTTTAAGATACCACATAAATACGGTTCACTTGTAACCTTATTTCGTTCGGTACATTAGTGACTTGACGAAATTTATGATTCGCATTTGCAAAATTTATAGCTTTGAGAAAATGACGATAGGGGCGATGCCCACCCCCGTCGCATCCCCCTTTAATATTGTCATTTGTTACGTTCCTTGGTTGTTGTGCTGTGTTTCATCTTATAAAAAACATATTTTTTTTGTAGATCTTCCTATTTTTGATTATAGTTGTATGTTATATATGTATCAGCTTCACGTTGTATCCCGCACACAGCGGGGTAGGCAGAGGGAACCTAGTGTTGAGACACTCCGTTCCCCATTTTCTGCGGAATTCTGGAAGCATTGCGTGTTGATTGGCAGACCTCAACGCCGCGCTTAGCCTCGACACCAGAGCGAATAAATGGAAATATAAATTTAAGTAAATATTTCATCTCCTCACGAGGGAATCGAACCCACAACCAGTCGGTTTTACAGTCACACTTCGTGCCGCTGTGCTACGACTGACTATTATATATATGTATTAGTATTGTTTATCTGTGCTATATTTTTTTTCTATTCAATTGTAAGAAAATTCTTCATATCATTATAGAAAAAGTAATTTTAATTTACATGAAGTAGTTTTTGATTACAACTAAGTCTTGACAAAAAAAATGTACTATGGTTATATTTCTTTTGTTTTAGCTTTACTTTATTCCGCACTTAGCAGAGCAAGCTGTGAGAACAGGGAAACCCAATGTTACGATGCTCTGTTCCCATTGAGACATTTCCGTTTTTCACTCTTAGGAAATGAGAACGTTAGATATTTCATTCTGCCGAGCAGGAATTGAACCCACGAGCGCAATTTTTGTAAGTGCTTGGCACAAGAGTGTGACTTCCACACCCTTGTGCCATCGATCCAATACAGCAATACATAAAAACGTAAATTACGAATAATTATCTATTAATATTGAATTTAAAAAATATACGTTGCAATATAGAAAGTTAATATTGTTTCACCAAATGTTATTAAGAATGTGTTCAGAATTGGATATTGTAGTGAAATAGAGAGACGTTTCAATGTAATATAAAGAGGGTCCAACAAAGATATCCCTACATGTTGAGATTTGAATCCGAATTTGCATACACAAAGCTATGCTATAGATATTAAAAAACTATTTTTTGGGGAAAATATTGTGATAACACACAAAAATATCGCTGTTGTGTTTGACGAATTTAGTATGAACTATAAATGTATAGAGAAACATTAATTTGATGTGAGGCCAACATCTTCACATTGTCAGTATGTAAGCGCGGCGATTGTAGGTTCGAGAAGGAATGATTCATTTTCAATCATTATTCATTATTTCATTCTCGCTCTGGTAAGAAGACAACACTTCACCACTTCTTACAACCTTCTGCCACTCACCACGGAAAATGGAGCTGAAATATCATCAAAAATCCATTCTCATTCAATATTATTATATATCATTACTAACTTTGCCTGCGGCTTCGCCCGCGTGGTTAAATGGAAGTAAGTAACTATTCTGTATGACACATGACACAATCTAAGTGACTGTGGTAGTTCTAGCTGCAGGTATAATGGGTTATATGACATTACGATTAACGTATATGCAAAATTGAGTAGGTTGAGTAAGAAGATATACTCTGGCAAAAGCAGAATTTCCGCGATAAAAGGACTATCCAACACAAAAATATGTTTCTATTTAAACCAATAATTTCTGAATATACATGTATCCAAACGCTCAACCAAATAAAATTTTCTGCTTTACGCAGAATGCCGCATGTAGCAGAGTAGACCGAGGGAGCCTAGTGTTAAGACTAGTGCAGTGATTAAATATTTCATTCCCTCAAGTGGGAATATAACCCACAACCTTTCGCGTTTACGGTCACTAGCTTAAGCCACTGCGCTACGACTGGCCTCATTACAGTAGATTAGTATAAATAAAGCATACTATATTCACTGTATCACAAGCTTACCAAGAAAATGTTTTCCTTCCTTTGTTCAGTAAGATACAGTCGCGTTCACACACGAATGCGCTCAGTTTTAATCCGGCGTGGATTTTTCTTTGGCAAAGGAATACTAGGGAAGGTTAAGGGAAGTGTAGGTTCTACATATACCTATAGTATGTATATATTATAGAAACGTATGTTACTAAATGTAATACCTAGTCAGAGTCCAAGGTTTGGCAAATGAGCCTTTGAAACATCTATATTAAGTAATACCTATATGTCGGGATGTTGGTTTGTTTGTTTTTGACTACCTTTCTAAGTAAAGTTACTCTTAAAATGTTTTTACATTTCAATGTAATTAAGGATATTATCATTTAAGAATAGAAAATATATCATTTAAGAGAGTATTTAATTTAAAAATTTTCGAAAAAATGGAATTTACTTATGTTATATGCAAATATTAGGTAGTTATGTACATATGGCGTTGAATAAAAGTTTTTAATTGCTAAGTTAGTTCTTTGTATTGCTTAGTCAGTTCTATAGACACTTATGTATTTTTTGACAGGTAGTGACTTCAATTTATATTTTTAGTTGGAGTTCTATAGAAACATATGTATTTTGTGGCATTGACTTCAATTTCCATTATAATATTGGATTTTTGATCCAATACTAAATTATCAAGGTTTCTACAAGAGAACTCGGGTTAAAGTTATTTAAGCTGGCCGTGGTCTTTTGATCAAGTTGAGACGAAACTCGTTTTTTGGTAACCATCGTTGCCATAATACATCAAAACTTACAATAGTATATCAAAATTATTAAATAAATAAAAAAAGTAGCTTTTATAAATAACCCTTAATCGACCGCCCCTTCAATATTAGTTAAGGATATGTGATAAATATATGAACTATTTATAATACAGCTTGCATGCCTTTTGTAGTAGGTTATGAAAATATAAAATAAATCCATTCTCCACTTGTCACCTATTTTCGAGACACTGCATGTTGTGTGGCGGTACTTAACGCTGCGTCTTATCAGGGCAGGGAAATAAAAATAATAACGTTACCTGAATCCAAAAAACCCCAGGCAAACACCATATCAATTTAAAATATATATTATAATATATAAACTTTGTAATAATAAGAATCTATCATCTCAACTAAATCTTTTTTTAAAGGCATATCTGAGATCGATCTCTACATCGCAAGAGGAACAAGGGATTACCAAGAAGAAGTAGTAATAGTATCAACAATACCTTATAGGAACTAAGTTTCTAAGAAACTTTGATAAAGTTTTTGATTTTTATTATTTATTTATAGATCTTTATAGCCCCTGTTAATGAAGTGTATGATTTTTTATCCAGTGTCAAAGGTATAATCTAGTTAGGTAGAAAATATAGTCGTTGAACCCGTCTTTGTTGGTTTAAAAATAACCATTAAAAGAGAACTTTTTTAGTTATTTCTAACATTTTAAATATTTATTTTTGTCAAAATACCAAGAATTTTTATTTTATAATTTTTTTGGATAACTTGTTTTATTCCAATTCGGTTTCCAAATTCGACTCCGCTACTTTGAGAATGTTAAAAATATCTTAATTCATCTGTAATTTTGTGCACTGGTTAAAAGCAAAAACAATAAAAACTATATTTTGGTGTGAATATTTAAAGTAAAACTGTAATTAAATTATAAAAAAAACTAATAAGACAATCCACTTTAAAAACAAAAAAAAAACAATCCAACAAGACCTACCTATCTCTTATCCCCATAACCGTAAAATAAAAAAAAAGCCTCACTAAAAATAAAACTCAAGAAAATTTTCCACTCAAGAAAATTTCAACCAAGAACCTTTAATGACTGAACTATAATAAGTTATTAGAACTAAAAATACAGCATCCTTCACTCAGTACCGTCGCGTTCGGATCAAAGACGTGGCACCGACGGCTCTTTTATGTCCGCCGCCGTCGGCATACCACTTTGAAGTCTATTGGGACGTGCTATCTCGTTTTTGTAACATAATTATGATAAGAAACGCTAATATGTGTTATAATAAATTCTATTTTTAAGTGTAAATCACAGGTATTTCAGTTAGTTTTTGCGTATTTTTGTTGATTTTTTTGTTTGTGCACGGTTTGAATTCTTAATTTTTGGGAAGTTGAAGCAAGTGTTAAACAAATTAGGTGCTTTTTGTATAATTGATTTTAATTATTCTGAGATATTCTTATTGTTGTATAATTAAAGTTTATGTAAAGTGATTCTTAATTGGTTTGGTTGTTTTGAACAATTATGTACTTAATTAATGTAAAATATTCTACAATAACCATTAAAATAGGTAAAGGATTTGTAAAGAATTCGTATGATAATTATATATAAACAATTGCTACAACGGTTGTGCCAGTTCGCTTAGAAAGAAAAATAAAGAACTAAAAGTCAAGTTGATAAAATCTTGAAAAACCCTCTAAATTGCGATAAGACACAAAATCATATTGTTTAAGCATTATTTATCATATAGTTGTAATTGTGGATTCGATTTCCACTTGGGGATGAATTATTCTTATTTCTTCGCTCTGGTATCAAGACTGAGCACGGTGTTCAGTTCCGCCAAATTTGTGAACGGTGTATTTTAATTTACCTTTCCTCTACCTAACCTAGTATATGTAAAAATTTATTTCTTATTAGAATAAATATTATCAATATAGTTTAAATATTGATAATATTTATTCTAACAGGAAACTACTGGAAACAGAGTATTTACAAAAATGCTATAATATAATTGTGATATATTATTATAGTTATAGTAGAAATATTATTATATAGTATGCAAAATTTGTTTCCACATCTTTTTATCTCTATATTAGTTATTTTAAGTGTTTATACTTACTGAAAACAATAAAAACACGAAACAACATCCTGTAGAACATATTATAACAACTCGATTATAAGTGACAATGTCTTATTACAGAATAAAATATTTCAATGAAAGTACACACCCTATACAAAATATTCCTGTTAGTTCTAAATATAGCTAAGCTGAACATTGAACATTGAACCCTTCCAATGACCCAGTTTTTAGTACCAGGGCAGCAGAACTGGGGTGAAAGTTAAGACTGGTCAAGGTGAAGGCGACGGGCATTAACGTCTAAGAACTCCATCTTAAGATTTGTACGCAGATGAAAGGTCTTGGTAATATTGTATAATAATTAATTTTATTCTATTTTTTCGCTTTATTCTGTATCCCATACGTATCGAGAGGACGGGTAAGTAGTGGGCGTGTAGTGTTAAGACACTCCGTCCCCGACTGTGCATCCAATTTTCGAGTCATTGTGTGTCGTTTGGCGGCAGTCAATGCTACGCTTTGTCTTGTTAACTAAATATAGAAAAAAAAAGAATCAAAAGAAACGAGAAAATTAAAACAGTTCATTCTATTCAGTAGAAATTGAACACACAACCGTACCGTAGTAACGACTTGGCGCTGCACCATGACTCAATTTTCTTTCTTTTTTAAAATCGGAGATGACAGAGTAAGTTACCCCATTCCATTACATAAACTCTCCGACGACACACTTTGTCTAATTGGCAATTACTAAATAGTTTGCTCTCCCAATGGGATTCAAACTCGTAACCGTCGCATGTACAGTCAGACATTGGACTTCAATCTTTAGAAATTTTATTGCTCTGAAAAGAATTTATAAGGTAAAGTTATTGATGTTGAAGAATATGTAAGTTAATATTTATTTTTCTTTAAATAATATTCTTGCCGTAAATAAAAACTAAAACTGTTTTCTTTTCTGTTTTTTTTTGTGTATTTTATATAAGTGGTGTACAAATAAAGGAATAAACAAAATTATTAACTGTTTAAATTAAATTGCTAAATAAATATAAGTAAATTAGTTAGTTAACGATCAAAATTCTACTACTACAATTACACACTAATATTGTATATAGTGGTTTAAACAACTAAAACATCCAGCCAAAGTATCAAAACGCGTTCAACGCAATACACAAAGTTAGCTAAGTAATAAGATAATGAAGAACAGCGGGGTCGGGATACGAATTAAAACGGGCGCAATGTGCGTTACAGTGGCGAGGGTAGGTGTGATATAAAATGTATATAATTTCATATAGAATATTTTGAGGATGATTGGAAAAAACATAATTATATATCACTGTGTTATCCACGTTTTGTTCGTTTGGCATAGCTGTGATTGTAACCGCGAAGAATGTGGATTCAATTCCCATTGAGGGAATTGAATGAATATCATTTCTTCGCTCTGGCAGCAAGATAAAATGCGGCATTGAGTTCCACTATTCAACACGTAATGACTCAAAAATTGTGCTATAAATGTGCATCAACTATTAAACACGAAAAAATATTGAAGATATATATTATAGACACAAATATATATACATATTTAATTTCACTATCCATACCCAATGAAAAATAAAAACTTTTTTTTATCAACAGGGACCGTTCCATAGTTTCGCCCATTTAATTCCTTGTTTATTTAATGAGTGAATCTGAAAGACGACCTCGTTATGACGTCACTTCCTTAGAGCGAGACAGCACTACTTTAAGATATAATATTCAATAGTTGCGAAAGAGACGCACTACCAGCTGATTCTGAATGAATGAACTTTCTTAAGACTCTCGATGTGACATCATAAGTTTCATATTATAATGCGAAAGCAAAAGCTGTTTAAATTTTGTTTGTAAGTTATTATTATTATATTTTTATTTTATAGAATAAAAAAACTATAACTGGAGACGACTGCCTTAAGCAATAGTTTCAGCAACAACAGTGACGCGGGTTTGATTCCCACTCTGAATAATGATTTATGTATTTATTTTTCTCTGGTAATAAAACAAAGCTAATAAAGCTAAAATATGGCACCAGAGTGTCTTAACACTAGGTTTCCTCTGCCTACACTGCTATTTAATCGGAATACATCGTGAACAGGAACAGAACCTTCTCCATTTTTTACTTTTTCCACAATTACTCATAAGACACTTCGTTCTAATTTATGGGTACATTACATGGGTATATTTTTATTTTTTTCATTTAGATAATTGATATTATGTTAAAATCATATGTTAGTTGTACTTATATGTTTAAAATGTATTTGCTGCATTTCCTTAATTAAATTAAAATAATTAAAAGAATATTCCTTTATATTTTATTCCAATAATTATCAAATAATATATATGAGAGTTCATCTTAACTTTTATTTGGATATCTACAAAAAGATAGCGACGTTCGGTTTCGTCATGTCTCTAATTCAGGCGGAAGCTGGAGAACGGAGTGTCATGTCACTATGTTCTTTCCTAAAAAGTAAAAAGAGAATAACGATTTACTTAATACTACTGTTTCTGAGCAGGCAGGAGTAAGTAAATAGTCATACTATATATAATAAGAAAACACATAAGTATTTTCTGTTAAATTTATGTTGATTTCGTTACCAAAGTAAACCCATTTCAGGATTTCTTTTTAGCATTCGCGAAAATGATGCCGTATTTATAGTCGATGACTGTGAAAATTATACACTGTATGTGGAATATAATTTTGATGTCAATTTTATACTGGTACTCTAGTCAAATAGGTAAGAAATAGGCATTTATTAATATATTTAAAATATACTTAATTGGAAATTTAACTAAATATTCTAATAAGTTTAGCTTAAAGAGTATTTAGTTTAAAATAGACGACCAATTATATAACATTTCAAAAATATTAAAACAAGTATCATAAATAATTAAATTGACTGCACGTTTACCCCGCATGGGAACCCAAAGAGAGCCTAGTGTTAAGACTACCCCGTTCCTCACTTACCTCTCCAATTTTCGAGACAATGCTACCAGACAGAGCGATATGCGCTACCAGAGCGAAAAAATGAAAATCACAAATAGGTTAGGGAATAATACCTTGCGCGAAAATCGAACCCAGAACCTTTGGGTTTTACTAAGTGAAAATTTATATTCAAAAAACATCCTAATTCTAATACTGATCCAAGTAAAAACGAGCATCCCACCCTCTATAGATACGGCACCAGCGTTTTTCATTAGGCTACGATCACATTAGACGGACAGACGGCAGGATTATTGGATCCGACGGACCAAGACTTCGATCGGGTGCCTTTTTTTCCCTTTTCCCGTTACCACCCTCCCCCCGCTGTCTGGAAAGCCTCTTTCCTCTTATTTATTGCTTATACGAGCCAGAATTGGATATTTGTGGAAGCTTGAGTTGTTTGTTAAGGGAAATATTACGTTTATACCAAGTTCTTGTCTAATTTGAAAAGAAAAATGCCTTTTTGGATGTTTATCTTGTTAGATGTGTATGTATTTTGAGTTTTCAGATATGAAATACTCCAAAAATATCGAATAAAACCAAGCTAACATATAAATATGTGATATATATAGATATTATGCAATCATTAATTTAATTATAACAGCCCGAAACAGTTTCTTTTAATTTGGTCCCACAAAAAATGTTATTAAAAATTTGCATACAAATTTTAATTAATATGTATCTAGAAGTTGGTATATTATATTAAAAGTAATAATGTATACTGTAATTACAGTACATTTCAAGACTTTCTCGTTATCTTTGTTTATAATTTTGTCTAAAAATTTTTATTAAAATCGTCTGCGCCCCATGTTAGCACTAATTACGTGTGTCGTACTCGAGCCGAGACTCATTTATGAATCCACAGACATTATAAGGGCTTGTCTCATTAGTGGTAGTGCATGAAAGGGTGAAAAAAACTGGAAAAAAGTGGAAAAACCCCCAACGCGTCGTCAAGTGAGATTTTGTCGACGTAACCCTAATTAAAAGATTTTTTGGCCGCAACCTCGTATAATAGATGTTTTTCACTTTAATATAATATATTTTTTAAGATGTCTCTACAAATTTTTTGTCAGTGGGGGCGAGAAGTTTTAATTTGAAATGTATTAAAAAAGCATAATTAAATTTGTACACAATGTAAAATTACTAAATGGAAAGAAAACGGAGAACACGGTCACCAAGTTTTGCGGTGTTTACTATCAAAATAAATAATAGGAAAATAAATAAACAAGTGTTCTTCAAACTATTACGATAAATCATTCTTATAAGAGATAAAAGTATTAGACATATTTTTAAAATCCATAGTAATATCAATGTGATGCAATCTTATTAGAACTAATATTCTTATATGTTATAATAGAAACTTTCATACAAATAAAATTTTACAGCGTTGCCTCCATTTTGGTTACTAACATGCTTAGGTCTCTTATAACTGGCAGCTATAACGTTAAAAAGCACAATACATCTATAAAGAATAATGACATTTTTCCTGTTAAAAATATTCCAACGCCACAAAAAATCATTTTAGTAGACTTGCAGCTAATTTAAAACTCACGAAATACATTACACGCAACGGGAATTTCCCCAAAAAACTTATCTGCGGAAAGCCACCGTACAATCCATCATCATTATGCCAAAACTCTCTTGCCGAAATTCAATAAAAAAACTTTCTTGCATCCCCATCTAGCGGCGGCGGTAGGAACCTGGACTTCACCCTGCGAGGGGACCACCCCACGTTGTATCCCTTTTTTCTTCCCTCCACACCCTTATCCATACCTGGGCTTTCTTTATCCGGTCTGAACTTTTTCCTTCCACCCGTCCCTTTCGCTCTCGCTCTTATCAGCCATCGGATTATGACAGCCGAAGCTCTATCTCGCTCTGGCGCAAAGAAAAAAATCTGCTTATAAAAATGAGAGCGTTAGGGGTAGCTCCATTGGACGTATTGTGGGGCAATGTTTCATATGCGGAGGGGTGTTTTTTGTACACGCGTTCGGATTGAAAAAAAAAATGCACCCTCAGCCGAACTTTCTTTTAGGTACCTACAGATATATTCGTTTCGTTTCCAATTTCGATAACAATGCTTATTTTTTTTGGGTGGCATTTTCTTTTGTTCGCTTTTCTCAAAATAATTGTGAAAGCTCCGGGCCTAATTTATTTTGGGTTTCAATAATTTCAAAGGTCCTATATCTGACCGGCGGTAATATCCTTGTGTGTGCTGAGATGCTCACTCGCTTGGATGCAGAAAGGAATTTTTCGTCATTATGAAAATTTTCTATGAAAAATTTAATTTCTTCTTTTTATTTGCTCGTTTTATGTCAAGAGAAGACTTCCCATGTTTGCTTGTGACTCTTTTCATCGTCTCTGAACTGACTCATGTGTATAGAGTCTGTTTGTGTTTAATTAAATAAGTACGGTTACTACTAAATAAATGGTTACCGATATAAAGTTCTTTTAGAAATGAGTTTTTTATTAACAACTTACTTATAATTACTAAAGTAGGTAAACTTTAGTAAACATAAGCGAGATGGTAGCAAAAACAAGGCAGCAACAGACTTCAAAACTATACCTACATAAACAAACTAAAAACAAGAAAATAATATAAAGTAACAATTATTGATACTTATCCTGTTTACAATTTTTAAGTATGTTATTATATTTTTTTTTGTTGATGTTTGTTGGTACATACCCATATGGATATTTTGTACAAGATTTAGAAGTTGTCTTAATATTTTTTTTTCTTGGCACCGATTATAATATGTTTTTTCCTATAAATAATAAATTGAAAACAAAGGTGTTTGACACAAGGTTCGACATTCTCTGAGCCTACCCTGCTTATGAGTGATACAGCTAGAAAAGAGTATATAAATAATTGTACTGTATGTAACTAGTAATCTGCTCGCGGCTTTGCCACTTTAACTTCACAATTGTCAATAATCTGAATAACTTTCGTCTATGATAATTTAAAAGACGATATCTATACATGAAAAAACAAAGTCTCAGCCAATTTAATAAAACCATTATTTTGTAACAATTTGGCGAACAAATTACTTGATATTGACATTATGTTTTTATTTGTGAACTGATTTAAGTAAACTAAATATTAGATGTTAAGTTTGATTAAATAATATAGTAAATACTGCATTTAAATCGGTTAAGCCGTTGATGAGAGTAGCGCGCGCAAATGTTTTAAAAATCGTGGATTTTCTCAAACATCTTCCATGCACAGACCGCGACCAGTTACAATTTTAATAAATGTATCTTTTTTTTTCAGCTTCACGCTATATCCCACACACAGCAGGGTAGGCAGAGGGAACCTAGTGTTAAAACACTCCGTTCCCCACTTTCTGCCGAATTCTGGAGGCATTGCGTGTTGAGTGGCAGAACTCATCGCCGCGGTTTGCCTCGACAGCAAGAAATAGATATATAAATTTAAGTATATATTTCATCTCCTCGAGTGGAGATCGAACCCACAACCAGTCGGTTTTATAGTCACACTTTGTGCCTCTGCGCCACGACTGGCCTCATATGGATATGTATCGATAACTGAAATATAAATTTTAACAAACAGATAAAAATAAAGAAAAGGTCGTCATTGCTAAAACTCTGAAACCATGGCAATATTTGCGCATATTGGGGCCATTGGGCATTCGCAAATTCTAAGGTCCAAAAGATCCTGTCTAAAAGTGATTAGTATTATATAATAATTGCATATTATACTAAGTCGTTTATTATACTATGAATTAACTAGAGAAGTTAAATAAATAGATCTCATTTCCATCATTCCATCATTCCGTTAAGTTTTTTAAGGTTTCTTATTGTATTATGTTCATTGACAAATTACTTGTCGTTATTGTAATATTGTAGTTTATAATTCATTTTACATTCTTTTTTACCGTGAAAATGAACCATCACCACTATAATTGGTTAACTTTAAGTCAAGAAATATTTTTTTCGCAACTTTAACTTCAGAAAATCTATATTTAGGATTTTATTAGTTGATTGAGTAGTTGATTCATTATTTGAATATTAGCTTATATATTATAATATAAATTACATTTTTATGGTTTATATTCTTCCAATAAGCTCTAACTCCTTGAAAGTCACTTTCAGTATTATTTTTATGATAACTCATTATTGCTAATGATGTAAGATTTTCTCTTATTCCCTCAAAATGTTAATTACAATGTGCTTTCACTCTCTATATTCATTCGGGAACTCATATTATGTTTATTACTACATGATACCAGTCTTCTTCTTCTTATCATTAATCCTGACCCATGTTACCAGGGTCTGCTCAACCTACTCCACTTTGCACGGTCTTTAACGTTCTCGGTGGTTCCAACCAGGATCCGTTCGATCCAACCAGCGCTTTCTTGGGCATCCGAGAGGTTTTACTTCAGGTACGGACATAACAAGGCAACTACTACATGGCACCAATAATAGCATTAACTAGACAATAGTAATCATAAAATACAGATTTCTTATAAACAAACGCCATTGGGCATAGCTATTTTCCTCCAAAAATAATATAAAAAAATTGAAACAGCTTCAAGCTGTATCCCGCACACAGCAGGGTAGGCAAAGAGAACCTAATGTTAAGACTCCCATTTTTACTCTCATTTTGAAACCGAACCATCAGCACTAAAAAAATAATTGAAAAAAATATTTTTTTTTTTCACAAATGAAAACGTTTTTACTCACGTAATTTTAGTTTTTCGAATGAATCTCGAAACTAACTTTTAAATTAATTTGTAATACAGGTCCTAGGACTAATTATGTAATTCATTCGGGGCCCCCTCATGGCTAGGAGTAAGAGCCTAAAGGAGGCCTGTAATATGCACTCCAAGAGCAAAGCCAGAACTATATGACACGTTTTTAGGTGATATATCTGAGAGATATGTTTGATTCATATAATTCATTTTTTTTAGATGTGATCATGTGTTTTTGAAATTTGTTTATATTGTCATTTTCTACCGAACTAATATCAAAACTCCCAAAATAATTGTACTGTTTGTTATCGTTTTATTATAATAATAATTGTAATATCTTCTTATAATTTTATATATTATAAACATAATAGAATTAATTACATTGACCATGAGGCCGTCATGGCGCACCGGCTAGCCGACCGTTATTTGTGAGTTTAATTTTCACTTGAGAGAATGAATTGTTTTCATTTTCTCGCTCTGCTAATAAGACCAAGTGCGGCGTTGAGTTCCACCACTCAGCCCACGACGACTCAAAAATTGAGTGGAGAGCGGGGGACGGAGTGTGTTAAGACGAGGTTCCCTCTGCCTGCAATACCATAAGCAGGGTACCGCATAAAGCTTAAAAGATACTTAAAAGACAAATCAAAAATAAAATAAAAACTTATTGTAACGCAAACAATCATAAAGCAAAATCAATACCCATCTATTGAATTGTACAAACCTATTAAGGGTTGTACAACAAGCGTTTCTATTTACCACTAATTTAAAATCGAATAACCCCAATCGAGTAACAATAGATAATCGGTACATAATAATCCACTTGATCGATCCAAATACGCCCCTGACGATCCTTTGTATCGATATTGAAAGGCACAATGAAATGCATTTCTGTATTGACTTACACTTGCTGTTTTGTTGTTACGAATGTTGACACGTCTAATACGGTTGTATCGATTTATTGTAACATGTATATAATTGATAGGTATAGGTTTTTTTTATTTCAGATATTAAAAAAGTATTTATTTTCACCACAGGTAAAAAATATATGTGATATTGGAAACTCATAAGGAATAAAAGTTTTTTTATAAATCGTACATTAGTATGCCTATTGTATATTTTATAAGAGATGGCGGTAAAAACTGATATAAACGTAAAAATTTAAAAATCGGAACAGTTTTTACAAAAGAATTACGTGAATCATTGCTTCTGTATATTTTTTCTATGTAAAATGTTCATTAGGGTTTTTATATACATTAATAAAAAATGGCATTTTTTCTAACTTACAACATGAAAATGGAATAAAAATACTAATTAAATATTACAACAAAAAATAAATGAGCTAACTAATTATGTAAGAATTAATATAATTAAAAACGCTTTGAAGTTAAATGCCATTTAAACACATGTCACAATACAATTACATAAATGCAAGGTTTTTTACAATCATTTTAGATCCTAGTAATTTTTCTTAGTTTTTTCTTCTGTCGTACAGTCTTCTTCCATTTCTATCTGGATGATTTCCTCAGAAAATATAAAAATCCTTTGAATATTGAAGATTAATTAAAGTATAAAAAATATTTACACCCATTTTAAGCTTAATAAAGACGACACGTAGTATCCATTTTGTTTCCAACTTACATTTTTATATTGGCATTAAATTTTAATCATTATTATAAAACAATAGACCAGATTAACAAAAAAAAATAATCTGGCTTAATTTTTTTTAAGAATTAAATTCAAAATTAAAGTTATAAAACACTCAAGTGGAACTATAGAATCCACGGTAGTAGAAAACGAGGCGATCGTATATTTTGCACAAACTAAAAATCCCAAGCTACCACTTAAGCAGTACTAATTCATGACATGTGCTAATATATTTATTTAATAGTCGATAAAATTTTATGTTCTCCCGAAAACCGGTAATCAAGAATCAATTAATCGTGGGAAGATGATACCTTGCATAAATGCATAACAAACCGCATTTGCATACAGCCAGTAAGAAACACGAACTGTCGTTCTATCAATGTAACGAACACGTTTTTATTAAGCAATAGTTTATAAAAAAAACCTTCTTAAATTTCATTTCCTTATAAATATTTATTCTTTAAATAACATGCAAAACGCCATAATTATGGGCCAAACCAAGAAATGGGTTAACTGTTTTGCATACGGGCGTCAGGGGAGAGCGGGCAATAATGGGCCCAATGGCAAGGGTTGTGGATTGAAAATCGTGATTTTGTGTATGTAATTTTTTTTATTTTAATTTGCAAATTTCACACCTTGAGCAAAGGGCTGCGACAGGTTTTTCAAGACGATTGCTTTAAAAAATAAAGAACTGTCGCCGTATGACGCTTTTTTGTGCGTACAGTTAATAATTTAATACAATTTATGCACGTTGCGTTCCTCGTTACATAATTAGCGAGCAGATGCCTGTTGGAAATTATTTTGCGTCTAGTTTTGTGGGAAGCGGTGTTCATTTGCATATTGCAACCTATTAATTTCTAATGCAATTTTTTAAACGTCTTTATAGTGCGTGTGCATAATTAGGTCGTTTTGTTAACCTTGTAACGGATGGTGGTCTTAGAAGTTAAATTTAAATATCGAATATATTTTTTTTATTTTTAATATTTTAAAGTGTTATTTTACAATAAGGATAGAACAATATTTCTCATAAACTAAAATCATTCTGACCACTAAGCGAACGTAAGACTTAGCGCTTAGACAGTTTTCAATAGGCTTGGATTTGAGTCCCGATACGTTCAAATGTGTATGTATATGTTTTCTAAAATGTTAACAGAGCAATTACTTTTTTAATAATTTTAATTGCCCTATTATTTCTTCATTTACTTGTCTTCATTAGAATTTAATAATAATTTTATTATATGACATTTTATAACGATTAATCGCTGGTTTCTGTCGATCTTAATTGGAGGCTAAATATCACAAAAAAACTTAAATGCCTGATATGCCATACGTATTATATTTATAGTTTTTGCCGTTTTAATGAAACTTCAGAAAATAATCGAGATTATATTTATGTTTATTCTTATCTTTTATAAATTTTATATTTATTAAGAATACATATAGATAATTTAAATATTTATAAAAAATACCTGAAATGATTTCATCCAGCTAGGCGCACTAAGCTTACAATATTATACCTTGCGATAGCACTAAAATATAGGTATTAAGGATTTTACCAGTACAAGTAATATTTTTTTCACTTTTTATATTTTTAAGAAAGTAAGTATAATATTTTAATTTGTATACTAAATTAATTTTAACTAAGAAAGTAAGTATAATATTTTAAGTTGTATACTAAATTAATTTTAACTAGTTATATAAATTATATAAATCATTAAAAATACGCCTGTCCAAATGTATTACCTAATTAACTCACAAAAAAAATATTTTGGCAGGTGATGTTGCTATAAATAAAAATTTAAAAAATAAACTGTTATTTTCATACACGTACCGATAGGTAATTTACACTCACCTGGTTGCTTTTGACTCTACAGTCAAAATGTACTAAAAATATTCAAATCACTTGAATAAACATTTTATAAATATAACACAAATTTACAGAAAAAAATGTCGCAAAAACTGGAACAGCTGCGTTCCAATTCTAATATTAATGATAACGTATTATTCATAGGCCGGTTGGATGAAAAAAAAATAAAGGGCACAGATAATTATGCATGTCCTACCTAACATTATGAGCGTATTTGAGACAAAAAATCGTATTCGTGAATGGCGGGTTTTTTTTTAGTCTTTTTACAGACGCTCTCAAGGATATCAGTTACAGTGGTTACATATTTAAATGCAAGGGTGTTATTGTTTACTGCTATAGAAAAGAGTTCGTTATTATATAAATGATAATATCTAATGGTAAAAGGAAGAGGTTTTAGTTTCGTAAGCTTAATGTGATGTTTTATTTATAATTTATGCACATTTAAAATGCAGAATTATAGTTTATACCTGGTTTTTTATATTTAGTTCTATGCATATCCGGGAATAAAAAGTTAGTTAGGAGAACTAAAATGTTTTATCCTTTGATTACTACAACTGAAGTATAAAGATACGCCTTGTTTGATTGTTGTGTTAATATTACATAGAATGTAAATATATTAACTGAATATGATAATTCATCCTTCAGTTAATATATTTATTAAATTTGTCTTCAATAGAAAATGATAGAAAAATATGAAAGAATTTTACTGTAATTAAATATTTTTTTATTACTGCGAAGAATATTTTCTCATTTGAATGAAACCAAATGATAATGATATAGTTCAAATCAGCTTCACGCTGTATCCCGCACACAGCAGGGTAGGCAGAGGGAACCTAGTGTTATGGAACTCCATTCCTCACTTTCCGCGGAATTCTAGAAGCATTGCGTTGAGTGGCGAAACTCAACGTGACGCTTTGTCTTGACACTAGGGTACACAATGGAAATTTAAATTTAAATAAATATTTCGTGTCCTCGAGTGCGGATCGAACCCACAACCAGTAACGTTTACAGTCACACTTTGTGCTTCTGTGCCACGACTGACCTTTCAATGTGGAAATATTAACAAAAAACATGCCTCTAAGAGAGTAACTACTAATACTAATAATTTTAGAAATAGTAGAGTCAAATTTCTTGTATAGTCAAAGCTAGCGGTACTGAATTTAATGGAATTTTCACTAATAGATACAATTATCCAAAAGAAAAGTTTTTATCTATGATACTTACATAAAATATCTAAGTAAATCATTTTGTAAAGTGGTAAAATTTTACCAAAACGGACAATAACGACAAAACGATAATGTAACTATAATAAAAGTATATTTTACGCGGATGTGACTGTTCCGTGCATAAAATGAAAATAACACTAAATAATAATCAAAATTTATAATTTTAAGTGTGTGAATAACACTTTAAAATATCATAATAGGTTATAAATATTTTTTACGTCTAGTAAAATTTATTACTTAAAGGCAAATATGTAGCGTGCTACACTCGATACCATCTCCACCGTCCCATGCAATTTACATAGCTTTTTATAAAGTAAGTAAAATATATATGTATTGTTGTTGTAAGAAAATTATTATATTTTCTTCGTATCGCAGGTTTTATGGGTTCGAGGGTTTCTTATTCAAAGTTCACGTATTTTATTACTCAACGAGGTGAAACATCGTAATTGTAATGTTAATAAGTTGAACTTTTTGTATACAAGGGATGCCTAGTTCAACTTTTAATATGAAAAATAATCTTGGACTAAAAATAAAACTTTACTAAAAATATTTTGGCTTTCACATTTTTGTTAGGATATAACCTAAATGCCCAAACAAACATATATACAATATAATAAATACATAAATCGGGTCAGGAAAAATTAAATAATTAATAAGTTTAGCATTTATTATTAATTAATTATTATTTTATATCAAAAATCATACTTAAATTCTAAATTCTGTTTAGCAAAGTAGAAAAAAAATTAAAATAAAACAGCAATAATTTCAATCTCGCCTTTCATTAAAATTAACCCTTGCACCGGCGACGTGTGTACCTATTTGCATACGTGAAGTTTTTCTTCGTTCGAAACAATAATATTTTTTTCTTCACTTTGTTCAAGAGTTGTTTTGTGCACACAATACAGATTATAACAGTTGAAATGTTAATAATTTTTTTACTTGAACTTTTAAATGTTTTAAGCAGATGTACGTTATGTTTTTTACTGCACCAAATATGTATGAAATAAATCACAGGTAACTATTGTTTGTCACAATTTACAGGATTAGATGCCCTGAGGTTGTATGGGATATGATTAAAAATAGCTAATAGTATTAGCGAATTTCATAGTTATAGGTTACAATTTGAAAACAGGAAATATTTACGTTCTATATATATTTGTATCTTCAAGGAGTCCACAATAATCGATTATTGTTATTAAATTATCTCTATTTTACTCTGTATAATGTGAGGTTTATAAAGACTATATAAGTAAACATAGTTTCAATGTACCTATTAGAAAATAATGTTTCAATTCTGGCAAAAATGTTCGAGGATAAGAGTTTAAGTTAACGTATACTAGGATAATGAAATTACAGTTTACACTTTATTTAACACTAAGCGTATACTAGACATAAGATAAACCTAATAATACGTTCATACAGAGCTGGGTTCCTTAAAACATAAAACAAAATAATAAGACAGAATGAACGATTTGCAATCGTCAGTACAGGTTTCCTTTGAAAAGATCGCTCCCTTCGTTTGAGCGGATGAATATTTATATTAAGGTCGTCTCCAAATTGTCCTTTATAAAAACAGGAATTCATTAAAAAAATATTATAATAGTCCTTCGTAAAGAGTTGTCGCATTAAGTGGTGAGATTTTATTTGAATAAGACGTGCTTGTGAACTAATTTAGTTTTGATTGATCCAGAATTTCTGTATAGCAAAAGAGATTGATTGGTTTTCCGGTGACATTTCGAGACCTAGGACCATTTGGGCTAATCAATTACAGGTTTACTTTTTTACGTGAGTGTTCATTTATGTAAGCAAGCCTAAGAACTTATAATTTTGAAACTGACAGTGTTTAAGGGACAACCACTTTTATTTTAAGGGGCAATGCTTTAGGACTAAAGTATTTAGGGAAAATGTAAATGTATAATTAGCTAATCTCAAATATTAATTTGTCTGAAGAAGCGTGAGAATGCAAGTCACTTCGTTCTATTCTTTTCGCTGTGATTGTTAATGTTCTTTATTTTATTATCTATCTTTTAATTTTTCATATCTTTACATAATATGAAGTGGAGACGTCTCACTGACGTATGAAAACGTAACTTTACAAATTACTTAAGGTTTTATGTAATAAATATTCAATAGACATCATGATTTAGGAGGACAATCAAAAAAGTCCAAGCGCCAAAGTTGTGAGTTCCTAAATATACCAAAAATAATCTCTTAAGCACAAAAATCATAATATAACATATTAATTAACATTGCGCTAACGTTGAACTAATATAACAAGATTTATCGCCAAGCAGCCAAATGTAACAATTGAGACAGAAGTGCACGTCAGAAATGAAATAAAGTTAACATATTAGGTAAATGAGATGTTGCTATGTTTTTTAAACAAATAACACACCTATCATTTATTAGGAATCTAAATGAAATATAAGTACCTACTACATACATCATATGTAATTGTAATAAGAGTACTCTATTCTATAAGGGTAGTAGGTATAAAACTTACAATATAATTATACTGATTGAGAAGATACATTCTTCTAACGAAGTACATATTTCTTAGATAAGATCGAAATAGCTTTTCATTTATATCTATTATAAGATAATTTAGTTTAATGTTTATAAAAATAATTATATTTCTTCAATGCGAGGAAACTTATTGTTAATATATAAATATAATATATAATATTTCTAATATTTGTTTTCTCAACAACATAAGTAGTATATCAGCTTCACACTGTATTCCGCGCACAGCAGAGTAAAAGAGAAGAACGGAGTGTCTTAACCGCTTCGTGTCCGTGAGTGTGTCATTTTTTAAACCTAGTGTTAAGACACTCCTTTCCCTAGTTTTCGAAATACGCTTGTGTATCTGTACCACGACGGCCTCTCACATACAAATAATATATTTTGTAATATTATTTATTTCAAATATTTGGTATATTACAGAAATGGCACCAACCATTTTATCCCACACGCACAGTTAAAAGTAAGCTGTACATAGCCCCCATATAATCGGAGGTATTTTTAGTAAACACGTGGGGAGAGGGCGAATTCGTAGAGGAGGGAGAGGTAATGGCCGCCGAATGTCGCGATTCCCCGTTCCCTTGAATTACTCGGTATTAGCGAATGTTAGAAATATTGTATTAGTACCTACGTTTTTATAGATTTGTTCGAGTTCGTGATTGTAAGAAGTTTAGAATAGATATCTTTTTAATTCTTATTGGCCGATGCCGATGTCAGTTTTATATTTAGTAGGTTTTATTTTTTTGTAAAAGCTTAAGTTGAAAATATATTATTTTTAGTATAGTAGTCAATTATTTAGTAAATAAATAAGCTGTAAAGGTAGACGAAACAATTTGAGATTTTTATTTATTTATAACAATATGTAATATACATTTATATTTGTCACATAACTTTTTAGATCATTATGGTGCAGAGGCACAGGCATAAAACTGCAACCGGGAAGACTTTCATTTTCTGGCTGTAGTAATGACGCCAAACATGGCGTTGAGTGCTGCCACTCTAAACGCAATCTAAGCCTCTGGAATTCGTGGAAAGTGTTTTAATAAGGAACAAACTAATTTAACACTAGGTTCCCAGCTTCCCTCTGCCTACCTTTCTAAGTGGGGGACAAACCGTAAAACTGGAAAGATTTTTTTTTCTACAATATGTTAATGTTGAACTGCCTTTTTAGATATATCTTTTTTAGATCTACCTTTTTAAAATTTTCTTTGCCTAGAATATTTAAAAAAAGGTTCATCAGTTTATTGTTTTCTATCTATTTAGTGAGTGTTGAGTGATGAAATTGGCATTCATAATACCCCATATTTTGAATTTATATTTGCAAATACTTTAAGTGCTTACAACAAAAACTTACAATGTACCTAACTAAATCAAATATTTTTAAATACAACACTATTTACAGGTAGTTAACATTGATACTGATACAATTAATTTGTTCTCATATATTAAAATTAATATTTGATTGTGGTACTATGGTCTTTGCTACATAAAAAATGTTCATTTCTAGTAACATAAGTTTATGATAGTTGCCCTAAGAAATTTAATTTTGTTAAAAACAATAATTACGCAAATTTAAAAAAAAAGAAAATGAATTTGTATATTTATTTAAATACAATAGTCTAATCCTATTTACTATTTAATACCTTATTCTAGGTACTACGTTGAATATTTTTATTTCATATTTTTTAAGCGGCCATTACCTCTACTATTAGACATTTTAGGGTTAATTATCAAGTACTGGACACCTATATATAGTTTTGTTAATATTATCATGGTATAACTAGAGCGTGTCTTACTGTATATTTTTGATATTTTTAAACTGTTATTCCATAGTTAAAAGAAAAAATACTTATTTAGAAAACGTATAAAAATTTTCTCGCTACGTTCAATACTACGTTAAATAAGTTTAACATATTTAATATAGTTGTCCACTTAAATTCTATATGTTTACATGGTTGCCTTTATAATTTACCAACTCTCCATGCTAAGTAGGTACGTCGGTAAGGGTGTCAATTTATTACTAAATGTGTGTGTGGAAGAAAATTGAGATATATTTTAGTAAATTCTCCTTTATTATATTTATTTATTTTCTACTAGCGATCCGCTCTCGAATTTGCCCGCTTGAACTATCCAATTTGAATTATTTATTTACCAATCTGAATTACTTTCGTGTTCTAAAAATATTATTTTCATATTCACATTAGATATATTATGAATACATCTGAAAATAAATGATGCGCCAATTCAATGAAACAGTTATTTTACAGCAATTTAGTGGAAAAAATACTTTTGATTGACTTAACTTTTTTTTATTTATGAACCTATTGAAATAAAACAAACACTAAATGTTAAAGGAAAAAAGCCAAAAAACAAAAAAAAATCATTCCTAGATGAAATTATTCTTAGAAGATGATTCTTATTTTTTTATCCCGGTTTCAAACGAACACTCAACCATGGTGACTGACGCGAGACAAATGAAATAATTTAAAATAAAATTTTCTTTTCACCACTCTCGTAGTCAAAGATGTGGGCTCCTAGCTATGAGTTCCGCCGTTCAAAAATCTCGGAAAATGGAGCTAAAAGGGAGGACTGTGTATCGTAACTCTAGGTTCCCTGCACCTATTCTGCTATCGGGGAAACGCGTGAAGCTGCCATTATTTAAAGATTGTGACAACTTATGCTAAGTATTACAATAAATCTCAGGCGGTTTGGCAATTTCTTTTGAACCCCTGTACCCCTAATCTTGTTATTGATGGCCCCATGTGTGTCTGGAAGCACTCAGAGGGATGAGATAAGAAGCTTTTTATGTTATTTCGATTGGAAGTTTACTGTACGTTAAGAGGAAAAACGGATAAAACCCTGGTAAATATGACTACCAAATTATACTATACAATATTATGCCTTATATGTCATTCATTACTTTTACCTGGAGCTTCGCGCTTAATAAAATGATTTTTTTTAATTTCTTTTCTTTTTCAGCTTCACGCTGTATCCCGAGTTTAGCAGGGTAGATAGAGTTAGGCTAGTGTTTACACCGTTTTCCACAATTTCCGTCAAATTTTCGAATTAATACGTGTTGAGTGACAGAAGTCAACGTTAGTCACCTTTTGCCTTATTATCTAAGTAAAGAAAAGAAAATATTAATAAAATATAATTCAATATTGGAATTAAATGAGAATTATATATTGACACAGTAACCGCAGTTACTGTGGCCGTAGTAACTTACATAATCTATAGTAACTTTTGAGACTAACGCGTTCAAGCAAATTTTTGGATTTCTTTACATCAATTTTATGCAAATACATATCTAATTATTTGTGACAATGATACCTTTGAAACAGACTGGGGCAGCTTTATTTTCCAAGGTGTGTTATCATTTATAAAATCATAAATTTGGTAATAACCTTTAACACACAAACGTCTTTTCACAACTACTTAAAATCGTTATTTAGAAAATTCTCAGACTTTTCTGGGATCCTATTATAAAAGTGTAAACATTGTCCCATAAAAGAATTCGGATTCGGGTTCGATGCAATCGAGTTACAGATGCGCTAAGTTTAAACCTATTTCTTGTATTAATATTATGTACATCACTAATTTTAGTAAAATTATTAATGTTTTTTTTAACATACATTACATTTTCAAATATTTATTGAGATGCAACTGTCAATCGACTGCATTACCCCAGAGTAAAGTGGGACCATGGGACCATAAGACATAATACTAAGGAAGTAGTAGGTACTAAGTAAAGTAAACAACTCTACGTCAGTTAATAATCTAAGTATTTTGACCGCAAGAGCTGCAGAGCTAAGTCTATTCGCTAATCCATCAATACGAGGTCTATAATTTGGAGTCTGGGTCCACGGGTTCACTATTCAGGAGTACATTGGCTTTAAGAATTTTCGTGTTAGGTGTTCTAAAAATCTGTTTAAAATCAATTCGTTATCATTTTTCATGATAAAGTAAGGTAGACGAAACTTAGTATCAAGACACTACATGAAATTCTATTTACATCGTCTAGTATTTTGAGATTCACAATTTCAACTAAAACTTACTAGCCCTTACCCCCTGGAATGAGATTCCGCAATGGCTCTAGGTTGTCCTTTCCCGTTGGTCCTGGAATACGTGGAATTTCGATGATTTATCTCTCCTGCAGTATGTCCTCTAGAGTATGGAGAATTAAAGTGACGTCTCCCAACCTCTGTGGAGCAGATCTTCATATGCATTGGACTCGCTCGTTTTACGTAGCATATCTAAACATTAGACTAACAGATAATTTACAAGATATATGAATTATCTAGCAAGATACTGAAGTTTTTATTCGACTTTGTAAAGATTTCTTTGAAAAAATATTTTTATTACCAATTAAGCATCATCTAACACACCAATTAAGAAATTCCAACTGTTTATTTCAATTCAATGAAACTCTATAATTTTGTTAGAAAAAAAACGCAACATTTTATGTGTACGGAAAAATAGTACATATAATCTAGTAATAAGGGAGATAGTCGTGTGAAAAGAGATGTTGTATTTAATATTATCCTAATAACGTGGGGAGGTTGGGGCGAATTGATTGTTATTTGAAATAAATTTTATATGAGTCATCCCCTCGCTTTGAAGCACTTATTTATGTTTTTCATTTTCTCGTCCTTTCGTATATGTCACGGGCTTGGATACATTGGGCTTGTAAGCTCCAATATATACCAAAATTTATTGAAAAATATTGAAATGTAAAACATATTGTTTAATAAAAACGTCGTGTTATTGATTGTGATGCTAAATTTAAGAGTGGAATTGATATCTTTTATGAAAAATTGAAAATAATAACTTTCAAAATTGTATATAAATATATATATTAGATTAATAGATATTTTCTATTATTCACCTACCTATGTTTTTCGGTTAATACCTTGTACTAAACATGGTTTATACATGTTGACTGATGGACCGTTTTTTCTATTGTAAATAATAAATTTTTGAACCCAAAACCGTTTCAGTAAGATTAAGTTAGAGTAAGTTGTACTGATTCTGTTAGGTTTTAGGTTCAATCTTCACTCTGGTCAAGACTTTTGTAAACTCTATGAACATGAAGAGCGGTTAGTCTTGAAGAACATTTGATTATTATTATAATAAAAAAATATGACTTAGAAATTCTTAAACAATTCTACATTTGCTCTACAAATGTCTTGCATTAATTGGCACTCGTATATATTTCTATGTAGTAATGACATAAAGATACGTGATATCTTCAAAAACGTATAGCAACAAAATAAAACTGTAAATATGACTTACTTAAAGCTTAACAAACTTTAGCTTGATAAATGCTATAAGTAAATAAATAGTGTTATGATAATTTTCAATACACAAATTTTATCGTTTTCTATGTAAGATTACGAAAACTGAGGCTTTTTTTACCGACAATTTACTTCTGAAGTTAATCATATTTTATAGTATTATATAAATTATTTAATTTATAAAACCTGAGAGTCCCGGCTTTAATTCCTATAAAATTCTTTTTTTTGTGTAGTACCGTTTCATAACAGAATTATTTTTTTTAATAATGATTATTAACTATTCATTCTTTATGAACTTTATAAGAAAAATTAAAATCGCGTCTCTTGTAGAGGTCAAATCATTATTTTTGATCTAAATATATTTCCAAAATACATTATATTAGCTTCACGTTGTATCCCTCAAATATCAGGATACTAGTTAACAAATAGCATGTCGATTATCGAGTGACGGAACTCAACATCGCGGTTTGTTTAGTTTTTTCGAATTGGCTTAAATGCTGTTGACCTGGACTGGTCTTGACAGACAGACAGACAAAAATTACTAACAATACATCATATATAGGTACTTATGACATACGATTGTCTATTCTATAATCATTTACCTAAAATTTTGACCAGTATATCCAATAGGATCCATGCCCGGGGATAAATTTTAATAAGATGTCGCTGCCACGTCGGGCCCGAGGGGATGTTATAAAAACTTTATTATTAGACAATAACAAATTTACCGTGCGTCTAATTGGGTCTAATCGACCGGGGGAATCCCCGGCGCAGTGATACGGAAACCTTAGAAGTATTTTACGTTAATTATATTTTGGGAGTATAAAGAGGTGCTGTACCTAATAATAGATTTGCAGACGGCTTTTTTTTGCTGTAAATAATGTAGAGTTATCTATTGCTTAGTTTTGGTCTGTATTTATGGATAGTTTTTGCCGCATTTTGTATATAATTCAGCGTAATTAAAACTTATAGAGGTCCCGTGGACCTACATTTATGAGATTTGGAACGACTTGACCATTTACAATACAAATAAAGAAATAAAATCCGACTACTGAAAATTTAATGTTATGTCATAGGCCATGAGGCCAGTCGTGGAGCAGGGGCACAAAGTGTGACTGTAAAACCGACTGGTTGTGGGTTCGATTCTCGACTTCCCACTCAAGGAGATAAAATATTTGCTTAAATTTATATTTCCATTTCTTCGCTTTGGTGTCGAGTCAAAGCGCGGCGTTGACTTCCGCCACTCAACACGCAATGTCTCCAGAATTCGGCAGAAAGTTGGAAACGGAGTGCCTTAACACTAGGTTCCCTCTGTCTACCCTGCTGTGTGCAGGATACAGCGTGAAGCTGAAAAAAAATGTCATAGATCATTACAAATTTATATTTGTAGTTCATTTCATACAAAATGAATGCTTGGGCGTATGTATAACTTGAGCTTGTCAACTTTTTTCGCCGCGTGATCAAAACCTAAGCCTATAGGATCTTTTCCGTATACCGACTACCTAAATATGAAATTGAAGAGGAAGTAATAGTAAAGGGTAAAATCCGCAAAATTAAAATATATTGTTTTTTATAAATTTGTACGGAGCTTTCGTTCGCTCGATGGGCGCTCCAACTAGCACTAGACTGGTTTTTTTTATTTATTTGTCTAACTGAAATAGAAAGCTAACCTACCTCTCAACTATGGGATATTCCGTGACGTGTGGTGGAACCCAACGCCGCCATTTTCATAGCTGAATCAATCATGTTCAAATGTATTTTTACAAATAAAGTTAGTTTATTAAATTATTTATTGGTTTTTATTTCTATGTTCCAAGTCATATCTATCTCTATTTATTTTATATGAAATATTTAACTTAAAAAAATTAAAAAGAAATTTCCAAATATTCCGTTATTTAAAATTATCTTCTATCTACTAGTATTATTGGAGGCCAGTCGTGGCGCAGTGGCACAAAGTGTGACTGTAAAACAGACTGGTTGTGGTTCGATCTCCACTCGAGGAGACGAAATAATTACTTAAATTTATATTTCAATTTCTTCGCTCTGGTGTCGAGGCAAAGTGCGGCGTTGAGTTCTGCCACTCAACACGCAATGCCTCCAGAATCCGGCAGAAAGTGGGGAACGGAGTGTCTTAACACTAGGTTCCCTCTGCCTACCCTGCTGTGTGCGGGATATAGCGTGAAGCTGATTTTTTTTATCTACAAGTATTTATCTTCTATCTACTAGTCAATACAGTTATTTGTCACATAAAACAATAAGAAAACAACCATTTACATATTTATTCCCACATTTAAGAACCCGCACTTTCCACTATACTTTTACCACTGAACCGTACATTAAAACTTAAAAACCACGCCAGCTATAATTATATCAAAACGAAAATAACAGCTACAGGATGTTTTTCATTTGAAAAGCTGGTCTCATAATGGGTGTATTAATTTTAATGACACTATGATTAAGAACTTTTTTTTTTACAATTTAGTGTTAATGATATCCGCCTCGTTTTAGGGAACGTTAAAGCGACAGGTCGATGTTATAATTTTATCAAATTATCTCATTTTAATTTTTATTGTTATTGTCATAATTTTGCTTGCCATATGTTCGGGTGTAAATCTTTTTTGACTTTTAGACCTTTTTTTAATGAGTTCCATTCATAAATTTGGTCACTTTCATGATGTTTTTTATGCTCGTAGCAACTAGATAAGGGTTATTAATTTTGCTTTTATTAGACTAGAAGACGGCGTTAGGTACCGTCTCTCAGTATAAAAAAATCTTAAGTGCTTAATAGTGGATCGACACTACTTTCTTACTGCCTACCTTGCTATATACGGGTGAAACTAAAAATTAAAGTTATGTAAAATTTTATTATTTCTTTCTTTCATATTACCGATGAAATAATATTGATAAATAAATAAATCAGCTTCACGCTGTATCCCGCACACAGCAGGGTAGGCAGAGGGAACCTAGTGTTAAGACACTCCGTTCCCCACTTTCTGCCGAATTCTGGAGGCATTGCGTGTTGAGTGGCAGAACTCAACGCCGCGCTTAACCTCGACACCAGAGCGAAGAAATGGAAATATAAATTTAAGTAAATATTTCATCTCCTCGAGTGGGGATCGAACCTACAACCAGTCGGTTTTACAGTCACACCTCTTGCCACTGCGCCACGACCGGCTTCAATATTGATGTAAAATTTATTTCAATTTAACATAGAATAATATTCCTTCTATCAATTTAAAGGAATTTAAAAAAAAAAGTTCGCTTAATCAAATTTCCTCAGCCATCTCAATCACGTTTACCGCAAATTATTGGCATTAATCAAACCAATCCGACTTCGGTTATGTATTTATATGGAGATGCTATTTATATCTTTTGTACTTACATTTTTTTTAGGTCAAATTGCATTTTTTACAACCTAACATTTAATTTAATTTCTGTCATTCAAAGTATATATTTTTTTAAAGAATTAAAAAAGTGAATTATTTTATGTTTTGTAAGGTTATATATTAATTTTGATTATTTAGCTTCTAGTATATCGACATCTTAAGAAATTTGATATCAACCTATTGAAAACAAAGCAGATTAAGCTTGAGTACAAGCTCAATATGAAACGTCTCTAAACGTAGGAGAATAGAGTAACTTATCACCAATTTTTGTAATTATTTCAAATGACACAGAAGAAGTGAGAACATAAAAAAAAGAGATTTACTGATTTTTGGATGGAGCTTAAACAACACGGGACCTGTAACGAAGTGGATGAATAAATTGTACCAATTGAAATCTATAGAGCCAATGGAAAAATTTTGTCGGGTTTTTTAGTTCAATTGGAGCTGCACTGCTCTGAACGGCGTCCAAAGGTTTGTTTACGGAAAATATCAAACGCTGTCTATTCAAAGCTCAGCTATTGCCCGTATGAGAAAAAAAATTGATTGAATGGATTAAATATGGTTTATCGTCTGAATTTTAATGACTGATATAAATAAATGTATTATCAAATTCAAGATTATGACAATAATTTAAAATTTAATTTAGAAGAAATAATTTATAAATTAATCTATATAGCTAAAATACCCGTCCTATGTTATACTTAATAATAAGGATATATACAAATATATTTATATATATCCAAATAAAAAAAAACAAAAGAAAAACATAATTCATACAAAAATAATGTTATAACAACTTCATATTATCCAATAGAAGACAAAAGAGATCCAAACTAATTGATAATTAGCGAGCATTAGCGCTCCCTCGATTTGGCGGAGACGGCGGAATTGACCGACTCGTAAATCGTAGCCTATTAGGTCCCTGCTGTAGTTATCTTAATTGGTATTTAAAGGATAGAACAGCGGTTGTGTGGGTGTGCGGGTTTGATTCCCACTCAGGGGATTCGTTTGTTTTGTTAAGAAAAGAATGTGCGGTTTTCAGTTCCGCTACCTAATAATATATCAAATTGATATGAGTGGAAATGACTTTAATTGATTTAACTTAATAATGTTATGTTAAGCTTACTTTGTATGTAAGTTTTGGTTGTGCTTTAAGAATGGTTTTGGTTTTTGTTAATTGTTAAATGTTTTTCGTTAATTATAAGAAATTTCCTATATAATTTTTATAATAGTCCTTTTTCGTCCGAACTTTTTTTAAAATATATATTTTTTGAAGGTTTTTTGGGTAAGAACATGAGAACTATGTTTAACACATACCAAGAACTATAGATCTTAGCTAGGACTTCTCTTTCTTTTTTATGATCTACTGGACCATGATCTGCTAAGTTCACAGACACGTAAAATTTATAGTAACTTCAATTTTCACATATTGATTATTGATGCTGTCTACTAACGCCCAATATTAATAACCTATCTCCAACGTCAATCTTAGATTGTTTCTATCCAATCTCTAGATTGGATAGATATATGAAACAATCTAAGATTGACGTTGGAGATAGGTTACTAATATTGGGCATTAGACTATAATTTAAAATTAAATTAAATCAGCTTCACACTGTATCCCGCACATAGTAAGGTAGGCAGAGGGAATCTAGTGTTTAGGCACTCTGTTCTCCACTTTCCGCCAAATTTTGGATGCATTGCGTGTTGAGTGGCGGAACTCAACGCCGCGAACTAGAAATATTAATTTTAAATAATTGTTCTATTTCCTAGAGTGGGGATCGAACCCATAACCATCGCGTTACAGTCACCCTTGTGCCCCTGGGCCACGACGGCCTCGACTAAAATTTATAAATGTATATTAACAGTTTAAATATAAATTTACTTAGCAACGAGAACAGTGATTTGATGTATTTTATTAGTATTTAAATTTTATTCTTTGAGCCGAGAAAATCTACAATAGTTATATAGCCTTCAGTTAGTATCAATAATAATTTTAAATTTGTAAACAAATACCATTTACTTATTAAGAAACTACAGAGATGCTAACAACATAAATAAGTTGTATCAAGCGTATAAGAAATTCGACGTATCCATGACAACGTATGGCTTAGTTGGTCAGAGCGCTTGGACGGCTTCCAAAGAGGCGCGGGTTCAAATCCCGCTACGTTCAAATTTTTATACGCTTTCTTAGTAATTTTTCTTTCCTTAGTGTAAAATAAAACTTATAAAAAATACCATTTAGTAGATTTAATAAGAAAAGATATGTTTTATAAAAAACATAAGTACAGTATGGTCGACGAGACGTGGCCGCCCTAAAGTTAGCTGTAGTTGGCTGATATGATTTGATTTTAGGATTTTTGTTACTTTGATTATTGTCTTCTCGAGGGAACAATGCGCAAATGTTCAGAAAGCCTAACTTCAGGGCGGCCACGACTCGTTAACCGTAGTGTACTTAAGTAATTTATTTTGTCGTATAGCAGCATTATTCCTTCAAGCCATGACGACGCTACCCCTATATTTAATATGGGGGTGGCCATGAGGGTGGGACTTTTTTCATCACAGAGACTTCCTTCACGTTTTTATTTAACCATAGCTAATATCGCGATTATCTCGTATTCTATATTAGTTTTGTTATTTATTAAATATTTTACGCCATTTTGTATTGATGAAAGGAATATTTTAACTGTATGAAGAGTTTTAAAATTTTTAGATTTGACTTTTATTTTTTATATATGTAAATATGTTTTTAGGCCTACGTTGCGTTGTTATAGTTGATACTTAAACTTAACATAATTTATCACTTTTAATTTTTCTTTGCTATGTAACTTAGGTATAATCCATGCCTATATACAAAACTCTGGTAACGATTCCTCGTTACGCGCTTTTCCAAGCGCGGCGTTGAGTTCCGCCACTCAACACGCAATGTCTCCAGAATTCGGCGGAAACTGGGAAACAAAAGTTTCTTGGTGGAAACGGAGTGTGTTAACTAGGCTCCTATTCTAACCTGGTACGTGCAGGATGGATAGCATGAAGGTGACAACATGAAACAGAAAACATAATTATTGCGTATTGTGTAAAACATTTTCTTTGTATAAAATATATAATTTTTCAAAAAAGGGACTTAATTTAACTTTACCTTAGGTTTACTTTGCATTAGTTTCTTTTTTTGAAAATATAATAAACATAACTACTTACGCATAATATACTATTACATATGCATATAAAATGAGTATGTACAATGAGCATTTAAAAGAAAAATACACATCGTTAGCTCAGAATAAATAAGAGAAGCCGTATAATTCATCAAACAACGAGATCACAAACTTCGTAAGACTCCCCTGGCACTTGGAGGACGCATGATTTCACAATAATGCACCTTGGGGGACCCTCCTCTTACTGAGTACTGGAACATGTATTGTATATATCATAACTGGTGATATATATGTAGTTAATTTAAAAATTTCAGGTAAAATTTATTGAAAAATCGGCTACAAATAAGAAAATTTAATTAAATATACTTATATATTTTTATATATTTTTTCTTTTTTTATCTTCACGCTCCGCATCCGCACATACTAGGGAAGGCAAAGGGAACCTGGGAGTGTTAAGTGTTACGATATTCCGTTCTCATTAAAATACTTCCATTCCTCATGCTAAAATACATATTTTAATAAATTTTACAAAAGTGAACTTTACGGAGATAATGTTACTTATAAAATACCTTTTAAATATATAATGTTCATTAATAACATAAAATATGTATTATTCTATTCTATACTTAGTATATGATTGCATTTTGCTCAGCTTGATAACTGACTGATATCATTAGGTTAATGAGTTATAGAATAATCTAAGTTTTCTAAAACCTACTGTAACTAATAAAATGTTTCATGTTATGAAAAGTGTTAAATGAAATTTCAAGATAACGCGTATTGCATAAGTTTTTTTAATATATATATATATATACTTTGAGATAAATATTGCGTCCTTTTTTGATCTGACAAATGTGCGATATAGATACCCGCCTGTATCTGGTTCTGTAAACAGAAACAAATACAGGACAGATAATTCATAAAAATCCCGACAATAATATATTATTATATAGTTAACTTAAATATTAAGAAGATTCAAATTAATCGTTCCATAGGTATAATTACATCATATAGTTATACTTCAATAATCAGACTAATGAAATATTACAATTCTTTTATTTCTATCTTCTTCATAGCTATTTTACAAAAACACAAAAATATCGTTTTATTTTGAGTAACACGTTTAGTGCAATCTTTGTTAAAAAATAAGTTTTAGTTTTTTATAGCTAAAGTATTTATGTTTGATTTTTTATATTTTTGTAGCTCTTTACTTAGTTTGTATATCCATTTAAGATTGCTAGTAACTTATCAAATTTCTTTGGTAAAAGTATTTAATCGCCATCACCATAGATGCCATTTTTTTTTTCGAAATATAAGTATGTGAAAATATTAGGAGATTAAATTTAAATTTTAGCATGTTTTTATTAGGTTTCAATTTTAGCATATTTTTCTACTTAGTACCAGTCCTTTTTTACTAATATTTTATAAAAAATAAATATTATATATTTAATCATTCATAATTCAAGCAACACCAAATAACCAAACTAGTAACACAATAACAACTATTCTAACAAAAAAATATTTGATACATTTTTGTTTTAAATTCCAGCTTACACAGTTTCAGTAATTAACTTTCGACAGTGAAATGTCAAAGTTGACAGTAATCACGAGCGACTGTCATAGAGATATGGGGAAAGCTGTAATTTTGTGTAATCACGAACATTTGTGTTGTGTTCCCATTTTTCTCATTTTTTCGTGTAGTTTTTAACAAAGAATAGGTGTGGTGCTGTTATGAAGATTAAAATGGTAGTCTAAATTTAATGGTCATGTAGTCTTTTTCCTTTTTTTTCGTTTTAGTAATGTATTATGACCTTGACTTTATTTTGTTTTTGGTTATTTATGTTGCAGATGTTGTATAATTGCTGCACATGTTTAATTACAAGGTTAATTGAAGTCTTTTTTTAATTTAAATTGATAATATTGATTGCGATTAAATAAATTTTAATCGNATATATATATATATATATATATATATGTTCATTTAAATAAGCAATGTGCTTAAAATTATTATTCAATGTTAATTAATGTTATATATGAAATAATCTTTGAAATAAAATTCAAAATACATATTTTATCCACCTAGAGAATTCGATTAAAATACCACTTAGGCGGTAGGTATATAAAAATATATATCGATAAAGTTCATCATTGGATTAGTAATCAGTTCATATATTTTTCTTAAATAGATAATAGTACAATAAATAAAAAAGCTTTGGATATTGTAGAGGCCGTGATATTAGAATGAAATATTTCAAATAATATATTATAAGGACAAAAATATTACCGAAACTACTAAGTAATAACTTTGCGTCACAAAATTTACAAAATTTGAAAATGAAGTCCGACTCTAATATTTGGAAGCGTCCCGAAGCCTTCGGTATACTGCTTTACCGACACAAAATTTGAGTTTTTAGTACAAGCTATTCGCCAATAGATGTCGTAAGTATTGTGGTTATTTATGAAAATGCTGCTTTTAATTAATTTTATTCATTATTTAAGTATTTCGATAACTTATATTTTGTTTGAAAATTAATATTTTTTTTATTATAAAAAATATATATAAATAATCGGTTTTTGATGAATCTTTATTTATGGTTCTACTATTTTTACAATATTTTATTCCCGCTAGATGACGCTAGTAGTCGCTAATATTCTTATTAGAATTTTAATATTTTCTTATTATTATATTCTTACATTATTTCGTATTATTTTACTATCACTATTCAATTTTGTTGAGGAAAAAATGTAAGTGATATTAAAAAGGAATAAAACTTTTCAAAACTTTTCGTAAATATAAAATAATGTTTTGGTAGGCAGAGAGTAAATTGGCATAACATTATTTTTCATTTATGGTTAAACAGACATTTGTATATATTAAGTCAGGGTAAAAACAAATATTTATAGAATTTTATTTTAAAAAACAGCACTTGAATTATAATTTTAACTGAAAAACAAAAAAACATCATCTAGATCGTCTTAAAAAAGACAGTATGCTATGAAAATATTGTATTGTCATCGAATCCTCGAAATGGTAAATTGTACGAAATTAGACGACAACATGTGGTTCAAACAATTTTTCGACTTTTATCACATTAAATAATAGGTAATGTACAGGACAAGTTAAGAAAATCGTGCTAAAAAGTAAAATGGAATTGAATTAATGACTTAAACGTAATATCTTCCTACTATTATTATAATTATTAGAAAATTAATAGCCGCCATTAAACGAACAATATCATGATTGAAATAACATAATTATTATGTTCTTGATTTCATTACTATTGTTATTTGTTGTTATTTTTTTAACTTCACGTTTTGTCTCTAGCGGGGTAGCTATAGATAATGAAGCACCAAACGCTACGTACGTTCTCTGCATACTTCGATGTTAATTAAACATATAGATATAATTAGAAACTATCGGATAAGTTGGGTTAGGTGGATTATATATAATATATTTCGCTCCAATTGGATTTTTTTAAGGAATAGGAAAAATTCAGTTTTCCACATCCCCCTTATAGATGGCGTTAGTAGTCTTAACGTAACACAAACATCAAACATCATTCTTATTAGTTTCCTATACGTTATAGTACAGAATATATTTCAACTAACAAACTACAAATTTTAATTTATATTTCCATTTCTTCGCTCTGGTGTCGAGGTTAAGCGCGGCGTTGAGTTCTGCCCCTCAACACGCAATGCCTCCAGAATTCGGCAGAAAGTGGGGAACGGAGTGTCTTAACACTAGGTTCCCTCTGCCTACCCTGCTGTGTGCGGGATACAGCGTGAAGCTGATATATTTCAAGTTTTATGAGTGTTCTATAAAATATTTTTAGGTTTAAATAAAACAAAAGAATTCAAAAAAATATTATAAATATTTTTTTATTCATAAATTTATTCCAAGTATTAAGATTGGAACTACAAGTTAATGTATCATATAATCGAATTGAGATTCCGAATTTATTATCATTATAAGTATAGACATGGGTTCTAATAGGCTGCGTCCAATATTCGTATATTAATTTGCTAAAGTGCTTTATTTTAGTTCATAAAATAAAAATCAGTTTTTTCAGTGTCAAAAATAAAATAGTTTTATTTTAACAACAACAAAATACACCTAAAAACCACACTTCATAATCAATCTATTCCACTAATTTGTTACTTTTACTTATTTCTTACTTTTTAAAATTTGGAATTGGAAACCCAATATTATTTAAAACCACCATTCAGTTACTCACGGTTAAAAACCCTTGTACACCTAAAATAAAATCCTGTCAAATTTGATAAATTTAATATTCTCCTTATCATAAGTATGGAAACAATTCTTATATAATATAATGAAATATTATATAAAAAAGCTTTAGATTTCCTTATAACAATTTTACTAATATCATTTATGTCCGATAATATATTTAAGTCCACTATAACCTAATGAATTTCTTATAACAATCTTGTTTACCGTCATGCATGTTCAATCTCGGTGTGCATGTATTGCTCTCCACATTTTCATAACGTATCATTGTGTAATCGTGAAGAAAAGTCTTTAATGTAATATTTTCTTTTTACCTAGTTATAGTATTTTCTTTTTAACTAGTTTTTTTCCCTCGGCTTCTGCCTCTTTTTTATTTAAAATCTGATAACTCATATAGCTCGTTTCTTTTTTCTATACAATTTTAACTTTTTTATAATTTTTGATATTTACTGTGAATTTTATGTTAAACAATGCTTAAACGAGTTTTATTTTAGGCTTCAACCTCATGCTCGAACGGAAATAAATAATTTGTCTCATACATTCTAAGTAAACGTGGTAAAACGATGTAATATATATATTCATCAATAAGTGGTTTATCCAATAGAAATTATTCGTTAAATTCCAACTAGAACTAATTCCTTAAATTAAATTCCAACAGTTAAATTCCAACTAGAACTAATTCCTAGCTTCATAATAACAACATAAATATAGATATTTATTTCTTCTGCAAAAAATTTAAAGATTTACAGATTTAAATGATTATTTGGTATAGAATTTGATTTCATTTATACTTATTAAGAAAAGGTATAAAAAGCTCCAAGCTCCAAGCCGTCCCACCGCTCTGTCCAACTACGTTTCTTGGACTCTTGAACGGTTTCCAAAGAGGCGCTGGTTCAAATCCCGCTACGGTCATTTTTTTTTGTTTTCCTTATAAGTATTTATCTTCCCTAAAAGTGGAATAACACTTTTAAATGTTTAAAATATTTGATTTCATTTAGCCAAATTATTGAATTCTATCCTGACCTCCTATCAACGGCCTGTATAATAAAGTAATTAAACGTCATACTTGTTTAGAACTTGTTTAAATAACCACTTGTTTTCTAGTCGTAAATAAAAGTTTTAAAACCATCGTATTTAAATTTTACTTATAATATAATTTCTTTATTTATTACTTGTATGTCAAATGTCAAAATTTAATTAGGTATAATCTTTGTTTGAGGCCAGTCATGGCGCAGGGGCACAAAGTGTGACTGTAAAATCTACGAATTGTGGGTTCGATCCCCACTCGAGGAAATGAAATATTTACTTATCATAAGGCTTGTGAGGAGTGGAGTGTCTTAACACTAGGTTCTCTCTGCGTACCCTGCTGTGTGCGGGATACAGCGTGAAGCTGATTTTTTATTTATAATCTTTTACATGACTATCATTAATTGTCTCGAGTCGAATTCTTATAATTTTTTAAACAATACTTTATTCTTTACCACATACTTAATTTAAAATTCAATTTAATTTAAAGGTTCAGGTAAAATAAAATAACGTTATATATAAATACAAAATAAAAATAATTTATTTCCAACATTATAACACTGTTGCACGCCACAGTACTATGTAAAGAGGTGAGCCAGCCTCATAATGGATCGCTCGATACGCCATCTATATTGTCATTTATGTAAATTCACAAGTTATTGAGGCAATTGAACAATCATAATATTTTAAAGAAGTTTATTCGGATTATAATAGAAAACGTTAGACGCCGTCGAAACGTAGTGGGACAGAGTCTCATTGTATACCCGAGAGTGAGTGTGTGAGTTCGATTCCCACTAGCGAAGCGAATTTTTCTAGTTCTCACTGGTTGTTGGCGGCGTTGAGTTCAGCCGCTCCAATCGCAGCGTCAAGTGTCAAATAGGTTCTCTGTCCCTGCCCTTCTACATATGGGGAACAAAGTTAAGCATACATAATAATACAATACATATATAATAATACAAAAAAACTAATTAATATAACATGTGTATTTTTGAGATTTTTACATATTCCTTAAACTACTTACTATAGTAAGGAAAATCTAATAAAAATTTAAATGAACTTGTTGTCGACCTTCCTCTGAAACAAAATATTAGGAGGAACCTGGGGACCAAGTGTTAAGACACTCCGACAGGGACAAGAGAAAAATATTTTAAGCACAAAATAATATAAATACATACATTTACTCATTAAGTACTTGTCTTTCTATAAGCAAACAATCTATTTAAACTTAAAAAGAAGTTTAAAGTTTAAATAGATTTTTTGCTTCAACTTCAATTAAGAATTTAATACAGCATAATTACACAACACAACTAGGTATACTATAACCGGTTATTACTATAGTATTAAAAGTATTATCTTGATAAGAAATCTCCTGCATTTTATCGTTTAGTGCCTATAAGACTTACCAACTTCCGTCTTCAACCCTTTCTTAATATAAAATAAAACAGATAATAAAATTAAAAAAGCTGTCATTTAAACAGCCTATAGGCATTAGAAAAAGGTTTTTTTGGTTTATTCTAAAATAATTCTTATAATTTGGTATTTAAGGTATATTTTTTAATGATCGATAAGACAAAGAAATTCAACCCATTGAAAGCGCTCGCCGTAACTGAAGTTCTGTTAGGTGAATAATTGTCTATAATGATATATTGTTTTTATCTATCCATGGTTTCGATGTACAGTCGTCCACGTTTTGTTTGTGTGTATGTTTTCTATAGCACCAACATTTGCTTAAAGTTTTATTAATTTAAAAAAACTATCATTTTTTCACCAGTCGTGGTGCAGTGGCACAAAGTGTGACTGTAAAACCGATTGGTTGTGGGTTCGATCCCCACTCGAGGAGATGAAATATTTACTTAAATTTATATTTCCATTTATTCGCTCTGGTGTCGAGGCAAAGCGCGGCGTTGAATCCTGCCACTCAACACGCAATGTCTCCAGAATTCAGCAGAAAATGGGGAACGGAGTGTCTTAACACTAGGTTCCCTCTGTCTACCCTGCTGTATGCGGGATACAGCGTGAAGCTGATTTATTTTTTTTATTTTATCGTTTTTTTTCTGGAATCCACAAAAAGAAATAAATATTCTTCTGGAAAGAAAAATATAGCTTATGGCTTCTATGGACCTGATGTAAATATCTTTCTTAGTTTTTAAGCATTTACCTTTTTATCATACTTATGTATATTTTTTTATTATGTACTCTATTATTTCTTTGATAAAAAGCTTATTCAAATATATATTAACTATTTAAACTATTTAACAAAATTCAATTATCGTGGCACAGTGAGGTAGCATGTGCCTATCTAAAGCCATGGTTGCGGGTTCGATATTTATAGAGGGGAATAAATTATTTAAATTTCCATTTAAGTTTCGCCACTTAACAATCCTCAAATTCGTTCAAAAACTGAAATAAAAACGTCTTAACTCCTATACAGCGGGACCCTTATAAAATAAAATATATATATTTAAAAAAAAACCTAACCTAAACAAAATTTTACAGCTACAAAATTAAACTAAAAATACATGTAAAATGCAAATAAAAATCTCATTTTTCTCGCACACTGTACCAGATACGCATCTAACTAACGATATAGTCTAATTGCTGTTCGCACGCGTGGTTAATTCTAGTTTCCTATTGTTATAAAATTCATTACGTTAATATAATGCGAATGAAACTAGTTGTTTTTTTGAGAATCTTTCACATACATAATATATATTAGTAATTATTAGTAATTACTGCTGTATTATTATTATAGGGTTTATAGCTTTTTTTTATCTTTTGTTAAGGTCTTTATGAGCAAATGGGACAGTTTCTAATTGTAAGCCTGACAGTTTTGGGTTCGATTCTCAATAGGCGACTGAATTGTTTGCCTTTTCCAGTTCTGGTACGACTTTTCACGGTTTGTTCCATGTATACAGCAGGGAGAGCAGAGAGAATCTACGAAATTTCTTTATTTTTATACGCAAAAGATACAAATATTTAACTTTTCCTATTCTAACTAGGTTATTAATTCTTATTGGAATTCCCGTATTTTTATAATTGACTTTAAGCTTGAATGTAATTGTATTTACGCCACTGATTGTTGAAAATATAATATGAGGTTGTTGAAGCGTAATAAGATATTGTCTGGCTGTAAGCGCTGTGGTTGGAGGTTCATCAAACCCAAATTCGAGGAAATGAATTATCTCTTCTCCATACTAGCAAGGAAAACGCGATGTAGAGTTCAGTCACTTAGCGCGCAATATTAACACGAAGTTGAGGCCGTCGTTTCGCAGGGGCACACACGTGCGACTGTACATGTGACGGTTGTGGGTTCGATTCCAATTTAGAGATAAATATATAATATATAAGATATATAGAGATAGATATAGAGATAAATATATAATATATATTTTCATTTCTTTGTCAACGTGACGAGACAAAGCGGAGCGTTGAGGAAAGTGGGAAACGGAAGTATCATAACACTAGTTTCCTAGGTTCCCTCTACATGTCTTGCTATGTGCGGAATACAGCTTGAACCTAAAAAAACACGAGGTAACTGCATAAGTTCAAGCTTACTTACCATATGCTTGAACAAAATATAGTGTAATAACAAATAGATAAGGTATAATAGAGTAAGAGTACTAACAAATTACAATTATACATATGTTCAGAATAACTAGAAATGCATATTAATAATTTTGTAATTTATTGTATAAATTTAAATATGTATTAATTGTATAATATATTATAAACAGATATTAAAAGGCAAAAGAAAAATGGTATTTCAATAATATCTCCTTAATTGATCTTGATGTATGTATTCATGAATATATAATTATATTTTTTTCTATCTTAATCAATGAATGATGAGGCTGTTGTGGTGCAAGGGCTTGCGACTGTAGGTGCGACGGTTATGAGTTCAATCCCCAATCGCGGGAAATAATTATTTAATATTATTATTTTCTGCTCTGGTAACGAGGCGAAACGCAGCGTTGAATAACAAAAATTAAAAAAAAAAATGTAAGAAAGTAATCAGAGATCACTAAATAGACTAAGAAAAGTCCTACGAAAACTAACGCCGCGTAATTCTGTATCACGCGAACAAAAAAACAACGAAAATAAAATTCGCTTTCCTCGAGAATCGAATCCACAACCGATCCCACAAAAAAAAGCTAAACCAACTAGCGGCACTAGTAAAAAACTGAGGTACAATCATTCATCGGCATAAAATAGAAAACGGAACTAACGACAGATGTGCGTGATTCTATAAAAAGGCGATATGCAAATACACAATTCATTTACATAACACTAGACTCCGAACGTGGTACAAAATGTTAACCCCTTATATTCTTTCACATATTTTTTTTTCCATATCAACGTCCTAGGAATAATTAGAATAATATAATATGGTATTTTTTGTGTCATTTTTTTGTCGCACAGATGCATCGGATCAGGAAGTTGGTAAAAAATGAATAAAATCGAAAGCTTTTTAAACAAAAAATCGGAAGTGAAACACGTTGGTAATGTTGTTTGAGGTTTTATAGTCATGGTTTTATATGTAACTAGTCGTTGTCTGCAAGTTTGTTTTGGTTGACTTTAAGACGAAAAACGGAAAATCCCGTTCATTCCCGTTCCCATAGGGAATCTTGAGAAACCTGTCTATGGCCCTCCCATACACTAGTAATTTAATGTACCACCAAATGTCCTGTTTGTCCCAATAAGCCGTATAAAAATAAAAATTAAAACCTGCAATAAGTCCACAAAATCATAAATCGTCCAGTAATTCACATTTTTTATATAAAAAGAAACTATGACCAAAATATATTAATTATAAGGGACCTTAGTTAACATAAAAAAAATCTCCTCTACAATGTATTAAAAAAAAACAATTTTATAAATAAAAAATAAATTAGCTTCACGCTGTATCCCGCACACAGCAGGGTAGGCAGAGGGAACCTAGTAATAAGACACTCCGTTCCCCACTTTCTGCCGAATTTTGGAGGCATTGCGTGTTGAGTTTTTATCAATTTTATCTTTAACAAATTTATCCAAATTGTCAATGCACTAATGCACATATCTCGGTAAAACACATATATCAAAAGAAAAGTCCAAGTTTTTTTTTTGCTTTATGCTGTATCCCGCATTACAAATGGTAAGCATAGGGAACCTTAGCAGAGAGTTACCAGAGCCACGAAACAGAAATAATTTCTTTACCCAAGTGACAATCGAACCCACAACAATCGCGTTTACAACCAGATGCTGTAGCGTTACTCCACGACGACGTCTCCAATATACGACGCAATAAAAACATCTCATGCCAGTTATTTAAATTGTAACATAATAACCAAAGGAAGGGTTATCCGAAAGAATTATTATTAAAGATGTCTCAAATGTAGCATACACCTTGGGAACAAATTTGAATATGTATTGAATTCATAATTTATTCAAATCCACCAACAATGGACTTTGTAATTTAATAATTTACGTTTACCGCTCCACGGTTATTGTTGTTCTGATTTGAGCTTTTTAAGGGTGTGAAGAAAGTTTAACTAATAATAAGAAAAATAAGAGTTTAAATTTTATAAAATGAAATTTGTATTATATTTAAGTCAGGAGGACACTTCGGTCGTTCATGTAGAAAGCATGAGGATCTCCCAGAGGGCATGTATGTGGTTGATGTCAGGGGACGATGCGGAAGAGGTATGCAGAGACAGTAGCGTTTGTCGCTGTTTTCTCTCTGGCTACTCTGCTAAAGAAAAGCAAAAAACTATATAAAGTTTTAAAATGGAGAAAAATATATCCATTGAGAACGATTTCAGGGATGTATCAGTGGTTTTTCTTTTAAATATCGCTTTTGATGAAGATATTTTTAATTTTATTTTAAAATAAATTTTGTCATTAAAATTTATTAGTAAAATTAGATCCAGATTTTACATTCCCTCTCTCTACCCTACAGTATAAAAATACAGTGTGAAGCTAATTAAACATTATTGTAAAACTTAAAATTTATATTTGGTTTATATAATTATTAAATGACTTATATAAAATACGATTTTTCATTAAGACTTTAAGATAATATTAAAATAACTGTGTATATACATTTTTTATTGGTGTTCTATTTTATGATGATGCCGCGAAATCCCTGTAACAAAGAAAATATGTTATTAATAACTTATAGCATTAATATATTTTATATAATTATATATATATACAGTAACTTAATTAATCTTATATAAATACAAAAAGTATAAACGACTATTTGTAAAATAATAGATACTATTTTTTTTCCTATACAACGACCATTTTTTATAACGCAATAAAATGCTACGTCCCTTCAGTATAGTTATTTAGTGATTAGAGAGTATGGTTCTAGCATTAAGTATTAAATATTCTATATAACGTTTAGGTAATGACAATAATATAATATTTTATTTTAAAATTATCTTAAAAATTATATTAATCATATTAAAGTATGTAAGTGAGAAAGAAAAACTTAATTTAAACATTAAACTATGCATTGCTTACATTAACATAATATTTAGGCGTTACCTTACAAAAAGAAACACGTTTTATTTTTAATAACTTCTATACACATTTGAACTCTATATGATGCTATATTAAAACAAGAAATAACAAAAAACAATACGTATTTTTAGCTTCTGTAACAAAATGGCGTGCTCCGCCATATTGGCAATGCGCGGTAGAGTTGCGCAGTGTACCGAAAACTAACCCTTGTTAAAGCACCCACGCGATTTTCACAATTCAAAAACATTGTAGAAATTCGCACCGTATTTCATATTACATACGATCGAAATTCAATTGTATTATTAGGCTAAATTTTCTTTTAAAATGCTAAAACTTCATATGTATTATTCAATAGTTATAGGAAATCCAACCTTATTTCGTTTAATTAAGAATTAATTTTGCAATACATTATGAAGGACAATAAACAGTTATTACATGCGTAGCGAATAGAGTACCATTTGGTTTATATGTGTGCGTACATAGGGAAATTTTGTTATACACATGTGTGGGTTTGATAAAAGGTGACTTAGGTATAGCTGAAAGACATCTAGATATTTTTTTATGTCTTTTAACGGAATTGTCGTTTTTTTATGAGGTAGGCAATGAGACATTAAAACTGAGATACCACTACTCTACCTTCCAACTATTTTAGTAATATCAAGAGGCGGAACCTAACGCTGTGCCTTGTCTAACTAAACAAGATAAACGAAAGTAAATAATATAAAAAAATAATGAAAAATAAGATTTCGATTTTTATTTAGAAACGTACGTAGTATATTTGTACAAGGTTTTCTTTATTGTATGTATTTAATATATTCATTTTTCCATGTCACCGGTCGTCAGAGCTATGCGAGGAAACATCACTATGTCTTCTTAATAAATAATAACCTATTCACTCGGTATTTTCGCTTTGTATCTCTCACAATGGGTTTTATGTTGGTTTCATTTACCTGAGACACAATATAACAGTTACTTCAAATTTTCATAACAATTTATCATTTTAATATAAATTATTGTAGTCTTCGAGGTTTATTATGGATTCGGGCAGTTAAGAAATGTTTTAATACAATGAAGACTGTGAGTTCGATTTCCACTCTCGTAGTATTTAAATTTAGAATATTTACGTATCTGGATATTAGACTATAGACAAAGTGCAGGTTGGTGTCTTTGAAATGGTCGGAGAGTGGAAAGAACAAAAAAATATATTTGTTATGTTCTTAATAGGATGGTTTTTAATGATGTTGGAGTACAATTTACTTCACTAATATATCATGAAGAAGGCATAAAATAATTCATTTAATTGTCTTTCAACCCCCTGCACATATGATCCAAGTTACTTCGGGCTGTCAGAATGTGTCATACACCACTGATTGTTTCCACTTGACCACAGAAGCGAACCCGCATGTAAACGCTAGTAATAAATATGAAGTACGATTAAGTAAGTATATTTATAATATAGTTATTAAGTAAGATTTTGCAAACCAAACGAATAACTAAGCAACATTACAGAAGGCAGGCGAAGAAAATTTGGCAGTTATAAAATACAAGTATTTTATGATATCATCAACATGAATGTTAGTTCACAACACGCAATCAAAACCCGTTGAGTGTAAAGCTTAGAGTACATTGTTATTATATTATTTTTACATAATATTATCTCTATATACACAACACGCAATGCCTACAGAATTCGGCAAAGCGGGGAACGGAGTGTCTTAACACTAGGTACCCTCAGCCTACCCTGCTGTGTGCGGGATACAGCGTGAAGCTGATTTGATTAACTCTATATGGTACGCAGCAGAAGATTTATCTACTAAGAAATGCAAATTTGCAATTAGTTTTGATTTTAGCGTTCTGTTTCGGCACCTTAGTGGCTTCGGCTGTGCGTTCTACATATAGCTTTCGTCTTTCACATAACAGGGTAGACAGGACAGGACATTTTCTTCTCAAAAAAATACAATCAGAGTAAGATATATAGGAGAATAATTAATAAATATATATTACCATGTTATCATATCGCGCAGTTAAATTATAAATATATTAAGCGTCCGCATTTTAAGCCAAAATAAAAGAAATTTGTTTAGAAATAAAGAAGCAATACATATTCTTAAAAAAATATTACTTTTTAAAAAATTACAAATATATTTAATAAATATTGGAAAAAAAATACGGATTATATATATAATATATCTACAATTTATTATAAGAAACTTTGACTTTTCTATTATCAAGTGTAGATCACGCTGAAAACAGCGTTATAAATAAAAACAAACGGTCTGCCCCCACTAAAGTGTTGTTACTTACGAAAATGTAATTGATGGTGAGACGTCACTAGCAAAACTGTTTACATTTATACAGAAATTCCTCGCTCGAACGCGATCCACTTCCTGGATTAGTTATGTGCAATGTGTATATCGATAATGTTAATTATTTGTTAATAAAAAAAATTATAACACACCTATTATAATAAAATTATTATTTTCTATGATTGTTTAATATATTACTATAATATGATCGTTATCTAAACTTTGGTAGTGTGTTCGTTGACTACTTGGAGAATTTTTTATCGGATCCGCCATTTCAGACTCATGGCACAACTCATGGTTTGGGCGTAAATTTTAGAACGAAGAGTCTATGTTCTTGTCTTGATATTTTTTTAAATACTGTATTACAATAATTTTCTGAAAAAGTATCTTCATAATTAAAATTGAAAATTGAATTTTTATAAATTAATTATTAATTATTAGGGTAGGCAGAGGGAACCTAGTGTTAAGACACTCCGTTCCCCACTTTCTGCCAAGTTTTGAAGGCATTGAGTAGCTGCGCTTTGTCTCGACACCGGAGCGAAGAAATGAAAATATAAATGTGAATAAATACTTATTTAATTTCTTCGAGTGGGAATTGAACCCACAACCAGTCGATTTTACAGTCACACATTGTGCCCCTGCGCACGACTGGCCTCATAATAATTATTAATTTATATTTTAAAAAATCTAAAATTACTACATGCAACCATATTATAATTACGTAGTCCCCTCAAGTATCTTTGGAAACTTCTTATATGATAATTGATTTATAAATAAGCATGGTAGAATAAGTTTACACAACTAAAGTCTTGCTTGATATTCTACTAAATATAGCTTAGTTTTCGATTCATATTTATATTATATACTTGTTGTTTTCATTTTTATTTCGTCTCTATGACATCCATTTTATTCAATAATTTGTTTTTTCCACGGTACTTATATGTATAAACATTACTCCTTAGTATTATAAGCCTGTACTAAAATTTCTAAGCAATTGTGCTATATTGGATGCGTCCATTTAGGTAATATAGTTGTAAAAAATTGTACAAGCATATACCATAAAAGCTAATAAAATGCCATATAAATGAAGAACGTATATACAAAATGTACGAATAACGCTATCAAATATAAAAAAAATGTATTATATTTAACTATTCCTAAAATATATCGATATAATACCATCACTAAAGCAACGAATGCATCACATTTGTTTCAGTTGGTAGTCGATTTCACTCTTTCGGCCCGAAAATATGCGTCTCGCTAGATCGCCTCGCAAATTACTTTCCCTTACTACTGAATTTTATCGGCCGTGATGTTTCATTTCACGAACATGCTATTGATAATATAATACTTCAATGAACCATATTTTACATATAAAAAGAGTGAATGCTAGTTGTTACTTTTTTACATTATATAATGCTTAATATAATGCTTAATAATATAAATTAACTAGCATTTATTTCTTTTTTGGCTAGAAAATGTATTCAAACATGTCTCACAGTACCTATTTGGTAATAGATATTTAGGGTTAAATTTATTTTAAATAGAAAGACAAAACAAGGACGCAATCCCTCAAAGTCATTTATGGTCGCTTATAATAAAAAACAATATATGAATAGTATTGTGCATGAAACAATTAATGTAAAAAATATGATTTTTATAATGTTATCGATCGAAATCATATGACCAGGTAAACTGTTTATTAAACCCCTCACTTGCAATGATATTTAAATATGAAGGACTGAAGAATATCTACCATAGTGCGTAAATATAAATTTTAATATTAAAATTATATGTTTTTTAAAATTAGGGACATCGACAGCTAGACTTCACTATACACAATCACATTGTATTTTCAGAAGAAAGTCGAATCGACTTCTTCCAGCCAAAAAATATTTCGTGTTAAATTTTCTAAAAAATTTCTCTCTTTTTACTTTGAACCTTATCAGCTTCGATGTTTCATTTCTTTCTCTCTAGAGATTTATTCTTGTAAAAAATATAGGAAATTTTTAGCTTCACATTGTGTCCTGGATATAGCGGGTTCAAGACATTTCGACATCGCGTGTTTAGTGGCGGAACTCAACGCCACATTTTTTTCTATTTCCAGGAAATAATTAATTTTCTCGAATTAAATTTTCTCGAATGTCTACGATGACCTCAAGTAAGTATTATTTGTTAAAAGCGAGCAAGTAGGTTCATTAACGCTAAGTAAAGATTATTTGATGTTATTTGATTTCACCATATTATTTTTAATTATTTTAAATAAATCAAATAAATCAGCTTCACGCTGTATCCCGCACACAGCAGGGTAGGCAGAGGGAACCTAGTGTTGAGACACTCCGTTCCCCACTTTCTGCCAAATTCTAGAGGCATTGCGTGTTGAGTGGCAGAACTCAACGCCGCGCTTAACCTCGACACCAGAGCGAAGAAATGGAAATATAAATTTAACTAAATATTTCATCTCCTCGAGTGGAGAATGAGCCCACAACCAGTCGGTTTTACAGTCACACCTCGTGCCGCTGCGTCATGACTGGCCTCTAATAATTATTTTATATGACACTTTATATAATTATATTAAAGTATTATTGTCATCTTAGATAATTTAATTGTATTGTTATTAAATAAGAAAAAACATACGTAGCGTGTATAATTTGGTGTATGTATGCTTTTGGATAACAAATCGTATTACCTAATACTATTACAGAAAGTTACCATTCAAAGATCATATAAAGATAAGATAAACAATGGGAAGAAGGCCTTTACAAAAAAATATAGCCGTTTTAATATATCACAAATATTATAAAAATCTTTACAAAGTTATTTGACATACCTAATTAGCTTAGCGTAGATTTTTCTTATTTTTTTGGATAGGCTTATTAAAACTCATTATGGAAATGTAGAAATATAAATGAAAGTGATTTCCTAATTATATTAATTACGTATGTATATGAGTACACAAAAGAATGTCAATTCAAAACCAATGAAAAAGCGGAAAACGAACAGTGAACTGAAAAAGACCCTTTTCTTTTGGTTAATCACATCGAATATACTCAAAATATAGATTGTATTGAAAACCTTCAAATTTGAATGACCAAAGTCCGCCTTTTTTAGGCATTATGTGAATAACATGGTTTATCCTTTTCATAAATTACATTAAGCTTAAGCGAAATTTTCCAGAAAATATCTCCTTATTTAAAACCCAATCGTATCAAGTTTGATACTCACACGCAGAAACGATTCAATTATTTCAATTTATTTTTTGTTCACAGTTCACACTAAAAGCGGCGTAAAGCTCCGCCATTAATGGCGGAAAGTCATGAATGGGGTGTCTTATCATTACGTACTCGCTGACTACCAAGCTACGTGAATAAAAAGAGAAACTAATAAAAAATTAAAAATCAATCAGCTTCACGCTGTATTCCACACACAGCAGGGTAGGCAGAGGGAACCTTGTGTTAAGACACTTCGTTCTCCACTTTCCGCCGAGTTCTGAAGGCAGTGCGTGTTGACTGGCGGAACTTAACGCCGCGTTTCGCCTCTACACTAGAGCGAAGAAATGAAAATATACATGTAAATAAATATTTCATTTCCTCGGGTGGCGATCGAACCCACAACCAATCGATTTTACAATCACACTGCTCCACGACTGGCCACAATAAAAATTTAATCTCATAATATATTTGAATCTACAATCATCCCGCCATATACCTAGTACTAGTCTTACAATAAGCCGCCAACGTCTCTCAATATATTCGTATCGAGACGATATTTTATTTCTATTTCATTGTAAGGAGCCAAACTAAATTTTCCGATAGTGAATGGCTCAAGATGGCCGACCTCATGTGCTGTGTGTGCGTGCTTGTTATCCAGTCCCTCTTTCTCGCATATTTCCCATTCGTTTTGACAAGCGCTACGCCTTACTTGCGGAAGGAGTCAACATAAATTTAGTTACATATATTTTGTGAATCAACATATAGAGAAATTTTGCCTGTAATTGTGTTATTTTTATTAATTATATAAAGTTTTTATAAATTTAGTACAGTGACATGATTAATATTGTTTTCGGCGTTGAGTTACACCACTCAACACGCAATGCCTCCAGAACTTGGCGGAAATTGGGGAATGGAGTGTCTTGACACCAGGTTCCATCTGCCTAGCCTGCTGTGTATGGGAAGCTGATTTGATTTGATTTGATTAATATTGTGATAATAGCTGCTGGTTCAAATCTGATTTCAAACTAGTAAACCCGTTACACAAAAAAGGCGTTCATCGTCCAGTAAATAATGCAAAAAGAAAAAAAAATAATCATTATTATAAATATAAATTAAAATATTATTAAACTACTGTTTTTTAATGTATTTTCAGAAATTATATGAATGTAAAGAGTTACACAGAATTTTCAGATACACATATCTTCACCTCCGCCCACAGTAGTGCTCCCCCATCGACATCTCAAGGGTTGCTTGTTAGACGACAATATGCAGCCACCGATCGCATATGTAGAATTATTTACCCTTCCAAATACTACACGAACTCTTAGTGGATTATAAGGAAAAAAATTAAAGAAGTCCATCGAAATTGTGCAAAATTTTGTATTTATTGCTGTCGCTATTACGGTTTTTTTTCTATTTTTATTTGCCGTAATATGAGTGAAACTGATTTTATGTGTATGCTTCATATTAAAGGATACCTATATATGACGTTGGTTAGTTATTGTTTTTTATTAACTCATTGGTTTAATAGTATTTAAACTTAAATATTTTGCGTAGAATTAAAATATAAATAATGACGAAGTATTTATAAATAAGAATTTAAGAAACATTTTTGTCTTAAAACTTGAAAAGAAAATCTTTATTCAATTCAGACATAACTAACAAGAATAGTCACAAATTATATTATAAATGGATACTATAGCACTAAATTGTAATCCAAAAAAGAATAACCTATTAGTATATGTTAAATTACAGATCTTCATGTTTCAAAAAGCGGTATAAACGCGATAATAAATCGTATTAAGACAAGCAACTTAACAATTAACCGTTCAACGCTCCGGGCATCTTTAATCAAAGACGCGTATCGCAGAAGCCCACCCCTAAGAATCATTTAACCCAGTAACCGAGTCGCTAATAAATACCGACAATTTGACCTTGACACAGCCCTAGTTAGTATGCACGTCTTTCTTTTAAAATCTGATGTATTAATTTGCAAACTTTACCCACACAGAAAATTCATCTTAAAAGCCAGCCAATAAGAGCGAAACTCGACGTAAGTCCTCAATTCGTTTTCAAAAATGAGAAATTGTTAGACAATATTACTGATTTATGTGAGAGTGGTATTATATTACTTATACGCAGTGGAATAAAGGCGAAAATTGCACTAAATGAAAACAGAACATACGTCCTAAGTTAAATGAAATGGTTATTTAGCACGTGGTTCTCGTGACGACGACGTTTGCAATTTGAGTATAAATTAGAACACTTATCTCGTCGCGGTACTATCTCCCATCACTTTCTTTCCATAGCTATCGACGCTTCACCATTCCTCTCTCACACCGTCAAGGAATAACTGTAGGGGTGTCTGCAACGTCAGCATTTTACTTTATCGATATTTCACGATAACACCGCGGGCTCTAGGGTGGCAAAGATGAAGGCGGCTTATAAATTGTAGATGATAAATGTGCACAATTCTTAGGGATAGACTTGTATCGTGCAGATCCAATATCGTAAATATGAAGCGAAGGAACTATAGTTTAGACTTTTTTATGAAGCGAGACTGAGCATATAAATCTTACGTCGCGACGGTCTAATTTATGGGTTTCGTTCTTTTTATTTGTTTCTGAACATGTATCGATAAGGTTTAGGCGCCGCGGCCCGCTCTCATATTTAATTTAGCCGCGGAAGCAACAGGTTATTAGCACGGAGCTTTCCCGCCTAACTTTCCGGGCGTTCACTTTTTAAATTCCTCTCTTTCCCTTTCTAATTGGGTTGCTTTCTCCCTTGCCCGTGAATGAATGGAACTTGTTGCTCGTGGAATAATTTCGCATTTATTTAAGACACGTTTATTTTAAATTTGTTCGAAGTTGTTTCATCAGCAGGAGTTGGCGGCGCGACATCCAGACGCCACTTTGAGCAAATTTTCCGGACCCAATTACCGTTTACCCGTGAAACTTACTTCAGCGTGGCAGCATACATGAGTGGCCGCTTTTAGGGTGTAAAAATTAGCACGTCCAATGGCTTATAATTTTCCACTCATTAATTCCATTGAACGTATAACCTTAATTTGTTACGGTTCAATATTTCACGGACGAAGACCGTCCAAAATAGACGACAGCATTGAACATCGCATAAAAGGAAACCTATCAAATTTACATACTGGATACGTATATATCAGTTTAACCTGAATTCGTATCAAAATTCATATTTTACTACGCAATACCTTTTTACATTTTATACGTAGACATAAAACGAGGCTCCATCGAGTCACGTGAAAGAAGCCCACACCATTCCTTACTCTGGAACCTACACGAATCTACATACATAAATATATTTCAGTTCACCCAATACATTTTATCTATGTTACCGTTGCCTTACTAGAAAACTTTATGTAATAGAAGGTGGGATTCTTAGAGGGGTGAAGTGGGAATATCAGACGTGACGCATTGTCTTAAAGTATAAAATGTGGGTATTTTGTCAAGTCGTTTGTGACGAGTACACCGCGGCATCGCGATCAAGTCTCACGACGTATTCTCAAGGGGTGAGCGTAGTTCTTGTGCTCAGATATAAAGAAAGGTAGATACTTATGAAATTCGAAGGAAAAACCACCCTTCCCTATACAGCGCAGTCGATTCGGTTTTCGCGGAGGAAATTGTAGCGTAGTTTGAGCGGTACATTCGTTCGCCGTACGTCGCCAGGAGACGACGATTTTCTCAAATTTCCTTGGGGACGCGTCTTTTCCAAATTTGAATTTTATTTTTCTTCTTTATCTGTGCTCTATATATAAATATGAATTGAACATTTCATGTAATTGTATAGCGATTTCCCTTTTTTATCTGTGCAAATATAATTCTTAATAAACTCGCGCCGCGTTAAACTTACAAACTTTGACAGAAGCCTCAATACAGGTAAGGAGTAGTGACTTAAGTAATCCATGATTATTTTTTAATATTTTTGTAATATTAATTACTTAACTAAGAAAAATATTACTATATATTTATTTTCTTTATATTTATGTAATTTAAAATTATTTTTTGAAAAACAGTTTTTTATTATTTTATTAATTATGCAAAACGTCTATTTTTACGTAAATGTATCGATGTAAGCTTTGTTTATAGAATTTAAAGCTCCCTTGAGCCGTTAGTTTATTTTTTTAAGCACAAAATATATATGATTTTAGATGTTGAAGCAATGTAGGAATTTTATTTTCAATTTTTAATTACGTACTAAATTTAAATACATTCGTATAGAATAAGCGAACATAAACCATGACGACAAATATTATAAATGATAAACAACATTATCAGTTCATTTGGTTTCGAAGTCTAAATTTGAAGCATTTCTTAATTTTGTTGTTACCAAGTAGAACTTACATATATAAGTAAAACTTTATTTACTAGTACTTATTTGAATTTTATATTATTGGTTATTTTAGGAGAACAAAATATTTTTAATGGTGTTTTCAAAAAAAATACCACTAAAAAACATAATGTATTAGTCAATTTAGCGTAAAATCGTCATTAATATTAAGAACACAAATAAAAAATTCTTAAAAAAAAACACATATATTAACTATTTTTTTAACAAAAATATAGAAAATTGGCTATTTCAAATACACACAAAATAAAATTGAACTTCCATTAACATTGACGGAACGAAATAATTTATATACTTTCACGTAATAGTTTAGCCACCCTCGCGAACCCTCTTACATACACACACGCTATGTACGTAGGGTTTGGGACAAATCGATAGGGTATCTTCCTTATACAGTTTTGGACTGATTTTCAAATACAGAAAATTTTAGGTCAATTCTATTTAAATATTGAATAATAATTTCATATGAATAGAACAAAACTGATGAATATAAAAAGCACTACGTGACACAGTGTATATAAAATAGAATACGAAGTAAGAACGAAGTTTCTTAATATTATAATATATCACATAGTATAAAGAAATTTTGTAGTATTTATATATTGCTTTGACAAACGCAGGGAATCTTAAATTAAAAGAAAACCGGACAAGCGCGAGTCGGGGTCGCCCACCGAGAGTTCCATACAGAAATTGGAAGTCTCGAGCTTTATATAGCTTGCCTATAGTTTCTTTTACTTATATTGACATACTATATTATTATATATATTAATGAGAATTACTATTAATTATAATTAATATGGCTTTTAATTAAGAAAATCTTACGTTTATAAGCAAAAATATATTGGTTTAATATAATTTTTCACATAAAAATTATTTCTTTTTTTATTTCACATAAAAATTATTTCTTTTTTTTTATTATTATTATTTTATACATATTTGATGGATATCGTTTGTATCGGATATTAAAGACACTGACAAACGACATTGGTACATTGAGAACGATCGTAAAATCTATTTATTATAGTTGGTTTTGTTTGACATTGTTAAATAATACTATTATAATATCTACTATTCAAATATAATGTTTTGAAATATAATTTGTAGACTATTAAGCTTTTTTTTAAAGATTTAATTGTAAATTTGAAGATACGAGTACATATTACTCAGCACAAAATACAAAGAAGAAAAAATGCTGAATTTATTAGAAATTAGATTTTTGTACACGGTTGATTTATAACCGCCGAATTAAAACGAAGGATAATTGAATTCCTAGTAAATAATCTACAATTTAACGAAATCATATAAAAAAATATATTCAAATAAAAAATTATTAAAAGTAGTAGTAAATTAATATGTATTAATTTACTACTAACTTTCTTTTAACTACTACTATTCAAAACTGTTGAATTAGTAAGTACTATTTAGTCCTCACCTTCAATTACTTACAAACACAAAGTGCTTGGAACTACTCTTTTTACCGATTACAAAGATAGTTAATCTTCGCATCGCTTTATTAGGCATCTGAAACGTAAACAACTAAATAAAATTTTACGACACTACTCTTCACAGTAAAATAAGAGCTCTTTAGTCGTACCATAAATTGGCTAGATTGTAAGAGAAAAAAAGTCAACTTGTTACAACTAACTATGCAAAACATACCACGAGTGGTAGCGGTAGAATTTTCAAACAAAATCCACGCGCCTTTTAAGCATTCTCCTTTATTGTATGAAGTCATTAATTAAGGAATAAATTAATTAACTTTGCAGTTAATTATAGAATTGAAGTCCTTATTAGAATAATAATGCGTTGTCAACCCTTTTTCGTCCTAGACGGTCCTTTTTGAGAGCAATCTTGAAAGGATTTATGGTATAAGAGATAAAATGTTATATATTAAGCTTTATACTCTGCTTCCATTGAAAAATATTCACAATTTCTTTACATTGTAAAATAACTGCTATAAATGTAGTCGGTGTTTTTATAGACTTTTGTAGTACAAACATTATACCTCTGTATAAATGTATAATGTTTGTAAGAAGTTAATTGGTTTAATAAAATTGAAGTACAACATAAGTAGCAACTAATCGAATATACAAAAGAACTAACATCTATTCTATTCGGGGGTAATAACATTTCAGACCCCACCCACAAGTTGTCAATCGATCAAACGTGTACAAACACTAAAAAGACAAACGACTGGTCATAAAGACCGATCTCGCCAACAAAATGCAAAGAAATTTAAACTCTGTGTCCTATAGTCGAAGTTCACAATAGAATATTAGTCAAGTCAGCATACTAGTTTGTTTGCGTTGCGAATATACATCGTACATAGGAGTCATAGCCCGATGGAAAATGTATTGACAAATATATTGAGTTACTGTTTCCATTAGGTTATTGTTTATTCCAATTTATAAAGCGACTTGACGACGTTTGATTTATGGACTATATGAAGAGACAGATATATAACTTTTATATTTTATGTATACTTAGATCAATGAGTTTTTGAGTTATCTTTAATTTTTTTTTTTCAATTTAGATAGCGAAAGATAAATATGAAATGCTTATGCAAATTAATATGAAATACTACACAATATACATACGCTTTAGAAATTTCACTATTATGAAACAAAATAACTGAAAATTCACACAGATTTTTACAAACGAAAATAAGAAATCTAGTAATCAAAAAAAATCACAGATACACTTTAAAAATTATAAATCTGTTAAATTTAAAACACGTCTGAGCACTGTTGTTGAACTATTTTGAATGCCACTAAAATGTCCTATGATCTTTCAATGTGAATAAATTACAGCCATTTTTACCCCTTGCCGTTAAAGGGTTAGTTCTATAGAAACTTATGAGTCGTGAATTTGCATATAATTTCTAGTTTATTATTTATTTTCGAGGGGTGTTTTGTATGGTAACGTATTTCATTGATGAATTGCCTGTATTAATGAGGATTACGAAGGTACGTCGATTATTATCATTTTGTCTGTTGGGTTGACAGTGTTTTATAGGAGTGTCAAACGGTTTTTATTTCGAAATTTGAAATGTGTATATGAACCTAGTAAATTTTATTAAATTTGTGTTTTATTTTTAAGTTTAAAACAATGTGTTCTAGATGTTATTATTTAGATTTTAATTGCTTAGGGAAGTAAAATACGGGGCTCATACATTTAGTACGATGTAAACTTATATAGATTTTATATTAGTCAACAAATTTTAAATGCTAATACACATAATGTAAGATTCGAATCTAAGAAAAGGTGATAAGTTATTATGTTGTGCTCAAAGCCATGTATGTATGTCATTTTAAATTATAAAAAAAAAACTAGAAAACATTCTATAATATAAATTATGCAGTAATTATACAATAAAGTACTATCTATATATGGACATCTGTAATATGGCTTGGACTTTAAGAAATTTATGAACATAAAAATCATAATATGAAAGAAAAACTATAAAATTGTTAAAACGATTAAATTCATAAATTATATCTTAATGTCATGAAATACATTAAAATAGTAATATCCATAGTATATATTAGTTTAGTTTCTAAAAAATAATTTATGATTATCATAAAAATGTGGTCAACTTTACGGCCTATACGACTTCCGGCAGAAGTAAATTATTCTAAGTTTAATATTTCGTTGGTGATTAACTTATGTATGATGTATGTATACGGTCAATACACATTGAGAGTTGAAATTGTTAGTAGTGGCTATTAATGTTATTAAGAGAATAGGGGATCTCTAATATGTTTTAAAATTAAAACAAGTGTAAATATACTTGAGTAAGCAAAGAAACTCTCCTTTCTCTTTTGTCATGATCCTTAACTTAACCTGTTCCCTCAACTTAACATATTTAAACTCGAGATATTGCGTGTTGAGTTGCGGAACTCAACGATTACGTAACAAGGTAGAGCGGCAGTAAAGAAATATTGTTTTGTTCCTCTGAGTCGTGATTGACCCCACAACCATCCCATTTACAGTCAGATGTTTCAATTCTGTCTCGCACATAGCAGAGTAGGCAGAGGGAACCTGGGAACCTAGTGCTCAGACGCTCCGTTTTCTTCTTTTAGCTAAATTCTGGAGACATTGCGTATAGTGTGACAGATTTCAACGCCACGATTTGCGCCGATACCAGAGCGAGGAAATCATTTTTTTAAATATTTTATTTTCTCAGGTATAAATCGAACCCCAACCACAAACCGCCTCGATTACAGTCGCACGCTCACTCACTGGTTGTACCAGCCTGTATAAAATTTTTTATCACTCTTTTTTTATCTAAAAGCCACAACATACATGCATACCAAAATTAAAATCACCAGTTCCCAACGTAACTTAAACTTTTTCCTATAATAATAATAAATATATTCACATATTTCATTATCTATGCTTATTAATATTCGATGCCACAATACATCCGATGGACCGGAAGTTTGATCTTTTGTAATAACCAAACCCTTTAATTTTTTTTTCAATGGGCGCCATTTGGTTGCCTACATTCATTTGACCCTTTATCTCACGTATCTTTTAATATCATAATTCTTGTCTTATCTAACGTTTATGTTTATTTTGCGTACCAAGGAAAAGGTTTTTGTAGAACTGAACTTTGTTTTGTGGAAATGTTTTTGGAGTATTATTTTTTGTTTATATTATACAGCAGATTATTTTTGGTATATAATTGACAAATAATACGTTACTTATTTAGAAAACGTATAAAAATTTGAACGCAGCGGGACTCGAACCCGCGCCTCCTAGAAACCGACCAGNGAGGCGCGGGTTCGAGTCCCGCTGCGTTCAAATTTTTATACGTTTTCTAAATAAGTATTTTTCTTTCCTAAGTGTGGAATAACACGTTAAAAATGTTTAAAAATAATACGTTAATTTGGTTGTATATAGGTATTAACTTTAACTTATAAAGTAGCTTACAATTTTGTTTAAAAATAGAATAAGTATTTTTTGTATTATAAATGTAACATACTTTTACCGATTATAACTTAAAATTTATAATATTTGACCTATTTTTTAAATAAATAAATGGAAATAATCGAAGCAAAAATAAAAACATAAAAACCACACAAAAAACACTCAACAAAAACATTTAATTAAACACACAAACACGCAACAACTTAATAAACACAATAACTAAATCAACAATTTTACACAACTCACAAAAGGAGCACGACGAAAGAAAATAAATAAAGAAAGAAAGAAAGAAAGAAAAAAAAACACTATTTGCACAATGTTAATATATTGGTTATAGAAATATGAAAGCCACTACACTAACAAAACAAACATTTCACGGGTATGCGGTAACAAAAACTTGTCTGTACGGGGCCCGTCCTTTTGTACGAATTTGACTAGCCATTGTTTAAAATACTGATTTATAGACTATTAAACCCTTTCTATTAATGTATGGTTATTATGCGTATTATTTTTTTTATTCAATGTAAAAAATGTGGGTAATATTTTATCGTTTGCATTATAATGACAGTGCAGTATAGTGCAGTGGTTGTGGAGCGTTGTTTTTTTTTATTTTGGAATACGCAGTTGAAGTGTTTATGTTTATGTTCTATTGAGGTGGGTGTGGGCTCGATTTTTTTATCTTAATAAGAAATAAAGGAATTTTGGCAAAAATTATTTTTCGGCTTCGCTATGTATCACGCACATGCGAGGGTAGGCATAGGGAACGTGAGGGCCTAGTATCAAGACACTCCGTTTTTATTAAGACAATTCCGTTTCCAAATTTCGCAGAATTGTGGAGGCATTGCGTGTTGTGGTGTGGAACTCAACGCCGCCCTTTGCCTACCAGAGCGAAGAAATACAAATATTAAAGATTTTGCTTCCTTGACTAGGAATAACATTATAATTTTAATTTTAAATAGGAGGATGTTACTAATATATCATATTGAATGATTGTTCCAATCGTTACATAGTTGCAAAAGGAATTTTCTTAACAACTGCATCGTAATATAAGTCTAATTAATTTTATAATGTCAAGTCATCGCACTAAATTGGTTCACTGCAGTTACCTGTTTTCTCTTTAACCGTTGTCTTTAGCAATTATTCTATAAATAAAAGCTGTTATTAATTTTGTAAGGCTGAATAATTTGTTTGGTTGGACGCACTTATGCCAGGAACTAGTGATCCTAATTGAAAATTTCGTTTTAATTTTTTTTTAAAAATCTTAGGAAAGTTAGGTTAGGTTAACATATTTTTTTTATTTCACGCTGTATCCTACATATAGCAGGTAGGTAGACAGAGAGAACCTGAGAACCTTAGAATTAAGACACTCCGTTCCCATTAACACACATCCCGTTCCTGAATTTCCGCTAAATTCCAAAGAGAGAGAAAATTAAAATTTAAAATATTAAATTTTCTCGAGTGAAAATCAAACTTACTACCTGTCGTGTTCACAGTCGCACGCCAGTGCCCCTGCGCCATGTCTCGTCTCTACTAGAGACTAGAATATAACATATGTCATACACAACTCTTCATTATTTCAATTTGACCAAGGGGACGAAGCCGCATGTAAAAACTATTTATTTATAAATATGCATATTACTTTCAATACACTATAATTTCTGTACTTCAATTCAGATAAGGGCTCGTCAATAGATAATTAAAAGCATATGACATCTTGAGGGGACTAAAAATAGGTGCGTCACAAAAGGTCGTCGATCTATTCCTTTATACGGAAGTTTTTTTTTTCTTTTTTTTGTGTTGACAAAAGTTTGAGTTGTAAGTGCCATTAAATTGTTTTTTTTAATGTTTTTTTCCCATGTCTTATAATCGTCTGTTTAGGGTTAATATATTGTATTTAGAAACGTAACGGCTGAATGTTTGGATACATATTTTTTCACTCATCTTTGCTGCTTAGTTAAATTGGAAATATTGATAAGTTATACTCTTATTTCTTTCACTGTGCTTTCCTCTTCAAAACTAAAGGTTGACAAGTAAGCTTTAATCATATCTTTTTCTTACAATTATCTATAGTTTCTTTTAAAATATTTTTAAATTATCCGTATATAAAAACCCATTAGGGGAAATTATTTTCATTTCTCCGCTCTGTTAGATAAAGAACGGCGTTAAGTTTCGCCACTTAACACATGACGTCTCAAAAAAGTCAGGAACGGGAATAGCCATAACGCTGATTTTAAAATTACATAAAATTATAAATTCTACAAGTTCTACAAATTGTTTACTAAGAACAAAATAAATGCAAGTCAACTTGACTTGAACTTCACGAACTGACGTAACTGAAACCAAACAACTTTCCCCCTTTAAAAAAACGAGCAAGTAAGTAAATGGCGTGAGAAAAAAGTAATTTTCATTCATAAAACCATTTTCTTAGGAGGATAGACACAAACTTAAGCGTTGTAGCCGTCTCTCTCTCACCCACTCATTTTTAATGCACTTTCCCTGGAGTGCTCCTTTTATACCTCTTAAGAGTTGAGGCACGGATGCACGTGTTTTAAATTTACTTTTTAAGCGTTCAGGAAATTTCACTTTTACGATGTAAACGGATTGGTAACAATGTTTGTTTGTTTTAAACAATTTTCCCTTTTCAAAACTTATTTGCCTAACGGAGTAAATAAATAAGTATAGAAAGTTGTTACTGTGGCACAATGGCAATGCTCAAAATTATTTTCGTTTCCTTGGACTGATGAGATAAATTGTAGCACTCCATACGTAGAGTTCTATTCCAGTCCAGTTTCCAGTCTCTAAAATACACGGACAGTGACTGTTTCAGCAGCTTCACGTTTTTCTTGCACAGCAAAGTTTCCTGGGCAAAGGGAACCTATTGTTAGAACACTCCATTCTTCACTTTTCCCCCGAATTTCGAGTCACTGCTATTGTATGCGACATGGCGTATAATAAATTTAAATATAAAAAAAAAACGCAAATTTCGGGAATTTCTAAACTGTAGGCATCCAATAAATAAAAAAAATCAATGGTTCGATCAAATTTAAAATTTAAAACACGTTTCTTGCAGGACATTAGCTGCAACCAATAAAGCCCTATTTAAATAAACCAATCAGTTGTGAATGAATGTATCTGTTCTGTAATCCTTTGAGTGGCACTCGATACTGAAAGGGATGTTACCGTTTGTTCGCATTGTCACTCATAATTTATTGTCACTGCACTAGTGGCCTATATTTGACTAACCTTAGGGTTGTTGTCGGGAGTCAATATTCAAAATAATATTTGTAACAGATAAAACATGTTTTGGATAAAGTGATATGATATTTTTTTTTAAATATAAACCTCAGATTTTTTTATAAAAAATATTACATGTACTTAATTATATATATTTTTTTAATTTAAATTACAGATATTCACTTGGTCTGGTTAGCGAAATTGAAGTATTTATTTTGTTATCTGAATAGTTGTTGTTTACCAAAAAGGGAACAAAAATTTGAGACGCCAAATATCTTTCCGAGGCTATTGCACTGTATTCGACTTTGAATTCCGCCACAAAATTGGGTTCAAAATGGAGAACACAACGTTCCTCTGCTTATCATGCTATGCGGGATACAGCGTGAAGATAAAAAAAAATAAAATAACTTAATTGAACAAAAACATTCCACCATACAACATACGTAGCTTTAACACAGTTATAATACACAATACAATATACCAAAGGAAGAAACAAACTAAAACTCGAAACGACTTATAAAACATACGCTCGTAAGCCAAGTTTCGTTTAAAGAGGTTATAAATAAAATAATATATTCAAAGCACTTGGATGCGCAACTTATATGTGTAAGTTCAGAAACCACTCGGGGTGCTCGGAAAGTTTCACAACAATATTTTTGTCTGGTATTGTATATATTCCGCTGAAAGATATATTTTGGTGACTGGAGCAAGAAATGTTTATTATGGAGTACGTTCTCGGGTTTTTTGGTTTTTTTCGTATCTGGGACTTCGTGTTTATTTAAAAAAAAAAGAAGAAAATCTATTTGTAAATCAATATTACGTAAGTTAATACTATGTTAATGCATAAATATAAAAAAATTAGGTTTTCATCTTCAAATGCGACTTAATTTACATTTCTTTCAATATTGAGCACAAAGTTTTTACTCTTCCATAGACCATGCATAAGCAAGAAAACAGTAAACAACAAGAAACGCTATCGCTCACTCTTATCGCTTAGTTTAGGGGTTTCTTTATATTGTTACACTAGGTTTCCGCCGAATTTCCGAAACATTCCATGTGAAATGGTAGAACTTAACGCCGCGATTTGTCTTGTTATTTGTATTTATTCATATAAAAAATCGAATTTGAATCAGATTTTTCTTAAGTAAACAACGAAAATCGCTACCGCTCACGCTTATCGCTAAGCTTACGAGTTCTGTAGAAATCACAATAAAAGGATATCAAGAGACACACATACGTTTAGACTATTTCGTACTCAACTTCTGAACATAAACATGTTGCTATGTTCTCGTTCTCATGATATTCCAAAGTTTACGTAGCGGCATATTTTAGTTAAGTTTATTGTGGCACCATTTCAAATAGGTGGTTGTTTACTATCGTTGGCACAGTAGCGCTTACTGGATCTGTATACTGTGAGCGAGATGCAGGTTGCTTAATATAGTATTCAATGTTACATTTTTAATATGTTTAATAATTTTTAACATTTTTTTTAACGTGTTATTTCACACTTAGGAAAGAAAGTCCCGCTACGTTCAAATTTTTATACGTTTTCTAAAATAGGTATGTTTAATTTTTTTTTTAAATGTGTGGAATTTAAAGTGAAACTATTTTACCTTTTTATAGCAAATTTAAAGAATTATAATATTATAAAGCTAAAGAGTTTCTTTGTTTGAACGTCCTCATCTCAGAAGCTACTGGTTTGAATTGAAAAAATATTTTTTTATGTAGGATAGCTCATTTATCGAGGAAGGCATATGTTATATAGCCTATGTTACATTGTGTTGATCGTTTCTATTTAATCCATTGTACCCGTCAGAGTTACTTCAGACACTTAGAATTTGTGTCACATATGATTCTTAGTTAATTCCATTTGACTAGTCGAGTGATGCCCCACGCAACAGGCAGTTAATTGTACTATATTTTTGTATATATAAATTTAGTAGAAGATTTCCTAATTTTTTTTCGTACTAACATGAATATTGGTTTTATAAGTAATAAACATTTTTTTAAATTTATAATTATCTTATTTAAAACAGGCTTGAATTTTAAAAAGTTCAAGCCTATTATTAAATAAGATAATATTTAAAATATAAACATTTACTCTAATAAATTCGAACCCAATCATTTTCCAATGTTGCCATGACGCAAAAAACTTGTATTATATTACATTTAGTGAAACACAGTACATTTTCCCCCAAAATTTCTATAAAAATTCGCGTACCCATTCCTTTTTCTGTGTGACGTTTGACAAAACAACCCTCCTCCGTACGGCCGCGGCACATGCGAGTAACACATTATCTATCAAATGGGGCAAAGGGTGGAGTCGACTATTTTATGTTAAAAATCAATAGGACTATCTAAATTTTACGACAAAATATTACATTTTATTTACCTATATTACTAAACTAGTTCTTAGTTGTGGCTTCACCCGCATGATCGAATGGAAACAACTAAGTTGAATTTCAGCCTATAAATGACTGACTTTCTCGATAAAGTAGTTTTTGAGATTGCGACATTCAACCACACAAACTTTTTCAGCCACTAAAATGTTAATAAATTATAGTGAAATAAATTTTCTGTCAATTTTAAAATATTACTAAACTGATAAAACACTTCGACGTTGCGTTCAGACTAGAGAAATAACTCAGATAATTGAACCCATTACTATCGCTTCCAGACATATACAATTTTCATATGTCAAGACGTTTTTTTTTCTTTACGGTATTGTCTTTTACTTTATTATTTTATATCGAGGCCTTTAAAAAAGATTGTCGGTTTCATATCCACTCGACCAAATGTTATATAATATTATTTTTAATTTTCCGCTCTGGTAGATATGGTCAAATCAAAACTGGGCGGGAAGAGGGCTATAGAGTGTCTTAACAGTAGTTACTTTCAGCCTACCCTACAATACGGAAAGGGTAAAGCTGAATCAAAAACCAATATAATTATGTTATTTACATTATTCAACATAAATTAGCTGAATAAAGAAAAATGTTAATATTTTAGCTACGTCGTTTCTACATACACTCCTGTCCCAGGCTCTCATATGACATATGTGCGGTATAGGAAAGTATTGATCTAGTGTTGGCTCCTTATTTCTTTGTAAGTTAGTGCGAGCATGTTTCATTTATCTTACAAAGAAATACAATATAATGATCGCATACTTCAATGAGGAACTGAAACAGACGACGCTTTCAAAATAATTGGACTTTTTCACATGCAAATATTTTACCTGTTTATTACCTTATAACAGGTATATATTTATATAGTACGTTCTGTTTTTATATAATAGACAATATCATCATTTCTTTCTTCGATCTGATGCAGAGGCAAAAGCGTGGCGTTGGGTTCCGCCATTCAATTGGACACTAACACTGTTGAGCAATAGTTCCAGAATTCAGCGGAAACTGGGAGTTGAGTGTCTTAAACCCTAGGTTCCCTTTGCTCACACTTCTTTATATGTGATACAGCGTGAAGCTGAAAAAGAAAAACAATTACTATGAATTGCTAACTGTAGGTAATAAATAGAAAAGCTATGCCATTAGATATCATTTTATATTTTTTTCACTTTATTTTATAAATAAACAAAAAATTATACTATTTAAATATTAAGATTACTGTGAAATAATTGAACTAGCATTATTACGCTTATATAATATTAAAAGCTGAAACATTTGCAGCTTACCTTAAGTATTAACTTGTAACTGAAAATGACAAAAAGAAGTTAATAAACTAAAAAAAACAGATATTTTGATATCCAAAAATCGCGCCAATAAATTGCATAAACTTGGCCCCGGGCTAACCACTACACGGAACCAATAATGGTGTTGTCATCCCGCTCTGATTGATCTTTATTTTATGCGCCAACTATCTTCCATCTCGCTCGCACTGGAGCTCTGCCAGCGAATATATTACGCGGTGTTGAAAATGTGGCGTTTCCGTTTTTATTTGAATACAGATAGCGGATAATGGCGTCGGAGTCTACAGATTCACTATGGTTATAATTTAAACCTAGATCAGGATAGTTTTATAATCTGTATTAAAATGCTAAAATGTTTGATGTTTAAATATTTCTTACTTACTTAAAATGTTTGTATGTAATATAAAAGAATCAATAGGATTTTTATGGATAATTTACAAACGCTTTAAGTGTTAATCAGCTTCACCCTGCATCCCGCACACTGCAGGGTAGGAACAGGGAACCTAGTGTTAAGACACTCCGTTCCCCATTTTCTCCCGAATTCTGGAGGCATTGCGTGTTAAGTAACAGAACTCAATGCCGCGCTTGACCTCGACACCAGAGCAAAGCGAAATTTCATCTTCTCGAGTAGGGATCGAACCCACAACCAGTCAGTTTTACAGTCACACCTTGTGCCCCTACGCCACGACTGGCCACAATTCTTAAGTCTTTAAGTGTTTAGCTTTAGAATTACATTTAGAAGATATATTTTACATCTGTATACCTCATGTTAACTGAAAATTGAGTTCTAGCATTTATTTCAGTAAAATATATTATCTTTCATTTGATATAAAAATACGTAAGCAGTAAAATTTAATAAAGCGTGAGACAGTCAACGAGAAATCCTAGACACAAGTCTAATTATGAATAAAAAATATACGAATAAAATACTAAGCAACATTTTTTTATTTGAATCTTTAGTTGTAAGTAACATTTACACAAATAGCATGTGTTTGATACAAAAAAGTAAAAAATAACGTAAATATACTAGGCCATAATATATGGCTAGGAGTGCGGTTGACAGGCGGCTGAGGATTTATGAACGTTTCCTTCTACGCCTTTCAAGAAAAAAAAAACAATTTCAACGTATGTAGCTTAGAGAAAAGTGTTGTTTTTATCAATCTTGTACACATATATTTGATAGAAGTGAAAGATTATGCTACATTATTTGACATTCAAGAATAAAATATGCCTGAGAATACAATAAGTATTTGAAAAAAAAAAATACTATTTATTCCATTTCATACCTTTCATTTGTATTGTGGGGGCACCTTAAATACTGCCTTTGCATGGTACTTTCTGACCTTCTATAATCTATAGGTAGATATTTATCAAATTCAGGAAAGAATAAAAAAAATATATGACAATTATTATATAAGAACATTTCATTATTTTTTTTTCACACAGCTACCACAGGGATATAGCCGGGCTAATTTTAAGACAATCCACTCTTATTCTCTTGAAACATAATTTTTATAGCATTTGTAGTTTTTTTTTCAGCTTCACACTAAAAAGGGTCGTATGTACTAGGGTAGGCAGAGCAGACCTAGTACTAACATCTTCCACCCACCACTTACCTCCGAATTTTGGAATAATTGAATGTTGAGTGGCGGAAACCAACGCCGCGCTTTGCCTCGACACCAGAGTGAAAAAATGTAAATATTAAATATTTAATTCTCTCGAGTGGGAATCGAAACTACAATCTATCGCGCTATTACACCACTCCCCACTCTCCTCACTTTTGTCGTAGTTATGACTTCAATTTCAGTAAAATCTGTCCATTACAACCAAAATTTAATATCAACTGCTACAATGTGAAAGATTAAAATCATAGCGTAGCATAGTATAGCATGCAGTCAAATGTCTTTATGATGCAAATAACCAATTAGTGCGTGTACCGAGCCTGGGCGCAGGGATCGACGCATCTGCTCTCATTTGCCTAACAATACTGCTCTACCTTTGTCTGTTTGTATGCTTCAAGCTTACGAGTAAAGGGTAATAAAAACAGGCTTGTTAGCGATATTGGGTGACACAGATTTGTACTAGTTAGCTTGGTAGAGATTGCGATAAGTGATGCTGATATGAATTTATATATTTAAAAATCAAAATTAAATCAGCTTCACGCTGTATCCCGCACACAGCAGGGTAGGCAGAGGGAACCTTGTGTTAAGACACTCCGTTCCCCACTTTCTGCCGAATTCTGGAGGTATTGCGTGTTGAGTGGCAGAACTCAACGCCGCGCTTAATCTCGACACCAGAGCGAAGAAATGGAAATATAAATTTAAGTAAATATTTCATCTCCTCGAGTGGGGATCGAACCCACAACTAGTCGGTTTTGCAGTCACACCTCGTGCCGCTGCGCCACGACTGGCCTCAATATATATATTTACTTTTTGGTTTCAGTTTAATTTTTCTTTTGTCTTATGAATATTATTGTTTATTTTAATAATAGCTCTACTATGTTTAAATTATCTGTTGAAATTGAAACTAGGTATGAGTCAATCTATCCATTACTTTCCATGCTGTAGTGGAATTCAATCGTTATAAAATAATGTATTAGTGGCGTGTTTTTGTTATAATATCGATATATTATGATATTGAGTATATCGTATTCAAATAAAATAATAAATATAATTTTCACTTTAAGCCAGAAATACATAAAATCTAACTTTAAAATACACATCTCTGTCTATGTAGAGTGTCTATACAGAATATTACGGGGTGCCGATAAGCCAACGCGGCTATTTCCTTTTTGCATCGGCACACGAGTGATGATGATCCCTCATCTGGGAAGATTACCTATGAACCTATAAGGTGCCATCATGGTATATTTACGATTTTATGTTTCGGAGGTTGTTTAGTAAATCTCTTGATGGTTTTTTTGTGTCTTATATTGAATTTTACTGCCAAATTTTGAGGAGAATAGTTTAAATGTTTTATGAAATAAGAATTTAAAAATGGTTAGATACCATTCTGAAACATGGTAAATGATTTTGAAATCATTATGACTTCTTATTGAAGTCTTTTATCTTTTAAGTTTCGATCTTAACCATTTCATTGTCTGATGATAGATACATATAAAAATTCTAAGCATAAATTCCTCAATTTATTTACCTTAATGTAAAATTCCAGTTATGTTATCCATAAGTATGTAGACCCTAAAAGTGATATTAAAACACAACATGTTTACAATACATATGTTATAAATCCCGAATACCGTCCCAACCTAATATTGACTAGAGAATTAAGATAAAATATGCCAAAATGAAAAACCTAAAGTCTTCGACATTCCAATAATCCTTTACTTAAGCATACTCATCCTATGTCATCTCAAGATTAAATTCTTCTACAACAATATAACTACTTCGCAGAAAATATTTCACTTGCGGACCGCTTTTTTAATATCGTATGTTGTGGCAGCCTTTTTTTATACCGAATATAAAATATACAATTTCAGCATAGCAGTGACAATGTGTGTACCATCCATCTTTTCGGGTTTAGATTTCGATCTCGTTCTAACGTATACGAGCGTCCTGCTCTAGCGGATTTGTAGTTCCCCCCTTAGGGGGCGTCAGAAAGGAGTCGTTTCGAGCAGTCAACTCTTTGCGCATTTTTCATTCGAAATACGTAGAATATGAAGAAATGTATCGCGTACTCAGGCGTGTTATGATTTTTCATGTTCGTGTTCTATTTTGAGTGTAGGGTAGTTATGGAAATATAGTGGATCAGGATAGACGAGACGTTCGCAATAATGAAGGTATTTTAGTAATGATATGGGTGCGGTGGTTATTATAAAGGATTTGGTGGATTACGTTTGTGGAGGTTCAATTCAATTTCTCTAGTCATTTGATGGGTAGTAAAAAATCACTGTATATAGTTATTTCCTCATAGTTTTACTGAGTATTATTATGAAGATTTCGGATATCAATAGACATTGCACTTTATTCATAATATGATATAACCTTGTTTAAAGACATAGTTTCCACCTGAATTATATAATATAATATAAATTTTCGGTCTAATATTATTTTCACAACTAATGTATTTTTTATTTTCATTTATGAAAGTCAACTTAGTGATAGATCATTCGCTGTCTCCCCTCAAGACGAGATTTAAAAATGTAGCAAGGTAGCAATGGTAGCATGATAAATCGAATCCTGTTAAAAATATTCAAACTGATTAACTTCACATGGACTTCTCGTCATACATTCGTGGAATATCCCATGAACCCCACCCCAGAATAGTCTTATGCCCACTTCAGAAAATTTATTAGAAAACAAAAATAAACTCTGAAAAATAAAACAACCTTACACGAACATGTCTTTTCCAAGTCAAGGTCCAACCCCCCCTGGAAAATATGTTTAACTACGCTCATGCATACATTACCTTTAAAATTGAATTCGCAAATATGATTTCCACACTCAAGTAAAGGTACATCTAAAACAATATACTTACAACTACCCTCAAAACGTCAGTAAATACTCATGCAAACTAAATTTAGCTGCAACCGTCCATAATTGCCGCTTATTCAAGTCACAATTCTGTTATATTTGCTAAAGAGCCTGTCGAATCCACCGAGAGGTTTAAAAATTCCCTCCAACGTGATTGGTTATTCTGATCACGTGGTATGTACGTGACACCGCCATCTGGCGTTAGAAGCCGGTACCACCGTGGTTTTAGAAGGAACATAAACGTGCTCGGTAACTATGCGGGTATTCGATTTCAGGCTACGCTGTGATGCTACGCGTGAAGACTCTTGATAAGGTGTTGAAAGGCAAAGTTGATTTATGTATACAATTTCCAATTCTATATAGTGAAATGGCGGTTATAGTATAAAGTTAAATCTTTAATGTTGTAGATAGGCTTTTAAGAAACATATTGTATGGAATAAATATTCACTCATCATTTCATCATCATATGATTTCATCATCACCATCATGTGACTTAAAACAAACCGGTCCTATTTGAAACTAGAATATTTTTAAGTACGTACATATATAAATGAACAATTGGACAGGACAAACTGACATAAAATTTCATTGCATATCGAACCCACAACCTAATTAAACTTTGTGACATCTAAACTACAACCAAAATGGATACATAAAAACAAAATATTAACAATTTGCCATAAATTTTCGACGAATCCATACAAGTTTACGATGTAGAGACGTGCAATATTTAATAAAAATTCAAACGTTATACCTACGCACGACCTAATGTAAATACAGCCTTAACCAAACAAAGACTCTACCAGAATAGGTAATGTGGGTAAAGAAAACATCGAATTTCCATGCGATTCGGATGCCAATCTACATGACTAGCGGACCAGTTATGCCAATAAGCCGGGATAAAGTCAAGATGTATCGCTCGTGTAGCTCTGATTATACGAATTGTACATGGTATATTTTTACATTGCTTAGGTAAAGGAAAGATAGCGTTTGTTTAGCATTTGTTTTAGATGTCACTGTGGAGATGGTCTGAACTGTTAGTGTGATATTTATTATTTTTTATCTTCTTTTTCTTTTTTTTATCAGCTTCACGCTGTAGCCCGCACAGCAGGATAGGCAGAGGGAACCTAGTGTTAAGATACTCTGTTCCCCACTTTCTGCCGAATTCTGGAGGCATTGCGTGTTGAGTGGCAGAACTCAACGCCGCGCTTTGCCTCGACACCAGAGCGAATAAATGGAAATATAAATTTAAGTAAATATTTCATCTCCTCGAGTGGGGATCGAACCCACAACCAGTCGGTTTTACAGTCACACTTTGTGCCGCTGCGCCACGACTAGCCTCTTTTTTTTATTGTAGTAAATTAAAATAAATTATATCTCGCTCAAAAATTTATAAACAATATTTCGTTAATGTAATGAATACTCAAAATTACTTCAATAACACACAATTAACCATCAAAACCAAAAAAAAAATGACTAACAAACAAAACGCTCCATGGTAACCCAAGTACAGAAGTTTCTAGAACCCGTATGTAAATTTATCCTACATAAAAGAGTAAATCCATGCTTTATCACACACTCAGATAAAAATAATGAAATATGAACTACATAGACACCCGATCCAGGACGGGAGTGGGGAAAAAATACCATCCATCAACAAAGAAAATAACGATTCGTGCCTTAGACAAATGATTGACAGTGAACGAAAAAAAGGAATGGAAAAAGAAATGATTCCTTATTCAAATTTTCACGGCGTCCGATTTTTTTTCCTTTGTCGCGTCAACGTTCCGTTTTGTTTCCATTTGTAATTTGTCGGTTTGCTCTTTACTGGAAACGTTGGGCTCAGATCAAGCGTGAATGTCTTCAAGAATTTTTTTTTTGCTATAAGAGAATTTAGTTTATGGTACGTATTAGTTAACTTCATGATCGTTGAATACAGATTTAGTTCTCAATTTTTTATGCCAATCTTGCAATAGCTACATTTAAAATTGATTCAAAACTAATTTCCAACTTAAGAAAAAAAACAAATATAGTACGAAACAGATAATAATATTTATACAAACGAGGCTTAAACCTCAATCAATACAGCCTATACCGAAATGTCATCCGCAACGTCACTAACCTACAAAATCAGCTGTTTTAACAGTGACCTTGTTAACATGTTAATTCATCCCCTCGTAATTTACGCTTACCCCAAAACTGATTACGTCCACAGTAGACGAATCCATCCCTCTCATACAACCTCCGTCCTCTTCCCTCCCATTCATGAAACGCTTAATTATACGTATTTGGACGGTGTTGTGCAGAGGCGAGTTCGATTAAACATTCACTGAAATTGAAAGTGAATATTCTGAATAATGAGGAATTCTTCAATTTGTGATTCAATAGCAAATACTTGGTAGTGAAAGTTCATGTAACGATTTTATATAATGAATTTTTAAAAAATAATCCTTAAACAGCGGCTTTGTATTCCGCGACTCAACACGTAATGTTTCCGGAATTCAGTCAAAAATGGAGAACGAAAGTGTCTAATGTGTGTGTAATGGGAACGGAGTGTCTTAACACTATGTTCCCAGATACAACGTAAAACTACTCTAAAACCTATTTATTGTCTAAAGTAAAAGAGACAAGTAATTGCGAATGCTTAATCTTACAAAACATACTAGCTTCTTGCTGTATTATTCAGTTAAGATTATATACTCTTATATCAGAAAAAAATATTTTAATATAATTTTTACTAGAGGCCGGTCGTGGCGCAGCGGCACGAGGTGTGACTGCAAAACCGACTGGTTGTGGGCTCGATCCCCACTCGAGGAGATGAAATATTTACTTAAATTTATATTTCCATTTCTTCGCTCTGGTGTCGAGGTTAAGCGCGGCGTTGAGTTCTGCCACTCAACACGCAATGCCTCCAGAATTCGGCAGAAAGTGGGGAACGGAGTGTCTTAACACTAGGTTCCCTCTGCCTACCCTGCTGTGTGCGGGATACAGCGTGAAGCTCATTTAATTTAATTTAATTTTTTTACTAAAAGCGAAATTATACTTTATATAATATATTATGGACATAGTTAATAATTAGAACATAGCGGTTTAGGTTTCAATAACAATTTTTATTTACAGTTATTTTAGAATTTCGCTTTAAAACAATCATGATGAATCTCGCATATGTGTTATATGCAGAAGATCCTAGTATTGAGATACTCCCATCCTCACTTCCAGTCCAATGCAATTGCAATTTCAGGCATCGGGTGTTCAGTGGCGAAACTCAACGGCGCCCTTTGTAGACATATTTTTTTTTTAGCTTCACGCTATATCCCACACATAATAGGGTAGGCAAATGGAACCTGGGAACCTAGTGTCAAGACATTCCATTCACACAATTAATTTACTCTATTACCTATTATTCTCAATCCAACACCTACATTTAATACAATATAAACAAATGTTAACAAGACCGCATAAAGCCATCGCCATTACTTCGGGCACTAGTCTTAGCGGAGCGCCGGCAGCGAACTCTGAAACTCATTTATTCCCGCTTCAGTTGTTGTCTCCCGTAGCTGGTTTAATTTTAAATGTGGAACGGGGATGTAGGTCAGGGTTCTGACAAGTGTTAATTGTTTTGATTATTATTATTATTATTTGTTTATTAATATTTATACTTAAATTCCATCTTTATACAGAAAAGGGGAGTTGAATTTATACCTACTTATAATCTATAGTGATATGTCACGTTTTAGTCTGTCTGCTTATTTAGTATCAAAACAGTGTGTACATCAGTGTCACGCTATGCTTTGAAAAATTAAGGAAAAATCTCTATTATAAAAATCGGTCATTGCGTAAACCCGCAAATACCTTAACTGAAATTCGATGGTACTATTAAATTTGTAATGAAAAATATTTTTTTAGCTTTACGCTGTATCCCGCATATAGCAGAGTAGGTAGAGGGAATCTGGAAACATCGAGTTAAGGCACTCCATTCCTCACATACAATAACAAGCAATAAGTCGAGGACCACGCATTAATAGAGAGAAAATGAATCACTCCGCTCCCTTCATTTATTATATATTGATACACTTCTTTGACTTACTTTAACTACACTTCTTAGTTGACGACATTGCGGCGGAGCGCCACAGCGCCAAACTATAAAAACGATGGTTGTGGGTTCGATTACCACTCAGATAAATGAATTATTTTAATTTCCTCGCTCACTCAACACTTAATGTCTCAAAAATTGGGCAAACGTTATGAAACGGAGTGCCTTAACACTAGATTTAAAAAAAAACAAGAAAATTATAATTCCAGTTAGTCTCATAAAGTAATCCTAACTCGGGGTATATAATATCATTGACTCCATAAAACATTTCTTTGTAAATGCTACAAACCCTTCGCGTGTTCAGTATTAGGGACAAAATGTACTAGAGGTAAATTATGCACCCATCAGTTATTGGAAATATCGTGGAGGCACTGATCGAGTAATAACAATATTTCTATCATACTGGCTTTTTTACCAATGTTGCTTATTGGTTTCTTATAGTTACTCGACTACGACTGCTTGTAAATACTTTAATAATTCATTATAGCACTGTGACAAACAAAGAAATATAATTTTTTTATATAAATTCCAAAATACAAGTAATGTATAATAAATATAAATTAATTTAGTAGGTAACAATTAAATTAGTTTCACGCTGTATCCCACACACAGCAAGTTTTAGAGGGAACCTAGCGTTTAGACACTCCGTCCACTTTCCGCCGGGTTCTGGAGACACTAGAGCGAAGAAATGAAAATAAATATAATGAAAAGAAATATAAATCTAAATAAATCTTTCATTTCTTCGAATGGGGATGGTGAACCCACAACCAGTCGATTTTACAGTCCCACTTTGTGCCGCTGCGCCACGACTGGCCTCAGTTTAGTAAGTACATTTCTGATATCGGCAATATCGCGACGACACTGATCGACCAACGCAACGCAATATTTATAATACAATAACGTGCCGCTAAGCAAATTGCCTTCCGAACAAATAATGTATAACGGCGTTTGATTCGATCGCTTTTACAATTCGGTTGTGATGCAAAGTAAAGTAATGGATTATGGAAGTCGTAAGTTTGATATTTAAATTTGTATCAAAATATTCTTAAAAACGCAACTATAAAAAGCAGTTTTACGCTTTTAGGTATAGAGAGAGGACTTTGTGTCACTCCGTTTCCCATTATCTACAAAATTTTTCAAGACGTTCCGGGTTGAATGGCGGAACTCAACGCCGCGCTTAGAATTCCGTTCCTCAACTTTAAACAATATGTATATATTATCGTAAAGGGCGTTAGATCTGCTTTATGTTGGTGTAGTTTTTTTTTTATTTTATAGCTTGTTTTTGCTTTTAATAAAAATGGACACAGTATTTATGTAAAAAATAATATTATCTCTATATCCAAAGACGTATAGTGAAAATAAATGACATTTTTGATATAAGACAAACCAATAAGTAGAAATCCTCTTCGGTTATAAACGTACTTCTATATAAGTCTACAAATCCACTTTACCAAATGTCAGGGCATTATTAGCTCATTTTATGAATATAGTGTGATCGATGGCGTATGGGGTACGTGAGGAACATCGAATCGAAATCGATAATGTCATATATGTACTTATCTATTAATAGTCTTAAGATCCAAATGGTTTTGGAATACCTAGTCTTTTTGATCAATCATCACTCGAATACAATTCGAACTGCCAGTTTTGAGAAGAAAATATATAGACATTAGAAGGAACAATTGTATATTTGGTTTATTATATTTAATAATAAATTAGTCTTTCTGTGAGCTAACGTGAATTCAGGTCGTCATTTGAGTCCAAAAATGTAAAAAAAATATTTAAGATGTTTTAAAATGCCTTTAATCTGGTTATAAATAATTACAACTTCTAATACTAAATTATTTTCCTAAGACTAAAATAATTTTGTACTATCACCATTTCAAATATCATGTATATTTAAAGAATAATGAATAAATTATTAATATATAGTCATTTTATATTTTTATTGTATTAAAATATTACAACGAAAAAACCTACGATCATTTCGAGCAAATTAAAAGAAATAAAACAATCCAAATATTTTTAACATCCCTAATTTATCCCAAAACACACGAAAAAAATAATGTTCTTATTATACAACATAAAAGAAAAATCCAAAGAAAACATTACAGGGCAAAAAACATGTAATGTCGGTAACAAAGACAAACAAAACCTCATGTTGACACAAGATAATCCTTCCCTGTCCCAAGTATTGACCTTATTAGAGCGACCCATGTCGAATTATTCAGTAATATATATCTATATATATATACATCATATATTGTATGTATAGTACTTGGTAAATCTTTCAGCAGAACGAGATGGGCTGGGAGTACTCCATAGCAAGAGGGTGGGTGGTTACCCCACCTATAGAATTTACCCCCTTACCCAAGGAAGGGTTACCTTGGGAGCGGAATAGAAAATAGTACATAATAAAAATTCAAAATATATCCCATTCTTCGGAGATTCCAATTTTCCGGAATACCCGAAGGGCGCTTTTTTTTTATGTCGAATGCTTAGTGATCACGTATTGTTACGTGATGTGTCACGTGTAATGAACGTGGTTTGATGTTTGACTGATACTATTTCGGAAAGCGGTGCTTGTTTATCTTTTAACTTTTTTTTTATTTTTAAGTGATATCGGGTACTTTGTACGTAAAAGTAAGAAAAAATAAGGAAGTACTTAATCTTCACTATTTGAAAAAATCAAACAAATATTTTTGAAAAATATATTCCATCTTTGAAATCTAAACAGTTAGTGGCACAATAATAATATGGTTGAATTTTTAAGTTTTTTTCTAATCTAATCTCAACTAATCAAAATATTGTAATTTTTATACATATTATATATAAATATATTATAGATCTTAGAAAAGAAGAGAAGAAAATTGGTTCTTTATTTTTTACTCATATACAACAAAGGTTTACAAAGTGTTACTGTAAACGCGACTGGTTGTGGATTCGATTCCCACTCGATGAAATGAAATATTTATTTAAATCTATATAATATTTCCATAGCTTCGATCTGGTGTCCAGGCAAAGTCTACGTTAATACATTATATATGAATCAGGTATTATTACGAGAGAATAAAAATATGAAATTGTATACAGAAAATAGCAATCACTCTTCATTTTCGTTGTTCACATTGCTAGGTAATCTCAAGCTACCAAATATTTATTTCATTAAAGTGAAAAAGCTCTAAAATATAAAAAAAACAATAGCGACCACAACCTAGTAATGGTTACACGTATGTACATATACTCTTTTTCCATATTTTAAAGACATTTCTTTTTGAGTTTAGTTTAAGTATTTGATTTACACCTTGTCTATATTGGACTACTTTAAGAAAAAAAATCTAGTAATGATATTAATTAACATTTAAAAATCATCTTCATTTAGAAGTATACTTGACCTTACCGTGGTGTCAAAAGGAACCCAACTTAACCAATATATTTATAACAAGACAAAAACATTATTATATTACTAAAAAACTATAAATAAAAATAACATAAGAGGCCAGCCTCCAGAACTCGGCGGAAAGTGGGGAACGGAGTGTCTTAACACTAGGTTCCCTCTGCCTACCCTGCTGTGTGCGGGATACAACGTGAAGCTGATTTAATAAATATTACCAATTTATTTAAAATATTACAGAAGACACATATGAAAATGTACATAAAATGAAGTACATACTTGAAATTTACTTTCATACAAACGAAATAAGGAAATTGTGGTTTGATCTAACATCCTACCTGACTCGAAGAAATTCCATTTCGAAACGAAAAATCCATTGAATACAATATATCACGGTTCTAAGCCCGTTACGAGTGAGCGGGATGGAATATAGCGACTTTTTATTAGATGGAAAGGGATGGAATCAAATGTCCCTGCGAAATGGAACGTAAGAAGATTGAATAGAAGTCACACTAATGCTGTATACCTTTACGCACACTACTGTAGTACTGAGAAGAAAATGTTGAGTTTGCATATGTAACGAAATACGTGAATTTGTCTGTTTTTGTACTGGCATATAAGATGTAGGTATTTAATTATTAGATAATAAACTTTATTTCTTCATATTTTCTTGGTATAGATCTAGATCATTTATCCACTTCGATCAGAACTCAGTGGACACTGCATCTTGCGTAACTCAATATTGCGCTTTGAAGAATAAATAAAGAAGAATGTCATATTCATTCAGGTTCAATATTTTAGCGAAATTTCAATTTCATTAAACAAATTAAATATTGAACATAAATTTTATCCACAATTACTATTACGACTACAAATTATGTGAAAAATATTTATACGAATATAATATTCTTTTCCGTAAAAAAATATACTATAGATAAAATATGGTTCCTCCCCCAACCATACAATGTGTATGTGTGTACACCAATACATATAAAATTTCAGATCAGCCGTAAAGAAATCACGCACACACTCTTAAGAAGAAAGGCTTAGATCACTCACACCACGACACTTTTCTTTATTAGTACACGACATTTTATTTGCTCTCTATGTGTGCGTGATATAGTGCCCTTGGGTACGCACACATGTAAAATATACGTTGAATTTGTTATTTCAGAATTTTTGAATAATGCATTTGATAGGGAGGACATCTTTGATAATATTACAATTTTTCCTTTTCAACTATTGATCGTATTCGTTTCTATTTCAGTTTGTATTATATTAGGTATATCTTATTCTTCTTTACAGTTCATGCTGGATAGGCAGAGGGAGCCTAGTGTCAAGACACTCCGCTTCTCACTTTTCGCCGAATTCTGGAGGTTGAGTAGCGGAACTTGAGCTGGCCTTTGCCTCGACCCCAAAGCGAGGAAATTAATATATTAAATATTTAATTTCGTTAAATGGGAATCAAACCCGACCTTTCGCATTTACAGTCACACGCTTGTGCCCTTGCGCTACGACTGTCCTCGTTATAGCAAACACTTATGTTCTTTTTTTTAATTTTATTTTGTTATCCTGCGTGGATTTTTTTTAAAGAAACATAGAAAACAGAACAATGTATACATTTATACTTATTTAGAAAACGTATAAGTGTGGAATAACATTTTAAAATGTTATTCCACACTTATACGTTACAAAAGTATACATTTGTTTTAGATTGAAAGAAAAATGATTCGAATTTGTCACTAAATTTTTTCCATCTTACACACAAAAAATACCATATCGTATTCACATTAATCCATGTAATATGAAACTCTTCTGTAACCGCTGATAGGCCAACCAACTGGACTTAAAAAGTTAAAATTTGGATACATATAGGTTGAGACCAGTCTTGGCGCAGCAGGACAAGGTGTGACTGCAAAACCGACTGGTTGTGGGTTCGATCCCCACTCGAGGAGATGAAATATTTACTTAAATTTATATTTNTTTTGTATGGAAACTAGAGTTAACTTTGAATAGTTACAATGGAGGTCTTAAGCAGATATCGTGGAATGGAGTGATTTATTGCTGGGATTTCTTAATCTTGTTTCTAAGTTTTGAGCATTAGTTTAGCAAAGATTATATGCTCGTGTGATTCAGTGGTTCAGACAGAAAAGGTACAAGATACTTAATATACAATGTCTCGAATTTAAGCACTAGTTATCTCTGTCTATTCTGCCAAATGCGGGATACAGCGTGAAGATTATAAATAATAATTATTATATTTCAATTTCGGTTTAGCTAAGCTAAATGTCACATAAAATAATATTTTTAAAGTGTTAATCCACACTTAGGAAAGAAAAATATTTATTTAGAAAACGTATAAAAATTTGAACGTAGCGCTCAAATTTTTATACGTTTTCTAATTAAGTAATAATTGTTTTGTTATATAACGCTTGACTCCTTTTTGTTCGTAGTCAAGTTAGATATTTATATGATCACAGTAATCAATTATTATTGTTGATAATAATTGACACATGTTTGTTAAATATACACAAAAATTTTTTACTATTTCTATCAAGAAAATTAAGGTCATGTCTGAATGTAAATGCGACGGTTGCGAGTTTAATCCACGTTCGGGGAATGAATTATTAATTAATTATTTCTATTTTTCCGCTCTGGTAGACAACGCTCAGCGTTGAATTCCACTAAACACTCACGGAAAACTAGTATTAAGACTCCGTTCCCCACTTTCCGTCAAAGTTTGGAGGCATTGCGTGTTGAGTGGCGGAATTCAACGCCGCGCATTACTCTCACCAGAGCGAAGATGTGGAAACACAAATTTAAATAAATATTTAATTTCGTCGAGTGGGAATCGAACCCACAACCATGATGATGTGATGTTTACAGTCACACTTTGTGCCCCTGTGTATCCCGCACACAGCAGGGTAGGCAGAGGGAATTCTGGAGGCATTGCATGTTGAGGGCCAGAACTCAACGCCGCGCTTAACCTCGACACCAGAGCGAAGAAATGCAATATAAATTTAAGTAAATATTCCATCTCCTCGAGTGGGGATCGAACCCACAACCAGTCGTGTTTACAGTCACACTTTGTGCCCCTGCGCCACGACTGGCCTCTATTAATCTTACATTCAACAATATCCATTTCCTTATCATTGGAAGTTTCATGAACATCGTCGAAAGCTAAATATCAGCAATCGTCTGGACGGGATATCCGACAGATACCTAAAATCCCCTAAAGTGAAATTTCAAACGTATCTACCCTAAGGGTTGCACAAAGGGAACAAGGATATCAAACAAAATTTTACGCTTCGGAGATACTCAATCAATCCATCTATATTTGGAAATACAAGATATGTAAATAGCTCAAGGACTCCATTTTGTCTGAATTTGGTAATATTAATACTAATTTTAATTAAATAGGTTGATAATAAGTTAAACTTAATTTTAACTTGAACTTATTTTTTTTATTAGCTACACGTTGTATCCCGTACATAGCACGATCGGCAAAGGGAATCAGGAAACCTGAAGTTAAGACACTCCGCTCCCATTAAGATTTTCCACCGAATTCTGGAGGCATTGCGTGTAAAGTAAGAAATATTTACGTGATTTTTATTTTATACCTACTAACGAATGTTACTCGAGAATATAATATATACTCAGAATCTCGTTAAAAATTAAGACAATACGGTGTTATTAGCCCAACAAGATAAAAAGAATACCATCTAAAATAAGCTTTTACCCTCGAGAGTATCAAACCCACAACCATGAGGGTCGTAGATTCGATAATAACATTCCTCCACTGCGCCATAATACCATGCCTACATACTCGTATGTATTTAAAATGAGAACGCGCGTGTCAAGTACAATGTCTGAGCTAACATAAACGATGAGCAGCAATAAGACAATCCCCATTTTACGACCGCTGTAAAACTAAGCTAAAATCAAATACACGTAATAAAATGCTGCAGCCCATAAACATTTCAATACATATAATAAAATTGTAACGGAGCCAAATTTGTATGGTTCGTTTTCTGAAAAACTGTTTTTGGAAAGGAGAGGAGAAAATGAATTAATGTCTATTTTGTGAAGTGGTGCTGGATTTGGCAATGGGTTTGATTCCCGGGTGAAGAGTTTATAAGGTTAAAATTATTAGTATAATTGTAATGGGCTAGGACTATTCTGGAGAGGGCCCGGCTCTCCAGGCCTCCCCTAATCCTACGCCCATAGGCATATAGTAGTTTTGTATGTTGTTCATTAAGTTAAGGTATGGTATTCATTAAGTTAAATTACTAATGGGAATCTGACCTACGAATGTGGAGTTTACAGTCAGACGCTGTACTATATTACGACATTTTCAATTTTTGACAAAACATTTTTTTTATTGTTCTAAAGTATAAGTATTTATATCATCCTATACAAGCTATTGGCAGAAACTCTATTTCATAATAAGTAATACTCCGTTTCAGTTAATTTAGCTTCCACTTATTCCGGATGCGTCTTCAAGAAATGCTAGCTTAAGCGGCTGCCAAGAAGTTAAAATATATCTTAAACTCTTTATGAGTCTCCCAACAAATTTTATAGTTCACTCTGATAATGAATATCTTCCCTTTGGTACTGGTTTTTTTTACTGTAAATTATAATGCCTATATATTTTTTTCTTTATACTACATTTAGTGGGATAGATAGAAAAAACCTTAAGTGCTAAAACACTGCGCACTTCATTTGCATTTGGCGTAACTCAACGCAGCTCTTTCTCTGGCCAAGAAAATGAAAATATTTTTTCTAACGTAAGCGTGGTTCCTAGTGGATATCAAACCAACAACCAACGTGTGTACATTTTACATTTGTATACGCAGTGTCGCATTACATGATTACATTACAAGACAATCAATTAATGTTTCCTTTTTTATGTCATTACTGTTTGTTAAGTTTTAGTTTTTTATTTATTATAATAAAAAAATCTGGTGAAAGTAGATAAGGATATAAATAAGTACTATTGTAAATATTTAAGTTTTTTATTTTACCAAGAGGCCAGTCGTAGCGCAGGGGCACAAAATATGACCGTAAAACCGACTGGTTGCGGGTTCGATCCTCACTCGAGGAGATGAAATATTTATATTTTCATTTGTTCGCTCTGGTGTCGAGCCACAACGCGGCGTTGAGTTCTGCCACTCAACACGCAATGCCTCCAGAATTCTGCAGAAAGTGGGGAAGGGAGTGTCTTAACACTAGGTTCCCTCTATCTACCCTGCTGTGTGCGGGATACTACGTGAAGCTGATTTATTTACCAAAAGTGGTAGGCTAATGGAAGTTACTTAAAAAAATATACCTAAAACATTTAACCCTTGCCGAGTTACCGAGCTGGTCCAAATGACATTAAGCTAGATTTTTTTAAATACGTTCACTTACCATCATTTACTATTAATAGATTAAAAGATAAAAGAATAAATTAAAAAGTAAAAAGTCTACCTAATAGTAATTATTTGCACCTGTCTTTCCATCTTGTCATGTAGATACGACATTTTACAACTAAAATGTTATATGTTTAGACATACTTAAATGTAACTTACGGTGGTTTCCAGTGACATTAAGTGTTATTGTATATTTTATAATCTTCGTTTAATACTATCCATCCATTAAAAGGTTGGCCTCTAAGCATAAATAATTATATGCAACTTTTTAACGCTCATATAACTAAGCACGTATTTTTTAATTACTTTTATTTTACTTCTATAATGAAAATTTATTGCTTTTTTAAGGTTTCATTTATTTTTTATAGGAGATAAATAAAAGGTAAAAAAAAGGAATTCGAAACAAAAATAAAAAATATACCTCCATATGTGTGCTTATATGAAATAAAAAAAAATATTCATATCATATACATAGCAAAATGGTTTTTTTTCTCTAAGATCAATAGATAGAAAAATACGGCAAGTTGCGAGTGAGACTCGCAAACCGAGTGTCCTCTACAAATTTTGTGATTATATGTAACGGAAAGTACATTTTTTAAACAAGTCTTATAGGAAACCAACTGCAGGAACTACCCGTGAACATACCATGTTGAAATTTGACAAAATTAGAGCTTAAAATACAAATAAAGGAAAATATCCAAAGTGAATATTTATAGGTTAAAAAATTATTTTAAGTGTATATTTATATTTAATTTCATACAAAATAAGTGCAGCTGTATGCTGCACTTATTTTGCAAACTTAAGTTTGTCAACTTTTATAAATTATACTTCCTGTTGACCTACAATTTTGAAATTGGTACGGAACCCTTGGTGGGTCAGTTTATTATTTTCATAATGTATAATGCCATGAATACCGGTTTCATAAATATCAATATTTTACTATTGGTAAATATTTATAAATTTAGTCACTAATTGAATTTATGCTGTGGTAGCGTAATTACAAGCTATACGTACTGTAACAACTCGTACTGTTGGAACTTCACGTTCGCAGAAGAGTCTTATATAAAGTACAGCATTGCGTTTCGCAAAAAAAATCTTTAAAATAGAAGGATATTGAAATACAGAGTGAATTAACACTGGATTTGTTTCCCCATCCCAAATAATACAGGCGTAAAAATTGATATATTATAAAAACAAAAAATATTTCGTCAAAAATTCAGTATAAAAGCAAAGAGAGCTTATTTACGATATTTTTTACAATATTAATAATAGACACTCTACAAACATTTAACCCGATTCATAAGCGGAACAAAAAATCTTACGTTACTTTCACTTAACCTGTGCCAAGTTAAAAAATACATCACCGCCACCTGAGATTTAACAAAGGGATGCTTTTTTGTTATCGATTGTCAGTTAACCCTTTCATTTAGGGCAGGAAATCTTCGGGGTCGCTTTAACACCTGCGTAGAAAGTGAATCCGTTTGGAGGCTCATGCAATCTGTCCCACAGTTTTTGTGTTAGATACTTATTGTGAAAGTAGTATCGTTTAATTTTTTTCCTTGAAGCTACCGTTTCTTATTTGTTTTAAATATTTTTTTTTGTTTGTTTATTTTTTTTTTATTTTTAACTGGTACTTATAGCTTATAGCTAAGTAATAATATAAAAAAAATAATGCCAGTATATATTAAATTGACATTCTTTTATTTTAAAACATTATTTTAAACTATATTTTTAGTATAATTTATTAACTTATTCAAAGTGAAACACTTGCACCGGTACAATGAGCGATTTATAACTATTTATAACTTTCTTCATCATAAACCTATCAACACTAACAACGTTTGAATCTGAAAATTAATACAAAAACATTATACAATCAATGTAATGTAATAAGAAACATTCACACGCTTATTAAATAGACTACCCGCAAACCCCCGTGTTAGCTACAATAATGGGAGTATATTTTTTACGTGAACCATTGTGATAGAGTTCATCTGAGCACCTGAGAGTATTTCTATATGCTATTGTGATTTTGTGACTACATGATTTATATTTGCATACGGTTTTGTATAAGTTCGTTAGTTCTTCGAAGGGTTACTTTCAATGAAGGTCTAGAAAGCATTTGTTAGTGTGACGACACGTAAGGTCTCTATGATTGTACGGTGACGGTTCAGGGTTATAGTAATAAATGTGTTGTGTTTAAATTAGATTCGATATTTACTGAGTTAAAACTAATATAATTCTTAATTAAGTTTTTTTTGTGTTTTTAATAAATATGTTAGTTTATTGGATTTTTATAAATATATCGCCATAATATTAATTTACTCACAAAAAACAGCACATATAAACATTTATAGATAAGTAAATTTTTATTTTAGGTTCCATCATGTTATATTCTTATAATTTGCATAAAATGACGGATTGCATTCTGACAACGACAAAAATTGTTTAAAAGCATATCGAAGTACACAATGTACGTAGCAACAATATACAGTGTGTTTCAAAATAATAATATCTACTGTGTTGATGATTTTAACAAGTCAAAGATTTGAGAAACATTTCATTATACATTTACAAAATATATTTTAAATTAATAATTAATAACGAATAAAAAAATATGATTATTATAATACATAATTATTTATTTATTTTAAGTAGGTACCTTAATTATTTTATGCATAACTTTTTAATTGCCGAAGTAGTTGTTAGCGAACTCGTGTAAAAGTCACCAACATATACCCTATATGTTGGTGAAAAAGACTTAAAAAAACACGATATAGAAGCAGTGGAACATATAGAAGCAGTGGAATTGTGTCAATCGGGGGCCTCTTCAGGGGCGAATTACTCTCGCCCCACCGTCCCCCCGTCTCGCCCGGTGACGCTGTCAAGACCAGACCAGGTCAACAGCATTAAGGCCAATTCGAAAAAAAAGTCAATCAGGAGCAGTTGATTGTTATTTATGTACCATACATATCACTTATTGCAATTACACAGTATCTCTTTCCAAATAGTTTAGAAACATATAGACGATATGTGTTTTTATCGTGTTTTTTTTAAATGTTGACCTTGCTTCCGATTGCTAACAATTATATATTTTAAAATAACGCTTAATATAGATATTAGCAAGTAAGGTTTAATCTATAAGAACACGCTGTATAACCAGGTATATTCTAAGTCATACAATTGAATAGTTTTGTTATGCAAAAACTAAATCTGTAACCCAATATGCAAATCCGTGCTATTTCAATGTAAATTTCTATTTTCGGTCACAAAAGGTCCACAAAAACCTTGATAACTGTCGTTAGGGTACGATTACTCGATCTGATCAATACGGCCATTGATTTCTCGAGTGATTTATTGGCTTATACATTCAGATTTTTGTATCGATGTTTGTTAAGTAATAAAACTGTTTTAAATAAATATATTTTATTAACATTTTTTTTCATAATATAGCTAAATTATTTTTCTGAAATAAATTTGGGAATATTCTTCTGATTTTGAAAATATTTGTGTCTAAAAAAATATTTGTGTAGATATTATTTTTTTAAATATATTGGTATACAAATTATTATTCAAATCAACGTTTCATATTAACATGAAGATTTGTTTTAAATCTAATATTTACACTCTACTTTATTCTTCTTACAGCGCCATGAAATTCAACGCCGCGCTTTCTCTTGTAAAGAGTAGAGCAGAAAATGAAAATAATTCATAATCGAACCCACAACAGACGCTCCGTAACGACGGACTAAGAAAATGTACAATTTTTTTCAAATTTGTTCAATTATTATTTTCTAATATGAAAACCATGAGAACCACATGAAAATATAACGTACCAAAGGTGGCTTAAGGGGAACTACATCACGAAAAATCCCATCAATCGATCATATCAACTGTATCTGTAATGCGATTCGTTGAAAAAGGCAATTTCTCGGTCGACCGCCCTCCGGATCTAACATTTACCGATTTACCCCAAAAAAAATTTGTACCATCCCACTTTTATTATAGCCATTTACTAAACTAGGGTGTAATTTACTGGTATAATTGTGTACTTTAATAATAGTTTGTTACTTTTGTTTGTTAAAATTTTTACCGACATGGTGTAGTTGAATTATATTTATTTAAATTTATTATGAAAGCACTTAAAACGAATAATTTGAAAATTTTCCTATAATGAGTTAAAAAGTAAAATGAGTTGATACATAAGGAAATGTTTTTAGTTATTTTTTTGCTATTACATACGGTAGGAACTTACTGTAGGTTACTACGATGAAAACTTTTTTTTATTTACATTAATTACAAAAATAAAACAAGAAACTATCATTTGTCTGTCTATATAATAAATATTTCTGTCTATATAAGTCTGTCTATATAATATATAATAATAAATTACTTTCTCAATAACAAGTAACTAAAACTTGCACGAATATAACGACGGTCCCAAGGTAAAGTATCGAAAGCGAAAAATTGCAAATATCTTTTATTGCTGTTTTGAAATACTAACAAGATTAATTTTCGATTATTATATAAACGTTTAAAAAACGCATAAATAACTTTTTTTATAGAAAAATTGAAAAAAAAAAACTTTACAACTTTTTAGTTTAAAAGAGCGATAAAAACATTTGCGATTTTTCGCTTTCGTCACTTTACCTGGGACTATCGATAAATTACTTCCGCAAACAGTATTATTTTAATGAAAATTGAACTAGTTTATTATATACATTTTCTATACTTTATTATTATTGCAAGGATATAACCGTACTTCGTGATCGTGGAACGTCTATAATTAAGTTTATTATATGACATTTAACGTTTAGTTTTAATTAGTGGAGAATATTTATTTGCAAGCTCAGTTTTATAAAGTCGATCGTGATACTTTGCTGGAAAGAATTATTGGTGTGTCCGGTTGGGCTTTAAGTGAAATAGGGCTTACGAAATCTGATAGTCAAAGTTAGCTAAAGATTTATATAGATATGCGTAATGGTTTTTTTTTATTTTAATTTGAAACAAAGTCATTTGACTCTAACATTTTACATAATGCAGATAAATGCGTTAATATATTATTTAAATTTATTTTGAAACATTTATGTGCATTTTTTTTACTTAAAGATTTACTAAAATACGTTAAAGTGATGGAAATAATCAATCAATCATTAAATCAATCAATCTGTTTTACTATAACATAGGTGTTATATACTTACATGTTAACTGATCCTCTACTGTATTTAAATTCACAAACATACATGACAATGAACAAAAATAAAATGCGATTTTTTTATATATATTTTGTATACAATTTCTTTAGCTTCATCCTGTACCCCGTAAATAGAGAAAATCTAGTGATAACAGTCAAGACACATCGTTGCTATCTTTCTGCCAAAAGATACATTCAAGACATTGCGTGCTTAGTGGTGGAACTCAACGCCGCACTACGTCAAGTTACCAGCAAGAGTGAATCAGGAATCAATTCGGTCCTCCGAGCGAAATCGAACTCACAACTATCACAATAACCGTCCCGCTGCGCCATAATTATAATTATATATATAAAAAGGTTGTTAGTAAAAATTATAGTTCAACGTGTCATCCTTAATTTAAAACAAAACAATGGCAGTTTAGTATTCAAGATGTCATTGTGAGGAGGACGTTTTATGCATTACAGAAAATGGGCGGCGGTCATACGACGAATAAGGAAAATCATATATTAGTTATTATAATTTTTTACTTATATTACATTCATCTATAGGGACTAAGGCCATCGCGGCATAACGGCATAGCGGCAAAGTGTCTCACTATGGGTTCGAGTCGCAATGCCTATAGAATTCCGGGGAGTGAGAAACGGAAGTGTTTTAAATATTAAAATAATTAATAGAAAATAAAAATAATAGCTCAGGTCAATTAAGCAGCGATGTTAATTTAAATATAATTTTTCAGGGATGGTGTGTGCAGATTTATTGGGAATTGGGAAAAAAATTAAAACAGCAATCTCACAAAAAATAGTCATTTTTCATTTCAAATATTACAAAAAGAACAAAAAAGTCTTGTTTTTATTTCCTACCACGTCACTCTCATTAATCGAGATCTTCAATATTTACTTACTTATTTACCTAATGTACATAAATATCAAAAATAATTTTAAATAGATGTTTAGCTCAACGTTATGGCATCAAACTCGCGACCACCGCAAAGTAACATAAATTTGACTACCTCAATACGGCTGTAATAATAAATAAACTTAACTAACCCACTATAGTAAAGTACTTCAAAGTTAACATCGCGTATTTCAAAGCTGAATTTATTTCATTGAACTTTTAATAAGGCATCGTATATTTATGAAAGTTTAAAGTATTTTTTAATTACTATTGAGGTATATTTTTTGACTCAGTTTTACGCTGTACCCCGCACATAACAGATAAGCAGAGGGAACCTGGGAACCTAATGTTAAGACACTCTGTTCCCATTAAGACACTTCTGTTGCCCATATTCCAAAGGTTTTTAGAGGTATTGCGTGATCGTATTTAGAGGTATTAGAAGCGAAACTCAACGCCGCGCTTTGTACCGTTAACAGAGCGAGGAAATGAAAATATTAAATATTTATTTCCCCTGATTGATAATCGAACCCACAACCGTTGCGTTTACAGTCACACGCTTGTATCCCTGCGCAACGACGGCCTCCAGCAACTTTACTCTCGTTGTACTCCACTCGTAGGAGAGTAGGCAGAGGAAACCTGGTGTTAAGACACTCCGCTCCCCACTTTCTTACTGTCTATCCTGCGCTATGTGAAATACAGCATGAAGCCAACAAAAATATTCACTGAACTATGAGAGTCTAATTCACAAAACATAATATAATCATTGAAGTAGTCGTCTAATTTACGTATAATAGAGTTGTAAAGGCAAGATAAATGATATGTCGTTTGATTAATATATTCAATACATGTTTATTACAACTTTATTTTCTATGAGAATTTACATTTATATAATGTCACGGTGTATAGACTAGGCCTATCTGACTGTTGGTTTAACGAATAATGATAGAAGTAGGTTCAAAGTTGTGAAATAACATTTTTTTTATTATTTTTTTTTCGTTTTTTTATGAAATGAAAGCAGAAAGTATAAGAATATTCAAATAGAAATTCAAAAAAACTCTATATTTTACGGAAAATGAGGTTTTACGAAAACACTTTTAATAAACATAGAGTTACACATAACAAAACTTAGCTCTACGCTTTGTCTTATCAAACCGAGGTACTTTTCAATATTATTACAATAGCGATTAAATTGATACAAATTTAAAATTGACATTTATAAAATTACCTGTATTATATAATATATACTCTATATTGCTTGAAAAAATATAAAAAGTAAAGCTCCCTAAATTACTGCAATATGTTCATAGGAAAAAATTGAAAAATGGCTTAGTTAGTCTCTATTTCCTTTCTCTAAACATAAACTTCCTGTACTGAAATATATTTACCTGCATAATATACAACTAATAACTATCGTTTTTTTTAAAGCAACAATTAAACGACAATCAAACTGTGGCCGACAAAACTTACCATCTATAATTAACTAAATAAAAAACCATTAAAAAAAGACAAAAAAATATTCAAAAAAACTCACATAATTTACTCTGCCACCCCATAATTTGACTTGTGGAAAAAATCGCCAGATGACTTCAAGTGACCTCACGGACCCCCACCCTAGGGTGACGCCCATCACTTTTTTAGGGGACTCTACCACCCCTTATAGTTTATGCTTTAGTAATACAGCTGCTATTAAATCGATTCTTATTTAATATCGATGTTTGGAAATCGATTTAAACTTCCAATAAGTTAAAAAATAAAAATTAGCTTCACGCTGTATCCCGCACACAGCAGGGTAGGCAGAGGGAACCTAGTGTTAAGACACTCCGTTCCCCACTTTCTGCCGAATTCTGGAGGCATTGCGTGTTGAGTGGCAGAACTCAACGCCGCGCTTAACCTCAACACCAGAGCGAAGAAATGGAAATATAAATTTAAGTAAATATTTCATCTCTTCGAGTGGGAATCGAACCCACAACCAGTCGGTTTTGCAGTCACACCTTGTGCCGCTGCGCCACGACCGGCCTCTCCAATAAGTTAAATATTAATAATATTATTTCTTATAACGTAAGAATGTTTAATACTATATTATTACTTCTTACGCCTATTTCCAAACTTTCTAGAATATTTTTATTTGTTATGCGATTCTAACATTATTTTTAAATAATGTGAACTTAATAGTTTTGCCATAATCGATGTTAACTTCATTTTAAAATAAAATTTCAGATATGTATATTATATAAATATATACTTAAAATAAATAATTATGTAACATAATTAAATGGCAGAGAAAACATTGGCTTTGCTTATTTTACTATATAATAGGTACAAAAAGTTCATTATTTATAAACATATAAAATAAAAAAAACGATACAGTAACAAGTACCATGCAGTTTTGTGATTCTATTTAAATGAAACAACCTCTTCCATTAGAGAAATTGAAAGCTGGGGAATGATAAGAAATAATTTAAAAAAATCACTCAACGGTAATATATTAAATATTTGTAAAATATCGAGGCGCCAGTGAGATAGGTAAAATCTATTAATTTTCTATGAATTTTTCACACTAATTAAAAATTCACTTTTCTTCAACACACAGCAGGGTAGGCAAAAGCTACCTAATCTTAAGACACACCGTTTCTCATTTTCCGCTGAATTCTGGAGTCATTGCGTGTATAGTGGTGGATCTCAACACCGCGCTCTGCCTCTACTCCGGAGCGCAGAAATGAAAATATTTAGTATTTCACTTCCTCTAGTGGTAATCGAACCCATAACCCGTGACGTTTTTAATCACATATTAAGACTGGCCTCACTGACAAAACGAACTAGTCTTCATTTTTCTTTTAACCGGTAAACTTGACTTTGAACGAATCTATAATATTTAAAGCAAATAAGAAAACAGCCCTTAACTTGTATAGTAGAATCTAATAAGAGTAACTTTGTTTCAGATTACGACCAGCGCCATCTATTATGACATTGGTAAGGAGTTTTGGCTTAAGCCCTACATGCAGCGCCATCTCTTGGTGCAATATTAACACTTATTTATCCCTTGTAGTTCCTGTCTAACGTAGCAGTATGTTAGACGATAGACGCTTGGAATTTATTAATGACACAAATATTAACTATATTGCGTTTAAATATAATTTAATAATCAATTAAATAAAAACGAAAATAAAACTAGAGCCATGTTCAAAAATTATTTGTTTTTAAATAAAAAAAAAATGGTTCATTGAAACGTAAAAAATATACCAATCAACTTTTTAAATAAATAAACTTAATAGGTGCGTGAGTGTTGACACTACATATTTTATTATATTTTTTAGTAAAATAGGGATGTTTCCGATCTTGTAAAAAAAGCGGCATATTTATTAATTATTATTCATCTTTCCTTAAAGTGTCACAAATTATAAAAATAGGCTGAAAATTTATAAAAGATTCTTTCACTAATAATTAGATTCTTTCCACTTCGAAAAAGGAAATAATATAAAGAATAAAATTGTAAACTTATCGACTAGCTTATTTAGTTACTGTTTAGTTTACCATATAAAATGAAGGTCACGTTTACACGTGCAAGGTACAGCAGTATCTATTTAGCCACAGATAGAAAGAAAACAAAATTTACAACTATACATAAAGTCTTATTTTTACTGTATTTCTTATATAACATGTGTTTAAAGAATATGCACATTTCATGTTAGACGACCGATCTCTCATAGTTATTTGTATAATGAAATTGAATTTCTTTATTAAGTAAGAAGATTATTTATTGTTTATATAATTTTTTACAAAAGAAAATGTTTTTGTAATATATTTATTTGCATTCGATGATAATAAAATATGTCTTTTATAGCATATACCTAATATATTATACTTGCCAGAAAGATCAGAACTACAAAAGTTTTAAGTATGTTTTTTTTATTTCCAAAGATATTCTTTTATTTATCCATTTCTCTATGAATTTATGAATTTAAAACAAAGTTGTGGGCAGACGCAAGCTATTAACGATAATTACAATTACTATAAAAGGCTAAGTTAAATGGCAGAATATCTCTAAAATCTTAATTAATGTATAAATAAATCGGACTGTCCTTCTATAATTGGTTTAATACTCTCAACGACACTTTGTAATTTCTAGAAATAAACAATTCTATAAACAATTCAGTAGATGTCAGATAAGATAACGGATCAAAGCGTGCCAGCGTCTGCGAAATAAACTTGTTGCTTTTAATTAGTTTTAAATTATTTGCAATAGTTTTTGCATTAACTATCATTTAGACGCGGTGTTGTCTGAATTTGATATATTTTGACGTGGTGTTGTCTGAATATGATATTTTTAGATATTAGATACATTTGAAACTGTCGAAGTGTCGAGGTTCTTTGCTTAGTGTGGAATAACGTTTTAAAATTGTTAAAGTGATGTTTAAAAAATAAATGACATTTACTTGATAATTATGCATGCACTGAATTCGATTAAGTTTTATCATTGCAAGTTTTTGCATTAACTATCATTTAGACGCGGTGTTGTCTGAATTTGATATATTTTGACGTGGTGTTGTCTGAATATGATATTTTTAGATATTAGATACATTTGAAACTGTCGAAGTGTCGAGGTTCTTTGCTTAGTNTATATATATATATATATATATATATTTAGTTCACGTTCAGTGCACGTTCATACAATTACGTCTTTTTCTTACATTTTATGAGGTTGTTTATGTATTACAATGTAGGTAAAACTATAATTGAGTAGTAACTGTTAAGTAAATAAATATAAACTATAAACTATAAACTCGAGTAGGTACTCTATCGTGAGAAATATCTCTTATATAAAAAGACTGATAGAATGCCTCCAGAATTAAAAGAATAGGGAAGTGGAGTGTCTTAACACTGCCTACACTGCCTACGGGATGCAGCGTGAAGCTGAAAAGAAAGAGCCACTTTTTAATTGTGACTTCGTCCCAATGGTCAAATGGATATAATTTAAAATATATCTATGATACATGACACTCACTCTAAAGCGTCCAAGGAAATTCTAATCGCAGATACAGTGGTTTAATCCAAACAATTAACATGATGAAATATAGCCTTAATTACTCCCCTATATACGGATACATATCAGCTTCGCGCTGTATACCGCACACAGGAGAGTAGGCAGAGGAAACCTAGTGGAAACATAGTGACTCCGTTCCCCACTTTCTGCCGAATTCTAGAGGCATTGCGTGTTGAATGACAGAACTCAAATTTATGTTTTTAAAATTTAAAAAAATAATTTAATTTTACTATTCGAACCAGTAGTTCCTGAGATTTATGCGTTTAGTCAAATGAATACTTCAGCTTAATAATAATACTTAGTACACATAAAGGTTTTTCTGACGTAACAGAAGTGTAACAAATGACTTTTACTAATTAACTGTCAAACAATATGGCAATTATAAATAACTTGTAATGTTTCTTTTTTCATTCGATCATTTGTTCTAACAATAGAGATGGACTTTTTATTTTTCATTATGTACACTAATTATATTAATTCCTTATTAAGTAAAAAATATTTAATATAGTTTTTTATCAGTGGTCTATATATTTTTTATTATTTTTTCTCTATTCTATCAAGTTGCCATAAGAATTGAATGAGAGCTACAGATTTCATACTCAACAGCTTGCGCTCTTCGATCAAGACAAAAAAGAAGAAAAAAGAGAGATCGAGAAAATATGTCTAGTGTCATCAAATATATTACGTGTTCAATGCTAAGGTTTGCACTTTTTTCTGACGTAAACTTTCGAGAAACAAAATATATTCATAGACTTAGGCTGTAACATTTAATTAATAATAAACTTTAAAAAAATATTCCCACTTTTCCAAAAATAAAGTTACTTATAAAACAGTGGTGTTTGTTGATTTCTTCGCTCTGGCAAAGCTTCGAGGCAAAGCGCAGCGTTGAGCTCCAGAATTCTGCGGAAAGTACGAAATGGAGTGTCTTAACACTAGGTTCCCTCTGCTCACCCTGCAGTGTGCGGGATATTGTAGTATATTGTATAATTATATAATTGCATTTATATTACCGTATTTGGCGCCCCGTTCCTACTACCCCGTAGTCAGAGAGAACAGAACGCCAAATGTCACGGTACGGATACAGGGATACAGCGTGAAGCTAAGTTAAGTTAAGTAAACCTATAAGTGGTTTAGTGACCTTTTAACAAATATGAACGGGCAAAGTCAGAGCGAGCAATTAGTACCAATACACGAGTTGTTCTTGTTATTAACCGCAAATTCCTCAGAAGCTGGTCCGGTCACGGCATAATGGAAGCAATTATGGCTATTGTCTCACACTGAATGATAGATATAGCGGAAACATTTGACACGATCGTTATAGTATATTATATAATATAATGTAAATTATAATTAAGTATAATAATGGGGAACGGAGTGTCTCGGCACTAGGTCAACTCTGCCTGCTGTGCTGTGTGCGGGATACGCGTGAAGCTGATATATTTTAAGCAAGCATATATTGTGTATGAAAACTATTGTGGCACAGCGGGACAGTGAGACTCGTGATAGCTGTGAGTTCAGTGTCTGACAGGGTAGGTAGGAGTATCAGAGGAAAGGAAGCTCCGTACCCCACATTCTGTCTAATTTTCGAGACATTGTGTTTTGGGTTCCGAACGGAAACCGGAGAGTTATATATTTATGTAAAATATCAATTTTTCCTTAATCCGGTTACATTGGCAAATAATTATTATATGCATATGATTGGTCCAATGCTGAGACCATAGTGGACGTCAAAGCGTTAACTGTGGGGTCGATTCAAGAGGCAGTAAATTATTTCTATTTGCCAGTTCTGGTGCGAATGCAAATAAAATGCATGCGGTGAGTTCTACCACTTAACACGAAATGTCTCGAACAAAAAGTGAAGAGATCGGAGTGAGATGAGACTAAACATAGTGTCCGTTATGCCTCTCTGCCTCTAAAGCTAAAATAATAATAAAATATACATAATTTAGTGTAATACAAATGAAAATGTACTCCTCATCAATTCTAGTCTTATTCAATTAGGACAAAGCAAAAATGATTCGTAATTTCCAATTCTTAATGTAGGCACTTGCTACATATTATAGTACCTACTATTTTAAGTATAGTACTACCAAGTAAAGTGGAAACTAAAATTAATTTTATTATTATTATTTTTTTTAATGAAAAAAAAAATGTACTAATGATAAAGAAAATAAATAAGTTATAGAAATCTCAAAGTACCCTTTTAAAGTTAAACGGAAATTGCGAAATAATATTTTATTTCTATCTCAAAATTATTATTAATTTATTTATCATGCCTCTCAAATTTGTAATGTAACTTACGTTTCACGCTTTGCCCTGCATATACCCCTGTAGATGGAGAAAACTCTGTGATAAAACACTCCGTCAAAATTCCAGACGTAGTGTTTGTGTGTAGTAACTTAATGGTAAAATTAACACTGGACTTTTTCACTTAATCTATATCGTAAATAATGGATCTGAAACTCTTTAACAAGAATTACTCAAAATATAAAACATTGGTTATCACTAGTATTAGGAGGTCTCCATCAGCGGAAGTTCTTACAGACGAACTAATGTTTAATAAAAACAGTAATAAAAAAAATGGCTTTTGAGATTTATCTTAGCAAGAAATAAAAGGCAAGTCGTGGCGCATGGGCACAAGCGAGTGGCTGTAAACGCGATAGATTGTGAGTTCGATTCTCAATCGAGAAAATAAATCTTTAATATTTTCATTTCTTCGTTGTAGTGTCAAGGCAAAAGGCGGCATTGAATTCCACCACTCAACACGCAATTCCTCCAGAATTCGGCGGTAAGTGGTGAGCGGAATGTCTTGACATTAGGCTCCCTTTGCCTAGCCTGCTACATGCGGGATACAGCGTGAAACCGGAAAAATAAATAAAAGGTTTTTAAATAGTTCATTTGTCATTTAAAAATAATACAGGTAAAGACGAGTGTATACTAAAGTATAAAGGGAACGGTGCGCATGAGTTGCATTATCAGTGCATTCAAAGATCATATTAATATCTTAAATTGTACGAGATTTGCTGCACTGACTCAGCGTTCTTAGGAATGTCGGTATGAAATGCAATAATTCTATGGGAGCAAGAAATTACTGTACGTTGAAATTAGATAAATATAATAATATTCTTTAGTGAAATACATTATGTATATTAATATAGGATAAATATTATTATTGGGGCCAGTTCTGCCGCAGGAGCACAAAGCTGTGATTGAAAATGAGATTTATTGTGGGTTGAACTCTCACTCGATGACATGAAATATATATTTTTTAATTTCCTCGGAAACGATTTCCAATGGAAAAGGACGTACGGAAGGTTCCGTCTTCCTACCCTGCTATGTGCTGGATACAGAGGGAACTTAAAAAAAGAACAAATATTATGGATATTCCCTAAACAGCACACTGTAAATATGTTCCTATTGCACATCTTTTTTGAGTTCATTTCAGGAGTTACTATGTGATTATCAATAAGTTATTCACGTTATGGGACATATCCATTACGTACTCCATTTTCCACCAAATTCTAGAGACATTGCATGTTGACTGGCGGAACTCAACGCCGCGCTTTGCCTCAAGACCAGAGCGAAGAAATGGATATAAATTAAAATACACATTTCATTTCTTCGAGTTGGCATCGAAGCCACAACCAGTCGGGTTTACGGTCACACTTTGTGGGCACAAGTGCGCCATGATTAGATCTTATTGTATAGAATTATTACTGTATTAATAGAAAGCACGTGTAAATGTATATTAGTCACACACAACATTGTGTGTTCAATGATGGCGTTTGTATATAAATTATAATAAAAACCAACTTCTTCTCTATCTATTAAAGGATAAAAAATGCAAAAAATAACAGTGCTAATAGGGTATATTGTCATAATGTAGACGTTTTTATTGATTATTATTTATATTGTTTATTATTATTAATTAAAAGACTTACGATGTTTAGGTACGGTTGAAATAAGTTGAATTTTCACTTAATGATTTTGGATTCGATTTCTATTCGAGGTTACGTTTATTAATAATAGTATTTAACTATGTTTGGTAGTTGTGTATTCGATTCATTCTATGGGAAATGTTTATATTAAAATTATTATTTTTTTCCATTGTAGCTAGACAAAGCGCAGCATTGAGTTCCGTCTCTCAATTTCGGCAACTTCTTAAAAAAGACGTATTATATTAACACTAAGTACCCTCTGCCTACCGTGCTATACCTAAATGAAAAAAAAACGTTGAAGTAAAAATATACATTTTAATAAATGAGAAAATGTATGAGTAAGAGGAAGTTTTTGCGTTCTGCACCTGTCAACGTAGTATTTAAAGTTTGTATTTAATTTTATTCAAGCTAAATTGGAATTAAGGACCACCTCATTTATTCCGCCATATTTTAACCGCACCATGATAGTGTAGCTTGAGAACAGTCACAAATAAAATCAAATACATCAGCTTCACGCTGTATCCCGGCACACGGCAGGGTAGGCAGAGGGAACCTAGTGTTAAGACATTCCGTTTCCCACATTCCGCCGAGTTCTGGAGGTATTGCGTGTTGAGTGGCGGAAGTCAACGCCGCGCTTTGCCTCGACACCAGAGCGAAGATATGAAAATATAAATGTAAGTATAGTTATTATGAAATAATTTCAATTAAATATATGTTATCTGTTTACTATGAGCAGGCTAGCGGGCTAGCAGCTATAACTGTACTATACGGACAATTTGATAGTTTGATCAAACTGTCAATCTCAGGCTATCTAATGCAAATAATGCTAAGCATAGTTTTAAAAGGAGATAAAACTGACAGAGAAAACTGTAGTTCTCGTAGTTTTCCTAAAAATATTTGAACATAAAACGTAATTCAATTTGCTAATGCACTTTTCATAATCTCGAATGTTTTGTGGTACTTTGGTATTTTTTTGTGTTTGTATGGAACCTAGCTCTAGATAATGGAACCTAGTGTTAAAACTGTCCGATCCCTAATTTACTTTATTCAAATTTAACAATAATAAGCTTTATGTTTTGTCACGCAGAACGAAACGATCCCCCAAGTGGGTATCAGACTCAAAACCGTCGCGTTCACCATGACGCGCCACGAAGTCCCTACTACATAAAAAATAATCTAATTATATTTTAAAATATTATTTTACATACATATATATATTTANCACAAACACAACTTTAAACGACGGTTGTACAGTGAATCGCCGATTGCAATCTAAGCACAGGATCATTTAAATTAAATTTTTGCTGACCAACTAGGAGAGGCGGATATCTCAGATAAGATGTAAGTGTGTAGTACTAATGAGGTACTTATAATACACATATACAAATATGAAGGCATATCTACTATAATTTTTAAAATTTTAAAATTTTGGTAATAGTTTCACATTTTTTTAATAGCAAAGTAAGCAGACGAAATGTACTGTTTTTCGGCATGAATACGAGACATTGCCTCACAAGTGTAGAAAAATCTTTAAAAAAATAAAAAAATAAAAAAATGTAAAAAAATCTTTGCCTCTAGTGGGCATCAAACCCACAACGTTTGCGTTTACAGTTAGATGTTTCCCCACAAATAAATGAAAAGTTAGAGTTTTGCAAGTAACAATGCTTATAGATTAAATATATGTATGTAGGTACGTAATAGGCCAGTTATGGCGCAGTTTTCCATCAGTGTGAGTGTAAACGCGAAAGGGTTTGGGTTCGATTCTCACTCTTCCCACAGGAAATGAAATATTTAGTACTTTCATTACTACTCTCTAGTGTCAAGGCAAAGCGTCGCGTTGGGTTCCGCCATTCAACACGGTAGGCCTCTGCCTACCCTGCTACATGCAGGATAAAAGCTCGACAAAAATTATATACATTAGATACTTAAGTAACATTTATAAACAGCAGCCTTAAATATTTTACACAGCTGTATCATTTTTATTGAAATTAAACCTATTTTTACTAAGCTTTCTAACTGCACTGCAAGCTACACTGGGAAATGTAATATATATTTGACAAATAATAAAATTTTTTGAACATTTTTTTGTGTGTATTTTTAAGTGTTATTCCACACTTAAGAAAGAAAAATACCAATGGAAACCAACCGGTCGGACGATCGGACCAGACCTGGTCGGTTTCCAGGAGGCGCGGGTTCGAGTCCCGCTACGTTCAAATTATACGTTTTCTAAATAATTAAATAATAAAATGTTTTGTTTCGTAAAGTAATTTATTTTTATAAAACTAAAGTACACTACCTATTGGTACCTATCATTTGGTAACTGATAAAACTTTAGATAACGCTAAGTGACTTGGAGATAAATTCCTAATCCACCATTCTCTTAAGTGTTTCACATACTTTATAGTTACAACGATACCATCAAAACATTCCATTTTCACCAAATCGGGAACAAAATCTACGGCCTTTGAGTTAAACTGAGCGGCACAAATAACTTGATTAAAATTGACAGTAAATCTGTTACCATTACCAGTGAAAGGAGAACCGTTACGTTGATAGGTTTAGTTCGTTCGTGTATGAGAAAAATGAACGACGATAGATCAACTTGATGTGGTTATTAACTATAGCCTCACAATGATCGAGACTGTAGTATTAGTATAAATTAGACCTAATTGGTTTGTGTTAGAGTAGAAAATTGCTTGAGATTAGTTATAAGGAAGCAAATTACAGTAGTGTACTGTATATGAGATAAAATTTCATAGCAATCGTGGATGGAATAGCTGAAAGTGATTGTGGAAGCTGTGAAATCGAAACTCACCTTGTTACGTTTCACACTGTATCCCGCGCACGGCAGAATAGGAAGAGGGAACCTAGTGTTAATACACTCCGTTCTCCATATTCTGTCGAATCCTAGATGCATCGCGTATTGAGTGGCGGAAGTCAAGGCCGCGTTTTCCCTCGACCAGAGCCAAGAAATGAAAATATACCTTTATATAAATATTTTATTTGCTCGAGTAGGGATCGAACCCACAATCAGTCGCCTTTACAGCCACACACTTGTGCCACTGCGCCACGACTGGCTTCACTGGACTGGTTAAGTATTAGAGACAAAGTGACGAATGAACGGACTGGTTCTTGTCAATCAATCTTTAGTGTATTTGTAGTGAATGAGTGTTTTGTTTGGAATTAAATAGACATTGCTTCGTACAAATTGGTTTATCTAACGTTTTGTTGTTTTATACCTTATACGGCAATACGTACTTAAGTGGGTTTTTGGTTTAAATAAAATACAAAATATATATTAATCAGCGTTAAGCACCGTCATACAAAAACAATTACATCAAAATTGGGTGGATTGAGGAACGGAGTGTCTCAACACTAGTTTTCTTTTACCCCTGCTCTGCTATATTATTGGGTGCCAACTGCATTTTTTTCTATCAGCTTTTGAATTTAGTACTTTCATTACTACTCTCTAGTGTCAAGGCAAAGCGTCGCTATATAGAAGCTATTATGTGCTTATTGACTCTTCCCAGAGTCAAGAACAAGCATAAAGTGGAAAAATTAAAATAGTCATATCAATTATATATTAAATCATCGAAATCTGAATAAGACAATATACAACAAATAAACTAACAAACATTTTCAAAAAATAAAATATTTTCTTGAATTCGAATCACTTATTACTGAGATTAACGCGTTCAACCAAACAAACACTTCAACTTTACAATATTATTAAAGATTGGACAGATACAATCTATTTACTCTATTTATCTCTACGTTTTATTTATTAGTGAGAGAGAGAAATAATTTTAGATTAAATTAGCCATTTTATTAGTAAACTAACTATTAGAGAAAACTAGATTGTCGTTTTAACTTAAATCATATACATTACATTGTTATCGAAAACTATTAAATCCACTGAAATTAATACTATAAACCGACAAAATATATTCAATTGTTGTTTTAACAAGCCGTTTCGGAATGCGGCTGGTTGGGCAAGTAAAATAATTTCTTATGAACACAATATCCCATAATAAATAATGTTATTTCATAATGTACTACAATGGTTCAGTGGTTACGTTGTTTACGTTAGTAGTGAAATTGATTCTCGCTACAGGTACATTTAATAATCAGCTTCACGCTGTATTCCGCACATAGCAGAGTAGGCAGAGGGAACCTAGTATTAAGACACTCCGTTCCCCACTTTCCGAGTTGAGGTGCAGAACTCAACGCCGCGCTTTGCCTCGACACCAGAGCGAAGAAAAGAGATATTTCATCTTCTCGAGTGGGGATCGAACCCACAACCAGTCGGTTTTACAGTTACACTTTGTGCCCCTACGCCACGACTGGCCTCACATATATATTTAAATACATCTTGTATTTAAATATATATGTGAGGCCAGTCTGTGAGTAACTGTGTACGATTGTGCAATACTTATAAATGTTTTTTTTTTTAATAATAATGTATTTCTTCTTTTTTTAACTTCATACTGTATTCCTCAGATCGCAGGGCGAAGGGCCAGGAAACAAATATTTTTTTCTTGAATTGAGTTGATATTCTCTCGATTCGATTTCTTTCTTTCAATTGGTTATATCGAAACGATTACAGTGATTTAGTAAATAAAAGGTAAATAAGGACTGTCCAAAACATAAAGATTTTATTCAATTCAGTCCAATAGTTCCTAAGATATACACGTTCAACCAAACAAATTCTTCAGCTAAGCTTAATATTAATATAGAAATATCGTAACTATTATAGTAATGTTCTTTTTTCATCTTCGCGCATCCCGCACTCAGCAGGGTAGACAGAGGGAACCTATTGTTAAACAACTCCGTTCCCCACTTTCCGCCGAGTTCTGGAGGCACTGCATGTTGAATGGCGGAACTCAACGCCGCGCTTTGCCTCAACACCAGAACGAAAAAATGATAATATAAATGTAAATAAATATTTCATCTCCTCGAGTGGGGGTCGAACCCACAACCAGTCGATTTTACAGTCACACTTTGTCCCCCTGCGCCACGACTGGCCTCAAATAGTGTTTTTCCATTTTTATGTATTGTAATATTTTCTATATAATACAAAATTACAGTCACACGCTTGAGTCTCTTCGCCACGACTGGACTCAACATTTTCGTGATAATTATATTGATACGGTTATAAAATGTCAATGAAATGTATTTTAACAGTCATATAATAAGGTAATGATTGAAAAGACCTCATTCCAATGAAAACGTGTTTGTATGGAAAAAGCGACTGTTGAAAATTCACTTTTTCTTAGACTGTTGAAAATTCACTTTTTCTTTCAAATGTGGATGATGCAACAACAGTACCGAGTTGCAAGTGCACAGTTCAAGCTAACTGTGTAACTTAAGAATAGAAATTTTATAAAAGATAAAATAAAAAAAAAACTTATTAAAAATAAAATAAAAAAAAAATGTTTAAAAAATGGTAAAAGTATATATATCTCAAATAGAGGAGTGCCATTCATGTCAAAAATTTCAATAAGTAACCCTATTATACAGAGATGTTGGGACTTACTAGATAACCAGTGTCGCTTTATTCTTCTTTATGTCATTTCTAAGTTTATTTTTCTGTGCACAAAGATAAGTACAACAGTTTATTGCAATAATTGATCTATTTCTTTGTTAAAGATAAACGTTCAGATAGCTTTCCTCGTTATTGCTTAAAAATACTGTTGATATTAAGATATTGATCTTATCTTGAGATATTTATTGAAGTAATTTCTTTACTTAAACTAAGTAAGTTCTTCTAAATTTATTTTATAAATATCTGGCAACCTGGGAACATAGTATTACGACACTACGATCCCCTTTAACTTACACTATTCACCACTTTCTGTCGAATTCTTGAGGCACTACAAGGCATTGCGTGTTGAGTGGCGGAAATCAACGCTGCGCTTTGCCTCGAAACCAGAGCGAAGAAAATTAAAATATAAATGTAAATGAATATTTCATACCCTTGAGTGCGGATCGAACCCACACCCAGTCGATTTTACAGTCACACTTTGTGCCCCTGCGCCACGACTGGTCTCTGTAATATATATCTATATAAAAATATGTAGATATAGATAGATAGAGTTAAATCCGCGCTAACTGTTCTTATATTGTGATTCAAGTGCTGCACTCTGCATTCATGCAATATCTTTATTAACAACGTTGTCTGTGCGTTGAATTGTAATTATAACTTATTGTTCCTTATTTAATCCACTTGTCATGGGTGATGGGTTCTGTAGATTTGATTGTTGTTTGGCATGTCTTCTGATGGTGAGCAAAAAAATTTTTTTTAATAATTTAAAAAAATATACTCACTTTTTTTTATTATTACAAGATTTAAATTTGTTGATTGTAAATATTAATTAGTATATTATCCATACTATTTAAACTTTTATTAAAAATATTTTTTAATGTTGGGAACACATTGGAATTTAAAATAAAATGGACCCTCAATATATCTATCAATCACATAAACCGAGATCGCCATTGCGTATCGACATATCGTTGTGGGTTCGATTCTCACTTGGCGAAATTAATTATTATCTTATCATCTCGTTGGTAACAAGAAACGTTGTGTTGAATTCCGCAATACAACACAAAATGTCTCGAAAATTTGACAGAAAATGGGGAACTGAATATCTAAACACTAGGTGCCCTCAGCCTACCCTACTATAATATATGTCGTATACAGTAGTAAAATTATAGTTATTCATTTAAAATATATATAATTTTCTGCCAACATCAAATAACTGCATTTATATACTTGGCACGGACAAAACGTCGATTAAGCGATACAGCTTTAATATGTATGTATCATATCGCATATCGGCATATCGGCATATACGCTGCATATTTGTGCATGACTCTTTATGCAATTTAAATAAATATCACCCAAGTAATATAGGACGAGACGTTTAGAGTATATTAATGTTATTATCAATAGTAAATACCTATTTTGTAGCTTGTCAGTTAGTTTATAGCCTACAGTAGGTTGTTAGTTGAAACGCTTGAAAAGTAATAGAAATTTTTAAAAATTTAAATTTTCACTCGAACATATTAAATATTTAATATTTTCACTTGCGTCCAGGTAACGCGCGGCGTTCACGAAATAGTGTTTCAACGCTAGGTTCCCTCTGTCACCCTGCTACTAGATGCGAGATACAGATAAAAAAATAAATACTACCGAATACATATANTATATATATATATGTATATATATATGTATTCGGTATTAATTAAAATATAATTAGCAACAATTTATATACATACATGCGCTCAATAAAATATATAGAAATATATAAAACATTATACTTAACTAGCCTTTAACTATCAACGTGAGTCCTTTATGCCTCATGAATAAAGCAAAGCATAAGTCACTGTAATCGGACCTTGACAGAGGACTAGGTATTCTAAATTATGTAGGTGGCCTGGCCTTATGACCATAACTAATTGGAAAACGGATTACTAGCGTTTGCTTGATACACCGCTAGTGTGGGCCGACTGGTCGTAAGCTTTATTATACAGTGTGTTGTAATAATCATAATGTAGAATATGTATTATTATTATTATGACATATTATAAAAAATAAAATAAAGCTGAGGCCAGTCGTGGCGCAGAGGTTGTGGGTTTGATCCCCATTCGAGAAAATGAAATGTTTATTTAAATTTAGATTTTCATTTCTTCGCTTCACGAACACTCAATGCCTCCAGAAAGTTGGGAATGGAGTGTCTTAACACTAGCTTCCCTCTAGGGATGCAGCGTGAAGCTGAAATAATAGTTTAATTTCTATAAAATCGATAGTTTTTAATTGGTAATGGAAAAATCAATGGTTGGATTGGAGAACGTCATCGTGGCGAAAAGTAACTGTTGTTGGTTCAATTCTTTCTTGTGACAATGATAATTTTTTATTATTCTCATTTCCCACCTTCGATAAGTAGGGTGTGGCGTCGAGTTACGCCACTCAACACGCAATGTCTCGAAAATTGAGCGGAATTTGGGAAACGGAGTATCTTAACATAAATTTCTCTCCTCGCCCTGCTGTGCAAGAATAAGTGTAAAGTTGATTTATAACACACCTACCTATACAAAAATCACGCAAACGATGCACGCTAAAATAGAAACTATAAATAACATTATATAAACCAAAATCGCGTGCAAATATTTACTAACAAATTAAAAACAAGTTTCGCTACAAATTAATCGTTATAATAGGTAATTGCTTACCTTACTTTAGTTCTGTTCTGTAATAAGTTTATTGTTGTAACAAACGGCCTTCGAATATTTGAAATCTAATCTAGTATTATTTATACACTAGAAGTTGATAGATATTTAAATGCTTGTCAAAATGCCGCAAAAAGCTTTTTGTAAATGTGATAAAGATTAATTGTAGTGAATAATTAAAGTCTGTCTGTCTCGTAACGTACTTGGGCTAGCTGATTAGATAAATTTAGTAAATTATTGCTGAAATACCTTTTGTGACTTTGAATTGCTGTTTTAATATTGTAAGTTGACGTTTTGGTATGGTTGTTCCTGTGGTTTGTAGGTGATAATTAAATTTTACGTTTTTTTCGTATTTTTATACTATCCCAGCTGGAATTCGACTGGAGAAACTAAATGTTCAGTAAGAAACAATTCCCAAATTGGAATTAAAATCAAAAATTGTAATTGTTACACAATCCATCACTATTTAAATTTTTCGTAGCCGATTAAATAAATATTTAAATTTTCTAAACGAAGAATGAGTGTCTAGACACTAGGTTCTCAATAATTGCTCACTGAAAAGAGTAACTTTTTTTAGCTTCATACTATATCCCGCATATAGCATTGTTGGCAGAGGGAACCTGGCAACCCAGTATTAAGACACCCCGTTCCCAATAAGACACTTTCTAAAGTAACAGTTAGTTTTAAAGGCCACTTTAAAAAATACTGTAAATATAATAAATAAATATTTTTTCCATAAAAAAGTAATTTGACATTTCTGTTGCCAATAAACCGCACGTCAAAACTTAACCGCCGATAATTCCGATCCGTTGCAGTCGTTGCACGACTGTGTAATTCCGCGATTATGACGTATAATTTGCGCTATTATAACATTACAAGAATACATTTTCTATCAGAATTCAACTTGTTATACAATGATAGACTCTATTGCTTTGTAATAAAATGTAAAAAGTATATAGGGTTTTTTTAGTTTATTTTTTTAATGTGCACCAGATTACTGTAGGTGCACTATGGTCTTTTAATGACATTCTTGTATTGTCGACAGGATCTCATTTCTGAATATTACATTAAATAGGTGATTAACATTTAGTACGTACTTTAATATGTAAAAAGATATATTATTTTAGAGGCCAGTTGTGGAGCAGGGGCACAAAGGGGCAAGTTGTAAAACCGACTGGTTGTGGGTTCGATCCCCATTCGAGGAGATGTAATATTTACTTAAATTTATATTTCCATTTCTTCGCTCTGGCGTCGAGGACAAGCGCGGCGTTGAGTTCTGCCACTCAACACGCAATGCCTCCAGAATTCGGCAGAAAGTGCTGTGTGCGGGATACAGCGTGAAGCTGATTTAGATTTTATTTACACAATATGATAAGAATACAGTTTTTAACTTAAGTAGTCATTATCGAACTTTAACTATATGTATTACTCTATTAATTTCAAATAAATGATTTTTTTTATTATTTAATTGTTAGATATTGAGTTACAGTAAAATGATTAGTTTTATATTTATCTAATATAATACTTTTTTTCATATTTATTTTAAGAACAAAACATTATAAGTTTCCACAAAATACGGTTTGTTTGTTAAAAGTCGGCTCTTCATAGAACTTTATTCATTAAAGTCTCTTAAAAGAAGGAGAAAAATATAATTATTGTACTAACTATTAATTTAATTTAATTTTTTTAAATTTATATAATATACTTTCATAGCGTGGAAATGTAAACAAAATTCCATAATATAGAGCAGCTATTTTGATGCTTGGTCAATGAATTCGACCTCAATTAATGTATGGTGTTAATTATTAATGCTACGCCCCATCACTAGTGAATTAACAATTAACGTTTCATTAAGCGGAAATATAGCAGCGTAGTGTTGTGCTCTTAGCTTTGATTGTTGGAATGTAATATCTTATCATATCTTTTAATATAGACTATGACTATTAGCTTTTAAGTTAATTTATATGTAACAGGGTAGAGGGAAACTAGTGTTAAGACACTCTGTTTCCCATTTTCTACCAAATTTTTCGAGGCATTGCGTGTTGAGTGTCGGAACTCATGTCGGACTTTTGCCTTGGTGTCAGGGCGAAGAATTGAAAATATCAATAAATACTAATTAATTTCCCCTAGAATCTTGCCCACTACCACCGCGTTACAGTTATACTCTTGTGCTTTTGTGCCACGATGACCTCAAAGCTTTTACGTTTTCATTAAATTATTTTGAAAATATAAATTGGGTAGTACGTATGTTAAGTAAAAATGGATGAAAAAAAGTTTATTAATAACGTTAACTAAGATTAAGTTTAGCGAAACTCATAGGTTGGTTTTCAATGTTGTGCTGGTACCGAAATGCTGGTAGGTACGGCTAGAGATCAATGTTTCCACACGTCACCACCACATTTTGGAGGGATATCGCGAAAAAATATTTGATATTGATAACTATCACACAGTAAATGGGCAAATAATTAAAATTACTGTTATTTGAATTTTCAAAAAAAGTCCTGCCTTTTTATTTTTTTGCCGAGGTAAAATCTGACAACGCTGCTAAGGATATACTCTTGTGATACGTTCTTTGGTAACAGTACAAAAGAGTGTCTAGATAAAGGAACTTTATACTAGGCTTCCTCTACCTATTCTACAATACTCATATGCAAGAAAAGGCGTGAAGTGAAAAAAAAATCGTAGCTAAGATGGTAAGGCACTATATGATGAAAGAATGTGTAACAGTGATGAAAGAAAAAAGTCCTTCGGAATCTTTGACCTCCCAGAAATATAGTGCTTACTATTTTGTTCAAATTTGAATTGTAGACATTAAAAATTAAAATTACTTTTATTTTAAATAAATTAATTAATTCGTTAACAACTTGTACTACTACTACTGTACCAATTGTTTCTTCTTGAGATTCTTCTATATATATATATATATATATATATATATATATATATATATATATATATATATAACGTGGATAATCTATGTATATATTTATAAAGAGAATGCTCTGGTAATACGCCAGACTACAGTATATTTCCGCTTGTGAGATAGAATTAGAGGCAATATATGTAAGGTTCCCAGAGAGAAGCTAGACCAGCAAGTTACTACAGAGGCGTAACGGAAACAATTCAACCGAAGTTTCCGAGCCCTTATGCTGGGCTTAAGACGGCTCCCGGAGTGTATTTATTGAATTAAAATCTTACATAGCTTCACTCTCCAAGAATAGAGTATCCTTGAAAGATTTCTCTTGCAATATCAAAAATTCCAATTCTCACTTTATAATAAATCATATTTATATTAAATCATTATACAAGAAAGAGGACGAGTGACTTTTACAAGAGGGCAAGTGAGTTTCTCAAGAAACACCTACTTGTATTATATTAGTTGAAACGATATTAAATTTAAACAGTTTACTGCACCAGGGTTGTAAAATATAACCATAAAACATTAAAACCTTCATATAATAAAGCAAATTAATAACTCATTTACATATACGCCAGTCACTTACATGACGATCATGTTCGAGATATGTTTTATTTCGAACTTTATAGCCACGGCGTATAGTTTGATTACAGCTGTATTTTAAATTATACAGCAAGCAACATGAGTTTGACTTAACAATATTCAATATATATTTATCAGGCAGAGGGAACCTAATGTTAAGTCACCCTGTTACTCCTTATCCTCTGAAATCTACAGGCATTGCGTGTTGAGTGGTGGAACTCAACGCTGCGCGATAGTCCCAGTGAAATATTTATTTTCCTCGAGTGGAAATCGAACCCACGACCTGTCGCATTTATAGTGACACCCTTGTGCCTGGCGAACAATAACATATAATATGTATATCACAAATATTCAAAAATTTTCAGGATAACCCGAGAGACCTCAGTGATGATGATCATTATTCCATTGTCTTATCGCTCATTTAGAAAATGTATAGGGTTAATATTTATATAACATACATTTTTTGTGATTTGTGCTCAACTAGCACGCTCGAAGATCCATAATTAAAAACTGAACTGAAAATAATAGTGTGATTTTTAAAATAAACAAACATAAAATTTAATTATTTGCAGACATTGTTTTTTAATATACAGATAGTTTATTTATATATTAAAATTCACATATAAACACAAATGATTATAAACTCGCACTGTAATTGATTTAATAAGTATTATTGATATCTATACTTACATATAATAGAATCGTAACGGATCGGTGTCTGTATATGGAAGATATTTAAGAAAAAAAAACAGTTTTGGGGGCCTCTGTTAAAGTAGTAGAAACTAAAACAATGATTTTAAAAATCTGTCTGTTTGTCTGTGCGTTTGTTCACGCTAATCTCAGAATCAGCTTAACCGATTTAAATACGGTTTTCACTATTGCATTCTGGCAAGCTTCCGTTAACATATATTGTTTTATTACAATCAGATCATAAATAAAAAAATATATATTAATTTAAAGTACTCAATTCACCATATTTGCTAATACTATAATCGTTGTTTTGTACAATTATTTCACTGAATTGGCTGAATCTTTAGCTTTCAATTTGTATGATGATAAATAACACGAGATTTCAAGATTTACAATCAGGATCGGAGTTTCTGCGGGAAAAAGTGCGTTTGCTGTGCACGGATACCTACCGTCTACCTAAATACCGTATCGTAAATATTTTTCTTTAAATAGAACATTTTTTTTAAATTACTTTATGAGGCCGTTGTGGTGCAGTGGTACAAACGTATGACTTTAAACGCGGTTGTGAGTTCAGTTTCCACTCGGGGAAATGAATTGTACTTTATTAATATTTTTATTTCCTTGCTTTTGTAATGCTGCTAATGTATTGAGTTCCGCCACTCAATACATGATACCTTGAAAATTGCGCGGAAAGTGGAAAAAGCTGTGTCTTAACACTAGATTGCCTCTGCATATTCTGCTGTGCGGCATATTAGATATATCTTAATATCTTTTTTTCAGCTTTACTGAAATATCTTTTTTAAAAAAAACTTCAATTACTCTTGTTCTATATCTTTATATACATATAAATAAAATCAGAGTTTGTCTGTGATATCAACAAGGCTGTGTTTTTTCAATTGCTTAGTTATTTACACGATATTAAAACACAAATAATCAATTTTAATATTTATGTCTGTCTGTCTTTCTATTTAACCGGGCTAACCTCTGGACTAACTGAACCGATTATTATGGGACTAACAATGAAATATGGGTTGTGGAGCAACATAAAGGCTATTTTGATATCATAAAGTTACTAAAAGTTACTATATCAATTTAAAATATGTTGTTTAAAAAAAACGGAACCATTAGGATCACTTTATTCGCTGTCGGTCCGTCTGTCAAGATCATTTTGCTTGAGATCGCGTTAATATGTATACGTATCTCATAATACAATTTGACATTGAGGAGTTAATAGTGGAAGGACATAAGCGTGTGTGGGTTCGATTCCCACTCTAGGAATTGAAATATTTAATATTTTAATTTCTTCACTCTTGTAACGAAGCAAAGTGCGGCGTTGAGTTCTATTAGACGTAAAATGGGCGAAATAAAATTCGTAGAATACGATTTAGGAAGATTATCTACAATGTTGCTAGTAATAATATTTTACAAAATTTGAATTCACAACCTCTGTCATTAAAACTATTTTAGGCATCCACTATGCTATTGGTATATAGTCAAATAGAATTTACTTTAAATTATAAATTGTAGAGTCTCTTACTTATTATTACTGTGTGGGAGTCAATATAACGAGATCCACATTACGATTTGCTCAAAGTCAAACTTGGCCTGTAATGAGTTGGTGTAAGCCCTGATGTTCGTTACGATATCATACACATACGACTATAGTTCGACCGACGAGTCATGGCCATCGTGAAGTTGAACTTACTGAAATTCGTATTGTATACTTGGAAATATATTATAAGACAAAACTTAGAGTTAAACACCTAAACTATTATAATTTAGGTATTTAACACTGTCGTGAGTGGAATTTAATCTTGTTGATGTTATTCGGGAAGCCAATGATTGGGTATTATTTATTAAAAAAAACTTTTGAATTTCTCTTCAGCTCTTCTCAGCGAAACTGCCTTCAAAGCCGGTGGTAGCTGCCCGTAGGACTGACACTACTGACAACTCAACAGTCTATTCTATGTAACATGTCTATTCTATATAACATGACAACTCAACAGTACTTTTAATGTGCTCTAGTAGCATAATTGCATGAAGCTTTATGCTGTATGCCGTATATACGTAGCAAGATAGGCAGAAGTTGAGAACCTAATGTTAAGACACTCCGTTTTTATTAAGATACTCCATTCCCTACTCTCCAAATTATGGAAGCGTGTGTGTTGAGTGGCGGAACTCAACACTGCGTTTTGTCAGGGCGAGGACCACGATTTGGAATTAATCTCACGACTTGTCGCACTTACAGTGGCATGGTTGTGTCTTTATATTTGTAAAAGGAAAATAATCAAAATCCTTAAAGTAATCCTTAAATTTGCGCAGCCATTACAGTTAGCTTCAGCCACAACTCATCGACCGTATTGTACATGATGTACGTGCGTATGCGCGGCTCTTTTAAATTGATTGTGACATCCGGTGTTGGTCTGATCGTGATGCCACTCTGTTGCTAGTCCGTTTAGTCGTTATTAATATGTATTTTGATTTGAATTTATTATTGATATATGAACATTTAGTTAGAACTTTTAGGTTGAATCTCATTTGTGTTCTTACCACTTCATTTTAAACAAGTTCAAGTTTACTAACTTCAAAAATGGATTTTTAAATTTACTGTGTGTTTTTAATAGTATTTTTTCTTGGGAATAATAGGAATTGGGTAGAATAATAAGCTTCAGATTGGTCCTAATAAAGAAAAGAAAAAATAATAAATTAAGATAACAATATGAGCCAAGTCGTGGTGCAGGGGCACAAGAGTTCCGCTACTCGACATGCACTTCCAGAATTTGGCGAAAAGTGAGGAACAGAATATCTTAACACTAGACTCCCCCGCCTACCCTGCTATATGAGAGATATAGCGTGAAATAATAAAATCCTTATAGAATCGTGTATGATGCTGGCCATTATTGAATAACACAATTATAGAACTTTTTACGATACCTGTAGAAAATAATTTATAACCAAAGCTAGAGTTCTTTATATTGTCATTCCCAACCAAGTTAGAGTAAAATTCTAAGTTAGAATGTTTCTAGGATTAGCTCAATATAGGAAGGAATGCAACGCGTTCTGTCTTATGTACATATAGGATGGATGACTTTGAATAGCTTTAGTATTTTTTTCAGCTTCACGCTGTATCCCGCATATAGCACAGGGAGCCTGGGAACCTAGTGTTAAGACACTTTGTACCCATTAAACACTTCCGTTACAAATATTGCGCCGAATTCTTAAATTTGAGGCGTTGTGTGTTGAGTGGTGGTATTCAATGTCACACTTCGAGTCGACACCAGAGAGAAGAAATTATTATAAAATATCAAATATTGTATTTTTTCAAGTGAGAATCGAACCCACAACCTATCGTGTTCACAGTCACATGAAGCCATTCGAGGTGCTTCAATTTTATTAATTTATTACTTTAAAAACATTTCTAATTAAGTTCAGATTTTTTTATCGTTTATTTTGATTTTTTTCGTAGATTTAGTGACTAAACACACTATTCTCTTATACAATTTCTGTCTTTAAAATATTTGAAAGCAGCATGAATAGTTATAAATTACAGGTAGTTACAAAACAAATATTTCTGAAATATTCAAATTAATAACCGCATTATATTATTTAAGCATTCCTTTCTACCAAATCATAATCGCGAACAAATTCAAAATATTTAAGACCAAAATTAATAAGTACCGAACCAAAGTAACTGTGGCAATGCCAATCATTTGATTTCTCAATACAAAATGTCTAATCTGGTGAACAATTTGTTAATTTTGTTGGTGTTTAGTAATGTAACAGAATTAGTTTAGAGCACTGTTACATTAGTTGTGCACTGTCGCATTTGAATGTAAAGTAACTTGTTTACCTTCAAAATTCCCTTAAACGTTATTTTCACATTAATTATATTAAATGTGTACATTGATATTGATTATTTATGTATGAGCCGATGTGGTGCTGTTAAATAATATAAGACTAGGTTATACCTGCGGCTTCGCTTGTGGTCAAATGGAAATACGATTAAATTTCTTATAGGCAGATACGTTTTTTATATTGGATATAAGGGAAACTGGAAATCTAGAATTAAGACACTACGCTTCCCATCACGGTAACGGAAGTGTCTTAACACTTCCGTTACCAACTTTCAGAAGAATTCTTGGTTCATTGCGTGTGGAGTTGTAGAACTTAACTTAACTTCTTGTTACTAGTGCGAGGAAATAAAAATTTTAATTATTTTATTCCCTGAGTGGGATTTGAACCCATGACTTTTTTTATTAATTATTACTTCGTAACAAAATTAACCATCATTCTTCATCTCTTATATACTAACAATGTAAAAAGAAAAAAATCAAAAAAAGTATTAAGGCCGTATTGGTGCAGCTCTACAGTGTCTGAATGTAAACGAGTCGATTGTGAATTCGATTTCCACTCAGATAAATTGCGCGGCATTGGGCGCCGTCAACTAACACGCAATTTACCGAAAACTTGTTGGGAACTTAGTGTTTTAACTCTACGTTCCCTGGAGTCCACTTTAAATAAAATCAAAATTAAATTCACTTCATATTAAATTACCTTATGCAAAACATAAAATCTATAATTATACACATTTAAATATGTAAAAGTAGGTGTGTTAAGTCCAACCAATCACAAAATAGTAATTTACTTAAAATAACACTAACATTATAAGGTAGCGCCTCTAATTACAATCTGATGTAACACAACTTAGTTTTATTATCTACATATATTATAATTACATATTTAATGATATAATGATATGAAATAACATAGAATATGTTAATGATCATTTTTTTGTTATTATTGTAAAGGAATTTAGTTAAAAATAAGAATACAATTTTGACTATTTATTTTAACAAGATATGCCTGCTGATTTATCTAAGTTATACATATATATAAAACGCTTGAATTACCGAGTGATTGACAGACAACGAACTAGCGAAACTTCTGGACTTAGAAAACTGAAATTTATGTAGGTAGATTTGGAAGTGTAGGGGTGGACTGAAATGATATTCCTCGATATTAATACGGGAACAAAAACGGCGCCAGTTATGGCTCAAGGGCACAACGTTGTGGCCAAAATGCGACGTGGGCTTGATTCCTGGTAACGAAATAACGCATGGCGTTGAGTTCCGCCAATCAACACATAGTGTGCTTCCAGAAAATCGTCAGAAAATTTGAAAGACATTTCAAATTTTTTGTTTACTATTTGATAGATATTGATTAAATTAGTTAGTAAAAAGTTATAGTAGAGGCATCTGTTACATAAGAAACAATAAATTTAAATTATAAGAAAATACAATTTACTCTCATTTATTGATTCCTGTGAAGTAATTTTTCTTATCAGTAATCCTTACATGTGCCCCTACAACTTAAGGCGCCCCCTGCTGGTACAGTAAGCAAATAACATGCTAATTCCAAGTAAACTCTTTTCTATTCAATTATTTATGCTCATAAAACGTTTCCTTAAGCTTCGAGCCGGTTTCTAAATTGACTTGTATTAGATATATGTAAATTATTTAATTAACCTTACGTCACAGATTTACTGACAGGGTTCGAGTCAAGGGTAGCGTGGCAATCGCATGGATATTTAGGGAACTAATCCTGAAAACAACCCCTTTCTTCCAGTGCTGCCACCCCTAACAGAAACTAAGTAAAACATCCCCCCATATATAAAAAGTTTCGCTATTCACCACGAGATGGCGCTTCTCCGCGCGTCCCGAAGCATCTGCTTTTAGCTTCACATGTGTGCGTGCGAGAGTGAGACGGCACGAGAAAAACAAAAAAGGAGTAAAATAGACAGCAATATGTGTATACAAAGGCGTGGTTACGTGCATGCAAACCATTTTTTTTTATCGCAAAAATGGCCGGAACTTTATACGCTACGCCTTAGATCACAAAGTTGTAACTGCATACCGCAGATGTACCGTTGAATCCTAATAGTATCAAGCTAAGGTTGGATTTAAAACCTCATTTCGAACAACTTACGGCAATCCACCGGATAAGTGCAAAATAATTGGCGTCAACAGCGTCGCGGCGTCTCTAGAAAGAGACGGCGTTACTACGCCGGAATAGAGTTCGCAACGACCGTTAGCTCGAGTGATAGAGTATTAGCGAACGTGGCGGCCAGAGAGAGACGTGGCGAAAAAATATACGAAAAAACGCTATTTTCACGAAAGGTGCGCGACGCGATAGATATTACTGAAACGTGGGCGCGGTTTAAAAAACGCTAGGGGCGCCTGCGTTCTCATAGAGCCGTAGAAAGTGTTGGGGGAAAGAGTCAGAGCGTTACAAGCGAGATCGTGCAGTGTACTGTGCACCGCCACTGCCGCAAAAACCATAATAATTAATTGTCGAGATTAACATGAAAATGTGCAAAGTGACGTTAAAGTGTGTGTGTTCCAAACTTGTGCTTTTTAGACGACTGATAAGGTAAATATTGATAGCGAGTTTAGAAAAGCTTATTTGTAAAGTTATTGTTTAATTGGTACAGAATTAGCTAAATAACTAAAAAATATTCTAAAGAGTTATTTACGCTAGAAAATAGCTGGGAATATAGATAAAAAGATTATTTTATAGTTAAAACAATATTAGATAATATTAGTACAGTTTTACCAAAATCCTGTTAGAATTTTGATTCCATATGTTGAATGATGAGTAAATTCATAATTTTGATATTTAAAAATGTTATAGTTAGCACTTTTTGGAAAACTATAAAATTATATTTTCGCGGTCAAAATGTATAGCAAGAAAATTGAAAGAAAATGGCATTTTTTTCAAAACTTTAAGCATTATTAGTGAAAAGAATTGATCATGGTTTAATTTTGATGATCATTATTATTTTACAAGATATAATTTTAAAAATCATAAAATATTCTACAAACTACTCAGAATTTGAATAAGATTATCTGTACACTAAAATTTACTTATTGTAATTATATACTACTAATACCTGCACGCTGTATTCCTTAACAGTAGGGTAGGAAAAGATAAGGATTAAGACACTCTGTTCTCTTTTTTTGATTGTTATGCACTTTTTTATTGATACTTGAAAAACTTATCTCTAGAGTATATTAAAAAAACCTAAACCTAAATGTCTAATCTTCGATACCTTTGCCACGATTATCTCGATATATTGAAATAAAATTTCTTAAGTACCTAATGCACACAAAGTTAAAGCTTACATTTCGGATAATATATAGATAGTATTAAAAACCCAGAAAATCATTCTGATATTGACGTTTCCTTCGAAACACTAGTGTAATCTTCATAGTAAATCTAAGGCTCTATAAATCGCGGCCCACGTCTTTGGCAACGAGCCTATAAAAAGTAAGCTCTCCGCTTTTCCCTTTTTCATGAATGTTTTGTGAATTTCTCCCTCAGTACTCACCTTTGAAACGTACCTACTCGTAATTCCGGTTGTAACAGAAGAATTTTATGTACATATAGAACTCTTCGAAATATTATTCTTATTTTATTTTTCAAATACATTATCACTTGATTATGATGAAAAAAAATATGATTTTGTTAAACTATCAAAATTTTCTATGTATATCAATATATATAATTTTGTATATATATTTTCTATGTATGTTTCTATTTACAAAATAAGTTTACAAAATAGTAATAAAATATTATTAAAAATGCTATATTCTTATATAAAGCCATTAGATTTCTTATTATATTGTATGAAAAAATATATATAAAAAAAACTTTAATTATATGTATTAGTGTTGTTGCTAAGTAACAAAAAAACTTTTTAAAACGTTGAAATTTTTATCTATCTATATATATATTTTTATTGATGTAACAGTAACTCATTTATACTATTACTTAAATCTCTGACCAAAATTGTGAAATAATAATTGTGAAAATTATAATAAAAACATCTTTTACCTATAAATGATTTAAAAAAATATATGGTACGTCTCTACATATATAGTTCATAAAATTAACTTTAGCTTTACTTATAAATTATGAATTAAAGTTATAGCCTATCAGCAATAATTGAAAAATAATAGCTATCTAAAAATATATTTATATATACATCCAATAATAAATTTTACGACATATCTATATTTGCTCTATGGCCGCTGGTAGTTTAAAACGTCCGTTAAACTCGTCTAATCAAGTTTCTCGAAAAGCAGCGTCAACGTACGCGTAATTAAATTTATGATAGAAACGGCGGAGTCGGTCAAATACATCAATGGTCAACAAATTACCTTCGCCCGCACCTAGACACACCACGGTACCGAACAAGAAGTATAAATCATTTGTAAACCACATAAAAAATCGTGATACGAAACTAGAATCCAGGACCAGCGTCATTATAATACAGAACTCGTCGCCAGCTCAAAACTGGAAGGAGTAGAATTTTTAATGTCCAGCGTGACACTCGCAGCGTGTTTAAATGTTTAATCGTCAAGCGTGGGTGGAGCGGAGCCTCCGTCCCGTCATATTTTACTCATCACAATATGTATTTAAAAAACATACCACACCAGAGGTCTTTACACTCGATTTCTCAATAACACGAAGGCCATTCGCCCGTCATACACATGTGTGGCTGTGAAACGCTTATTTTTGTTTAATTATTCTAATATAATATGGGCGTTTATAGACTCTACCCTTTCGTCTCTCTACTATTCTCGATTGATTATTGTATTATGTGTATGTTTACTAAAGTTACGTACTTTCAGTTTCTGTTTAGCTAAGACAATCTAATCTATCGCTTTGGAACTCGATCCGTCTGAAGCTCGTTAGCCGTCGACAAAGAGCTCCGACTCGAGAAACGTGAGCTTACATGTCGAGTAAATTGAACTGTAGCGTTCAGTGGTGCGTGAACGCTGGACGATATCGAGGTACAAACGGTCGGTGATCGAATAAAAAACTCAAAGGTAGAGTCAAATTTTGAAGACAGCACCGCTCATCTAGCTGTAGCTGCAAAGTGTCACTGCTCACTACCGCGCTATTGCGGAGCATCGCGCGTACCGCCAACACGTACGCCGTCGCCGGCGCTGCGTCCTTTGCTCGCACGGGGCAGAGCGCCGCGTCTCTCTCTGTCCGCGTGGCTCGTATACCTATCGCATAGGAGCTAGATTGGCGTGTCGTATTCAAAATAGGAGCGTTAGTAATGGATAAGTTGAAGGGGGGGGTGTATGTGTGCGTGCGACCTCCCCGCGCCGCCCCCGCGCGCCGCCGCCACCCGCCGCCGCCCGCCGCCACGCAACCGGGCAAGCGGAGTTTACACAATCTGTTGGCGTCGCGCGGGCGATGCTCGCGCCCGCAGCCCTTCTCGCGGCGGCGGGCGACGCGCGAACACGGCTCTACTACCACGTCGATTCCGATACAAATTATTTAATAATATTCTGCCAACGATAGCCGGTGACGCGATGTGACTGCAGAACGAGTCGCTCTGAATATTTATAATTTATTTATTTCTACCATTTCAACAACTCTTCCAACATAATAAACTATAAACTAAAACTTTGTGATGAATAAAATAAACATCGAGTGACGGTCAGTGCTAGTGTCGGAAAATAATGATATGGCGCTTGAATAGTGCCAAGGGAAAAATTAAAAAAAAATCAAGAACGAAATTGAAATGACAGCAATTGAAAATTTCATGAATAATATGGTGAGTTTACGCTGATTATTTTTGGCAAATGTTAAAAATAAAAAATAATGTTTAAAAATGGTGCGTGAAAAATCTTGTAAGAATTATTTTTTTTTCTCTACTAAATGTTACTTACATACATAGGTACTGAGTTGTTATCAGCTCACTTAGTAACAGTAATTTTACTGATAAAAAGCAACCACATATTTTTTTATCTTGTTGCCACGATTATTTGAACTGGAGCCCTTATCGGACACAAATGCTGAAAAATATTGTAATTTTATTTCTTTATATCTCTAAGTATCGTTTACATCCTTTGATTATTTAAAATTTGTTGTGAAATTTATGTGATGTGTGTTTTAAATAACATTCTTAGATTTAAAATGTAAGTTCAATATTTATTAAATCAGAATATATTTATAATTATGTAAGGTTTATTTACTTTTTTTACTTTAGACTGTGAAAATTAAAACAATGTAAAGAATGATACAAAATTTCAATAAAGTTACAGAGTAAAAACTGGTTGGCGAATATACCTACTCAGCTCTAAGTAAGGTCTCCTTCAATATTCTTAAAAATATTTACTTAAGCAATTCACAGAGTGTTAAAAAGTTATTTGAGCCTCAAAAAAATACATTTTATAAATAATATTTAATTTTAATAAGAAATAAATGTTTTCTTTTCAATTTAAAAAAAAATATTGAAATTAAAAGAATAAATATTTTTACAAGTTTTAGAACTGAATTAAAAATATACTGCACAATTATATTTTTTCTGTACATGTTATTGCAGAACTAAAATAAAAAATATTTTATCATACGTGATTTTAAATTGAATATTCACGAACGCCATTTTACAATTCATTTTCTGTAAAATAACAATATACCTTTAGTGACTCATGTTCAATATATTAATATTTAAATTACATTGTAGAAAACAACTTTTTAAGTCGTGTTTAACAATTTAAACAAATGTTTGCTATATGTATTTGGGCATAATCAATAAAGACTTATGAAAAGATTGTATGCCGCCATTTTTATTTAATTCAGTAACGTTGCGTTCGACACCATAAAAATATCATAATTAAAATAATAAAATATTATTTATTTCATGCTGTTATTTTTTATGTTATTTTAAACGTGAATATGTATATATTTCACAAATGAGCTGAATAAACGTTACAATTTTTTTTGCATATTAATACAGATAAAAAATTAATATACATTTATACGAGAAATATTATATTATATATTTTTTTCTAAAAGTCATCAGTTCTCTACATTGTATTATAATTTTGGTGTCAGTCAGTCTCTGTAGATATCATTTTTATTAGAAATGCTCTATAAAATTACACAATTACGAATAGGACTAATTTTTATGACTAAAATACTCAACACGGATTGTATTCATACATTTTTTTAAAACAATATTTAATCTTCACAACATAATGTTACATTCATGTTAATATTCTTATATTAAAGTGAAAAATATGATTTACCACATGAAAGTAACATAATAAGTTTTAATTAAGGTTAATGAAATCTTCGTAAGTCTTGAGTTAAGAACATGTGGAACTAACTATAAAGATATAAATCAGTAGTTATTCGTAGTTATTAATAATTTCAAGCCGCCTCCGGCGACAAGATGGATGGTTAGTATCAAACGGTACGGGTTCGATTCCAGATCGCTAATTATTATTTATGATCACCTTTTATCGTCCGCCCGCGGCTATGCATTTACAACTTGCTTTTTGCTTAGATAGGCATTGGTGTATAAACCGTAACTTTTTCTACATTAAAATTATAGTGGTGATGAATTTGAAATCATTTGTTGAGTTGTAATTTTTTTTATTGAGTTATTACCTAGTATTATTATTTTTTTTTATGCTGCGTTTATTTTTTATAAGTAAATCTTATAAATATTAATATATTTTAGTCGCACTATAGTGCAACATACAGAAATTTCTTTATTTCTTACCAATAATGCACAAAGAAATTTTGGATATCTCTCATTAATTTATTTCCACACAAATAGGTATTTTATAAATTATTTAATCTACTGTAAATATTTTGACTTTATATACAATTTTGTTTCATAAACTTTGCTTACAAAATATTCCGTCACCATATTGTAAATAGTTTCATACATAATAACTCAGATGTCTTCGCTCCGTATAATTATTTCCCAAAATAATCTCAAGTGCTCGTTACTTGGTTGCAAATTTTTCTGTCAACGACTCTAGAGTGCGCCAAACATACCTATTAAATATATTATATTTTTTATTACTAGTTAGTGTGAATAAATATCATTTAATTACGATTTAAATGGAAATGATTTGGAGTCTCAACCTTTACAGTGTATTATGTTTCAAATTTAAATATAAAAATCCATTGTTAAATAAAAATATATAAACTGAAATAATCTAGCTCTCTTAGTACATATAAGTATAAGAATTTAATAAACTAGTTGTCGCCCGTATATTTGTTTGCCTAGACTTTAATACATAATTTGTAAAGACTTGTTGTATAGGATTCCCGTAGGAAATTCGAGAAATAGTTTATGTGCTCCCCTACACTCCCTAACCTACCTACAAAAATTAAGCTTTCCAAGTCCAGTATAATAAATTTCGTCTGTGCGTTGTCTTGTCAGTCGCTCAGTAACAGTCTTATGTTTTATATATGTAGATTCAAATATACATTTTTCACGGTACGCCTCGACAATAAGAATAGTAAAAACGACTACGGTTGTAGTAGTTTTCCATATTTAGCAATTTTTTTGTTATATTTTTTTATGCTAACATAAATCTTGAAACAAATTTCCAACTACTGTGTGAATTTATTATAAATTTAAGTAAAAAAATAATAATTTACATTTATATTTATTATTATAAAATTCAACTTCATAGAAATAATAAAAAAAATATTATTTACTTTGTTCGTAAAGAAATAGTGTAATTATTTAAGGCTGTCATGGCGCATTGTCTCACTGAAGACCCGATGGTTGTGGATTCGATAAAAATTGCTAGTATGAAATAGTCATACATTAATTACTTTCATTTCCTTGCTCTGGTAAAAAGACAAAGCACGGCATTGAGTTACGCCTCTCTACGTCTTGAATTCAGGCGGAAAGCGAAGAACGTTCTATTTTTACAAGTTAAAAATAAATCAGCTTCACGCTGTATCCCGCACACAGCAGGGTAGGCAGAGGGAACCTAGTGTTAAGACACTCCGTTCCCCACTTTCTGCCGAATTCTGGAGGCATTGCGTGTTGAGTGGCAGAACTCAACGCCGCGCTTAACCTCGACACCAGAGCGAAGAAATGGAAATATAAATTTAAGTAAATATTTCATCTCCTCGAGTGGGGATCGAACCCACAACCAGTCGGTGTTGCAGTCACACCTCGTGCCGCTGCGCCACGACTGGCCTCAACAAGTTGTTTTTATATATACTGTTGTGGTAGAAACGTGAAGTTAAGTAGTTATTATATTATTATTATATTTTTTACTTACATTAGTTCTTTCTTCTTATGTGCTATGACATGTTTAGAAACGATTATTTATATTATACTATTTATCCATTTTCTTAAAAAAGTAACGTTATCTTCATCAAAAATAAATCCTATCATAAACAACTCAAAAATAAATAATATGGCAAATTATATAAAAGGCAAAAGCATAAAGAATTTAGGCACCTACATATTGGTATTACCGTGATCAAGATATATTATATTTGAAATTATTTAATTTAATAATAAAAAGCTTTCACAGAAGACGACTTTATGGTCAACTTCACGACTTCGTTGACTTTAATAGACACCACAAATGTCACTTGCAAAGAGTATAAATTATATAGGTTTCTGCCGTCACCTAGTAATAGCTACTTTCTTTAAAATTACCATCGTGATATTAATAAATAAAATCATAAATAAATCAGCTTCACGCTGTATCCCGCACACAGCAGGGTAGGCAGAGGGAACCTAGTGTTAAGACACTCCGTTCCCCACTTTCTGCCGAATTCTGGAGGCATTGCGTGTTGAGTGGCAGAACTCAACGCCGCGCTTTGCCTCGACACCAGAACGAAGAAATGAAAATATAAATTTAAGTAAATATTTTATCTCCTCGAGTGGGGATCGAACCCACAACCAGTCGGTTTTACAGTCACACTTTGTGCCACTGCGCCATGACTGGCCGTGATATTAATAGCAATATTAATATATTAACTTATTCATCTCAACACATAAGTATATGTATATCTCCCATATTTCAACTGAAGGTTGCTTACCTAAATTTATCATATTTTACCTAAAGGTTTTCCATACGTTAAGTAAATAATTCTTTACCTAAAGTAGTACGTGTTTAAAAAAAAAGCAAAAAATATATATTGCATAGTACAATCTACTTTATATTTTTAACAAGGGCACGGGTGTGCGACTGTAAGTGCGACGGTTGTCGGTTTGAATCTCACTCGGGGGAGTATAATATTTAATATTTTCATTTCCTCGCTTTGGTAACGAAGCAAAACGCGGCGTTGAGTTCTGCTACTTAATACGCAATGCCTAGGGAATTCGTCGCATCGAAAGTATCATGAGAACGAAATGTCTTAACAGTAGTTTCCCAGGTTCCCTCTGTCTACTCCGCCATGTATATATAGCGTGAAAATATTTTTACATGTTATATTTTGAAGTTCATAAGTTGAGTTCAAAATTCACAAGTTCAAAATGAGGTAGACTGGTTTATTTGTCCTTTAAGTTTCTGCATTGACAGGTTACTTAATCAACTTTTTACTATACATAGAATNATATATATATATATATATATATATATATATATATATATATATATATTATTATTATAAAAATATTATTCTATTATACAAATAAGTAAAAAATACAAAAAGACATAAAAGAAAAAATTAAAAAGCTATTATTTAGCAACACCGTGCATTATTTCAGTCACGTATTTACAAGTAAATGGGAAGGAAACAGATATATTAAATTATGTACCAGTACATCCACTTTGTAGGTATCAAGGCGTGCCCTATTGAGTGTTTGGAATCATTAAACTAAATATAGCTTATTGTAACTGACATTATATGACATTAAATAATTCTATATGACATACATATGTTAGTTTGCAATCTATAGGTAAATCTATTATAAAATAAAATAGAAAACAATGAAACAATATAAATAAAAACACAATTGTTACCGTTAACATATCAATATTATTATCATTATATCAAAGACGCAGCGTTAAAAACCGTGTTTTTATTTAAAGTAAGTCTTTATATACATTTTGAATCTGTACCTTTCATATTTATTTGGCACCATCCATTTCTTCTGTACCACAGAACAAAAAACTATAACTTAATTTAAAAAATCTATACAGATTAAGATATTACATAATAAATATTAAAAAACATAATATACATGTATATATATATATAAATAAAAAAACATCAAAGCCCCGTTGTCAATAGAAAATATAAAATTATTCACAAATTTTCACATCCAATCTATATAATTCGCTCCGCCGCATCGCTACGGCCAATGTGTCCACGCTAACTAGGAAAACATGTTTGTTACCGGTGACTCATACTGTATCTCTGAATAGAACGGATATAATAAACTGTAAACTGAGTGTGTTCTACTATATTAATATTAAAACGAGTTATTTAATAATTTCTTATTATTATTATTAACATGATTTATAACACAATTAGTAGAGAAATAGAGTCAAGAAATGACTAACAGGATCATTCTTTAATATTATATTAAAATTATTTCTTAAAGTTCATATTATCTAGATTTAACGTTTAGCTTAATGTTTAACTGATTTTTTATTTTAGTTTAAATTTTTATTTTATTTTATCAAAAAAGTATAGTAGTAACAACTTATAGTTTTTAAATATACGTACAAAAAATTACACTTGACGCTGTACGTCAATTTGACAGACGATTAAAGTTTTTTTTTTAAATAGTCTAACGTCAAGTTCCTTACGCTTTTGAGTTATAGGCGCGTTATTGATAAAAAAATAAATTCTTAGATCATCTTATATTTTTTTTATTTAATAATTGAATCATTTGCAATGATATTCAAATTGATCGTCTTATGAGAAGAGCAAACAATGTATTATACAAACATATGTGATGTCATTAACATTTTTAGAAAAAAAAAGTATATTATGTATATATGTGGTGCGTGATTGATCACAACCGTGATAAGTTTTAAACTTATTTGAAAAAAGTTTATACTGTATATACTTATTAATATGAGACTAAAAAATTTAAACTAGATTTTTTTTTTATCTGACCTACAATAACACAAAAAATGTGCAAAAATAGAAACAAAAATACATTCACATAATAAATATTACGCACAATCATTTGTGATTAAGTGAAATTGGCTTCAATGATAACCCTTAACATACTGACTCCGTGCCGTTAAATCTTTTGAACAACTCAATAGACGTCAAAACGAGATGTTTTGACGTAACATAAAGTAACAGGCAATTCATAACTGTCTCGCGCACAATAAGCTACTGCCGTGTAAAGAACTATTAAAAATTATACTTGCGTTTGTTAAAAAGGGAATCCTTGAAAACTTTAACTTTTTGCGGTTTGTTTCTTAAAGTTATTGTTTTTTTTTCTTATGAAAGCTCAATAAAAACTTTTTACTTTCAATTAGAAAAAAAGTGTAGTGCCCTTTTTTGTTACATGTCTTTTGTGGGTTGGAATCAATTAATATTATATAGTATTGTTAAGATTTATTACTTTGAATTAGTGTTTAAGTATTATAAGTTTTTTTTTAAATTCCGCATCTTAACAACTGTTTAGCGATATTATAAAAATCCAATAAAAACTTATTTTTTTTCCATTTTTAGCTAAATACATAAGTTTGAATAGAATCACAACACTCCCAACAAACGATAATATTTGCTTAAGTAATTGATAAATCTCAAGTCTAAAGATCTATAGATCTTCCATATAAGTATACGCTTTTGAAAGCCAAGTGCAAATAGTTCGTGTTTACAAATTAATTAACTGCCCACACTTCCCCCAGCGTGATATTGCGTTCCTTTCTACGAACCAGAGTTTAGCAACATGATATTTTAATTTTTGAGATACAAAGTTGCACTGTAAGTTCAAGGCGGATTCAGATCGTGTTACTCGCTATTTTATGTGGCTTCCTATGAATACGTGAAATTAAAACAGCTAAGTCCGATGTGGATTTGTAAAAGGTGGGTTCCGTATGGTCAGTGTTAAGTTGATGACTGTTGCTAGGCAACAAGGATTTTACAAGGGACAGTTTATCACGTTTTAAGTTTACCTATCCTACTTCGTGCTAATATTATAAATGTGAAAGTTTGTGGGGATGGATGTTTGTTTCACTTTCACGCAATATCTACGGAAGGGATATAGATTTAACTCATAAAAAAATAAATCAGCTTCACACTAAAAAAATAAATCGCTGTATCCCACACACAGCAGGGTAGGCACAGGGAACTTAGTGTAAGACACGCCATTCCCCACTTTCTGCCGAATTCGGGAGGCATTGCGTGTTAAGTGGCAGAACTCAACGCCGCGCTTTGCCTCGAAACCAGAGCGAAGAAATGGAAATATAAATTTAAGTAAATATTTCATCTCCTCGAGTGGGGATCGAAACCACAACCAGTCAGTTTTACAGTCACAGTTTGTGCCGCTGCGCTACGAGTGGCCTCAATCAGATAACGAAGGTCTTTCCAAACACCTTAGAACACATTAGATAATTATAAGCTTCATTACTTTTTTTTTGTATAGGCCATAAAGCACGAAAGTTGTTTTTTACAAGACGAATGTTAAGGTCAAAATAATTATCGAACAAAAAATATTGAATAAGAAACGTAAACATCACTTTCGTGGAACGATGCCTAGTTAGTCACGCCGTCTGTCAAAATAGACTCAGAATGGCAGATCGTGCCGCCTTGTCTAGTAACAGTAGTGTGTATATTGTCTATATATATATATATATATATANTATATATATATATATATATACAATATACACACTACTGTTACTAGAAACTATCACAATATTATAGTCATATCGGATCTAACCTGTCGCCAGTCATTTTTTTATATTTTTTATAGCATTGAATTAAATAATTTTCTGTATTTCTTAGTGTCACAAAATTAATTCCTTTTAGTTCCTAGCATGGAACGCTTAAAATAATTACACACGAATAAATGAGTGACTTATCACTAATTATTCTACACCTACACGCAAAATAGTTAGTGCGTGAAGATAAAAAGAAACTACATATAATTATATCAAAAGTAGCATCAGTAGTTAACCCTTGAAACGTTGATGCAAATTATGTGCCTTAATAAATAATGTATGGCCCCGTCGACACTTAGATATCTGAGCGATAAGCGTAGTTAGACAAAGATGGATGGCGCAATGAGATTGCTTGACACCTCTGTCTGATAAAAATTTTAATAAGCAATATGTTTTGGATTATTCATACATATATATTGAAACGGTTCAATATCAGCCTTTGCGTATGTAAATGCATAATTTATCTTCGAATGAGACAGATTTTTATATTTTAGGTACGTGTTACACTGTATTTCTATTTTTACATTTCTTTTATCACAGATATTTACTTAAAAAAAATATATGTACAGTCTTTAAATATAATTAACCGTGTTTATTCTTTACATTTGTATAAATTTACATTTGTATTAATTAATATTTGTCAAATGTAAAATTTCTATAATATAAAACAATAAAGATTTTTTTTTTGTTACAGACACTAATATACGCTATTGGATATAAAGCTGTTGACGAGGTAAGCAATATAATTCATTCTAATAATAAAATTCACTTGAAATAACACATGAAAAAATACTTTACAAAATAATACTTTACACGTGTTTTGCTGAATATTATCGTATTCATGATTATAAAGAGAAATTGTATATATAATATCATATAAAAATAATCTTATATTTATATTGACTTAGATGACAAGAATAATCATTGAAATACTTCAAGGAGAAAGTCATGATAAGATATTGATTGATGGCTGGGATAAGGTTTGAAGTGAAAGTCGATATGATAATGCTACTTTTATATTCTTTTTGACAACACTCCTTGACCTTCTAGATGACCTTTTTATCTTGTTATTATTTACTCTATTCTTTAGTAAACTTTAAAGTATTTAATATTTGAGTTGTTGGAATACTCTTTTGCTATCCATATTGAGGAAATGACTGTGGTATTAATTCCTCTGATATGAACTTATCATATACATTCATAACAACCGCGCCATAATAGTGTCTGTATTAGTATGATATTCTTTCAATTATACATATATTACAAAAATTTTTATTTTTTACATTCATACACTTGTATTCTCAAATTTTAAAAAGTTTATAAATAATAATATGGTTAAAAGATATACCGCAAGAAACTAAATTCATTCACTTCTTTAATAAAAGTAATAGACAATAGACGCCGCCATAATTCATACCTTAATACGATGTTTTACCCATTATACTCATTTCTTTGTCCCACACAGCCGGTCTAACCCTAACCCTTTAACATACGGTGTCTTCAATACTTACCAACTTTCACATCCTTCCTGTTTTAAATGTATTCATAACGCGACAAAAAACTAAAGCGTATCATTTGACGGTTTTTAGACAATAGGCTCGTATCTATTGTGAAGTTAAAAGGATTTTTGAATATTAAATTGAATTGGGATGTGCAATTGATACTTTGCATACTATTTTAAAGCTATTAACTTACTATTGAGATAGAAACATATAGTAAATAAGATTATTTAGTAAAATTATTACCACAAGTCACTTCAATTACAAAATAGACACGAAGACTCATTATCCATATAAGGGATAGATAAGCGGATTTTGAATAAGTACCAAACCGAGATTGCTCAACTATACTCGTTACTCAAGGTACATTCACTTTCAAAGAAACTTCTTACAAACCACAATCACAAAGTGCACTATTGTTACGCACTCCCTTATCTCGGAACACAATAACTAGCTACCGCGTACATCATACAAGCGAAATCAGAGATACTTTGAATAGAACATCCCATTGTCAATATTATAAATATTATGCTAATGTGATAAAAGAAAAATTTGACTCCGGATCTAAACGGCCAGGTGTCGTTGTGGAAGGGTTACGGCATAAGAATCAGTCTTTCGCCCCTATTTGAATGTGATCATTTATTAAGATTTGAACCATTGTTTAGTTTCTTATTCCCATAGATGTGCATGCATTGGTTAATAATTTATGTGCGAACTGTGTTACTGATATATTTTTTTATAATATTCTAATGTGTTCACGGTCCCAATGATCAGAATTGAGCTAACGGATGGTTCTTGTGAATACGAACAGACAAACCGTTGCTATTACGCTATAGATCATTTAAGAATTATTAAGATTTCGTATATAAAAATAATAAACTGACATTTGAATCTCATCGTGGTGCAAGGACACAAGCGTGTGACTGTAAATGGGACAAGTTGTGGGTTCGATTCCACCTCGAGGACGCGAAATATTTAATGTTTTCATTTTCATCGCTCTGGTGTCGAAGCAAAGCATAGCGTTGAGTTCGACCACTCAACACACAATGGCTTCAGAATTCGGTGGAAAATTAAGAGCTTACTATCTTAAGACTAAATTCTATCTATCTTACCTCCTGTGTGCGTACAGGATACAGCGTTAAGCCGAAATAAAATACAACTTCGATATAAATACGATACGAACAAAAAACACTTTACACATTTAAAAATAATATATTAGCCAAATGTCAAAAATTAATAAAAAATGATAAATAAATTCGTCTTGTCTAAAGTAACAAAAGCCACACCGCAGCGTGAACTCGATAATTTCGCAATAAATGACCAAGAAAGAGAATTTACTTAATAACTTAGCTACTTTAAATAAAAAACGGGCTTAATTACTAGCATCTGTCATTTTATTTCTTAAGCAACTTTAATAATAGAAACATTCTGGCTTTCAATTTGGTAATTGGTGTTATTTCTTACTGGCCGTGTGTATCTTATTATGTAATTATTGTGGAGAAACAAAAATAACCTTCTCAACAGGAACGTTTTCTTTACAAAGAATTGGCTCGAGACATGCTAACTTAAGAAATTATACTTTAATTGTATCGTGTGCTGTGTTCTATTATTAATTTATTAGATATTTTATTTATATATAAACTATAATAAACACTAGTCCGAGGCCAGTCGTGGCCTCGGACTAGTGTTTATTAATGTAGTAGTAATGAAACGGACTGAAGTAATAAAACGGACTGGTTGTGGGTTCGATCCCCACTCGAGGAGATTAAATATTTACTAAAATTTATATTTCCATTTCTTCGCTCTGGTGTCGAGGACAAGCGCGGCGTTGAGTTCTGCCACTCAACACGCAATGCCTCCAGAATTCGGCAGAAAGTGGGGAACGGAGTGTCTTAACACTAGGTTCCCTCTGCCTACCCTGCTGTGTGCGGGATACAGCGTGAAGCTGATTTGATTTTTTTGAAATCATATTTTTAACGGAAAGTACTGGAAATGTGAATCATCTTTCCCACAAATGGTAGCTGAAGCCGTATTATAGTTTCGGGTGTACCATTATTTAGTGTATTATGAAATTTAAATAAATTAACTTTTTTTAAAATTTCTAAATTCTTTTTTATAATCTAAAAATATATTTTTTATTTTATTTTTATAAATATTTTCATTTCCTTGCTCTATCTAGTAGCAAGATAAAGCACGGCGTTAAGTTCTGCCACTCATCAGATAATGTTTCTAAAAATGGGTGGTGTGCGAGCAACGAGTGTCTAAATACTAGGTTCCCTTAGCGTAATATTCGGGATGCAGTGTGAAGCTTACTAATAAATAATAACAATTTTACATTTTTTGTCCTTTGACTCCTATTATGATATTTAGAAAGGATTATAGATCTGTATTTTTTCTAATTTAACACTATTAATAAAATATCGATTTTACATAACATTATATGTACAGGACATATAATAATAATAATAATAAAAAGAAATATATAGAGGCAATGTGTGGTCGTCGCCGTAAGTTTACAAAAAGCAAGTCACTACACGCTTTGTTTACATTATAACTAAACTTGACGTACAGTTTGAGTGTGCACGAAAAAATAATAATCACTAGCACGCCACACGTGATGTTAAAATATTTGTTTGTTTATTCGTATGTATACATTACTATGGAACATTTAATATTTTAACTTTTTCTCATCGAATCAGTTGATATTTTTAACAATAGGTATATTATATATAAAATACAAAATCAGATATCAAAATTGAATGCCGTACTATCACGTGTAGTTAAACACCGTTCACGTAGCTGGCGGTATCATGGTGGCTTAAACTTTCTCTTTAATCGACAAAAAACACAGAATTCATTCCATATATGGGTACCTATGGAGGCCAGTTGCGGCGCAGGGGTACAAACGTGTGGCTGTAAAGGACAGGTTGCGAATTCGATTCCTATTCTAGAAAATGAAACGTTTTAATTTCTTCGCTCTGGTAGAGGCAAAGGGCGGCATTGAGTTCCGCCACACAAGACGCAATGCTCCAGAATTCCACAAAATTTAAGGAGCGAAATGTCTTAGCACTAGGCTTCTTCCGCCTACCCTGCTCGCTAGCGGGATAGTTAGTTAGGGTCGCGGGATACAGCGTGAAAAATAAAGGATTAAAAAAAACGATAACATTTCAAATATTTTCAATTAGAAGAGTATAATTTTACTTTTAGTGTACTTTCCCGCGAAGGTACAAACTCCAGATGGCCGGCGGACACAGCTGTTGCCTCACTATTCTCATGCAAAGACCATTGTGTTGTTAAATGTACGTAATAATTGTACTGAACGTGTTCGGGGTTAAGTTTTGTGAAATGTCAAACGTTTTTTAAATGAGATTTGCATTTGTTTTTGATTGTATGCAATTTTGTTAGCCCGATCTGGGTTATTTTAAGTGGGGTTAAGAGATTTGTGGAATTAATTACATTTAAAATTCTTCTTTTTATTTATTAACTTCCTTATATGAATGTTGGTAAGTCGAATTTAAAATGTTCACCTTTGTTGTTTTATTTTGATGTCTGCATAAAAGGGATTAATTTAAGTTAGCTGCCATACATATGTTCGTATATAATATTTAAGTAAGATCTTTAAAAATATAAAATATTTAATTACTAACTGTTTTTATGCTATTCTTTATAAATACAAAAAATAATTTTGTCTATATATCTATCCAAAATATATTTTTGGAATACAATATTAAATACATATTTATAACTAAAATAAAAAAATGAAAAAAAAATCCATCGATTTTTAGTATCATTATGTAAACGACGTAACGCAAAGCAGTTAAACGCTCCAACACCACTTAGTTGATGCCAATTTTATGTTCCCATAAATTATTTACGACTGTTACGCCATTATTAGATATGATTTTTTTTTTACTTTTCAGGAAGGACTTAAGTACTTAGGGCCAGACTGTAAAATAAATTAGTGATCATTGAAAGGTATTACCGTAATAAAAGGTGTATTTTTCAAGGTTTGATATTTTTTTATAATATTGTAATATTAGTATCGATGTTTACACACCATTTCAGATTTGAACCCACTACTGTTACGTATATTTTCGTTTTCCTTTTCATAATAAAACGACATGGACCTAGGTTTAAAATACCTACTTTCATCTATATGCACACACGAAAATCAAATAAAATAATTACAATAATATATTATATTATTATCTCTATACAAATTCCCCTACAAAATGCTGTTTTGTCATCAACGACGGTCTTGATGTCATTTAATTTGTTGACTTCCTCAATAAATTTTTATAGTTGATAATTAAAGTCAATGTACGGGACACACGTCACCGCGTATGCGGTGCTAAGTTATATCATTTTCTGTGCCAATCTATTATAATTTTTTAATCGAGTGTTTGTGATGTTTTTGTCTGAGTTTTGAATTTTAAAAAGTATTTTCTTCTTCTTCTTTTTATTGCTGACAATTTGATAGAAATCTCTTTTCTCCACCTGCTGGCCTGATGTAAGTATTGTTTTTTCAATTTCAACACCCTTATAAAATAGTAACTTAATATAAATTACACTTTTGTCGTGAAATATATATAATTTAGGAAAATTAAAAAATAAAATAAAATCAATATAATCTATATAAGTTCATTCAAAATATTTAAGTTTCTGCTTAAAACCTAAAAGAAAGTTAAGTTTGTTAATGTAATATACATTTACTTTTCTTTGTCAAACGTAAAAAAAGTCCATATTAATTAACCGGATCATTCAATAACGGAATCGATTTTTGATTCAATGGAGCGCTCAGTTACTTGCTAAGTTTACCGCGTAATAATTAGCAGTACGAGTTGAAATTAATTCGGATCTCTTTTTATAAAGAAACGGCGTGTGACTGCAAACGCGATTTGTGGGTTCGATTCCCATTCGAGGAAATTCATTATTGGTATTTTCCTAATTGGTAAAAATACAAAGCGCGGGGTTGTGTTTCGTCACTCAACGCAACTCATTGCCATGTCTCGAAAATTGGGTGAAATGTGAGGTACGGAGTGTCTCGGTACTAGATTCCTTCTGCCTATCCTCCTTATCCGGTATAGGGCGTAAATTGAAAAAAATCCTTAAAGTAACTTTAAACTATTTTTGCTTATTTTTTTAATAAAATACAGAACAGTTAAAAATAATAAAGTAAAGAAATACTAATGTTAACACATCTATTTAAATATTTAAAAAAAAGTATATATTTAAATATATTGTGTGCAAAATGCGCGACCAACGGCACCAACCCCACAGCATATCGCGGGCGTGTCAGTGACGTCACACATCACTCCCTCTTTATATATTATAGAGAGGCCATGTTGAATTTCCTTTTTTTCCGTGCGCATACGCAACTTCGCTACTAATTAACTTGCCTTGTTTGGCTTGAATGGTGTTATTTATTGCGACTTCAACTATTTCTATTATTAACTTAGAAGATATTATCAAACAAACAGCCAATCAAGTTAAGATGCATTGTAACTCAGTTTGAACATATTTAAACTTGACACGATGGTTGTACATACAAATCGTTTGAGGTAAAATTAATTCGTTTCTTCTTCTGTATATGTCTGTTTCTATCTTTGGTTGTATTGCAGCTTAGTATAAATGAAGTACTCCATGAAATCTATCTTACCTTGAGGCCAGTCGTGGCGCAGGGGCATAAAGTGTGACTGTAAAACCGACTGGTTGTGGGTTCGATCCCCACTTGAGGAGATGAAATATTTACTTAAATTTATATTTTCATTTCTTCGCTCTGGTGTCGAGGTTAGGCGCGGCGTTGAGTTCTGCCACTCAACACGCAATGCCTCCCTCTGCCTACCCTGCGGTGTGCGGGATACAGCGTGAAGCTGATTTATTTTTATTTTATTTTAAGAGGCTACCTAAAAATTAAAAAACCAAAACAAGCAAAGACTGACACATGATTTTTGTCATACTTCAGTTAAAATCGATTCCAGAATGAAAAGACAACAAGTGTCGGCTTTCCAAAAGAGAATTAAGCAACTTATATTATTTTTCACCTTACATTGTAAAACTGGTACCTGTACAAGTTCATATATGTACATATAGATACGTACAGGTTAATACAGGTTCGGTTATGAGTCGTGCAAGATCGTTCAAATATCGAGTTTCGGCATCACTTTGTTTTGTGAAATTTTACGTGCATGCCATTTTGTGAACGGAAAAATAACTAAACAGCAATTAAACGCCATTTTTGTATGTTTCTTGCAATTATTGGTATTTTTTTTGTATAATTATAGCATATTTGATGGATATGGTCGTGTGTCACTCATTAATCTTTTACTTTGAGAATGGAATGTTTTTTGCTTGTTCGTGTCACATTTATAGCTTTTAAATATTATATATAATATTATTAATTATTTTTTCCCTTCTACTAAATGAATAAAAATCTACTTGTTGAATATTATTAAAGAGTTTAGTGAAATATATCTATTTATTATAAGATTATTTATAATATATTAATATTTAAAAAAAAACTAGTCAGCACGCAATTCCTCCAGAATTCGGCGGAAAGTGGGGGACGGAGTGTCTTAACACTAGGTTCCTTCTGCCTATCCTGCTGTGTGCGGGATACAACGTGAAGCTGATTCATAAATTTATCTTTTTCGTCGTTATTGTTTTAATATAATGTTATAGTACTAAAAATATATACCTACTGCATTTAGTGTGTAGCTTAATTATTATAAGACTTTTTTTATAACGTAAAAGTACTGTACTACTGTAAATTTATGGAAATAATCATTATTTATAAACGTTTTAAAGCGAATTCGTCTTATATAGAAATGCCATATAAATTTCCGGTATAATACATTTTCCCCAAAAGTTGACTCTTTGGCATTCGGCCTTATTAATTGTAAACAACTCAAACCATACAACAGGAAACTTATCGTTTATGAAAACCAGAACACTGCAGTAACTCAGTTGTAGGTATATATTATTTTAATTTGAAATTATGTTTTTCGATGTGCTCTTAAATATCATTTTATGAGGAATGAAGCGCCACGCCATTACTAAACCTATTCACATAATATGACTTTTATTAAAAATATGTCGAGAGAAAAAGTGCGGCGTTAAACTCTGTAATTCAACACATCATTACGCTAAAATCAATAGAAGGTAGAGAGTAAGATGACAAGTCGTTTCGTCCGTCCACTAAATATAACTTAAGCAAATATATTAAACTTTTAAATACATTTATATCAGTTAAAAGTGACGTGATTTGACTCGTCAAATATCTCTTTTTTGCTCCAATTCGTTACCATTACTTTAAATGCGTGTAATAAAAGGGAAATAATTAAAATTCACTTTGTTCAATCACAGCTTTACCACCTTCGAATGTTCTATGTAACATAAAAACGTCAGTACTGTCAGTCTAAAGGGCTTTGTATCGTGTTTTGCTTGTTCTGCGAGATAGCTAAGGTAACATCTGTGGATCTGTATCCACGATCCCCGGCTGTCGGAATAAAAGTTTACGCTATACATTTTTCGGCCTACCAACCTGTCGCAACTGCAGAGACATTTGGTGAGCGCTCGAATTCATTCTTTACCCTTTTTTGTTCCACATTTTAAAGAAAAAAAAAATGTAAATAATACGATCCTTTTAAATCGGGCAAGATGAGTGAAGTAAAGCTTGTGGTACACATGTACCATTTATTATTAATAAATTTTATTAGTGCTTAGATATTTCGTCTTTTGCTATACATATTTTATTCGATTTCTATTCGATGAAATAAATTACTCATTATTTCGCTGTCGTAATTTGACAAAACTCGGTGTTGAGTTCCGCCTCTGCACACACAATGTCTCGAAAATTGGACGAAAAATTCGTTGATCCGATTAGAAAACATTGCACATGCATTTTTTTTGTGTTGAAAAAATAGAAAAGATAGATCGTAATATTTATTATAGAGAGATATTATATATAAAATCAGAACAATGAAATATTAGTAACAAGGCAAGCCGCGGTGTAGAATTCCGCCATTCTTCAACAAGCAATACCTAAACTAAAAAATAATTTAATTATATTAGTGCTCAGTATATTATAGCGTGTCAGGACCATCTTGTCAGGACCACTCTCGAGGTTAAGTGCAGGTATCTCCGTTTTTTTGCTCTCAAAAATAGGTTACCTATTTATTTCTTTATAAAATTGGGGTGGATGGATGTTGACTCTTCGAAAGGTTTGAGTGAATTACTTTTTAGTAATGTGATATTATAATAATATGGGATTAGTTTGTTTTTTATCTTTTAAAGATTTATTAAAGAAAAAGAAATCAAAATATGTACATATATATATCTATATATTTTTGGTACAATAATTAAGATGTTATTAATATATATCTATTAATTTGTTAATAAACATATTATACATTATCACTATTAGTAGTACTAAAGGTATTTCTTATTATATATAGATACACTTTAAATCGCAGCAGGTGTTTTTGTTTAAATTCACATACAAAAACAACATTACATTAATTCGATTAGTTTTTGTCACTATAATGTAAAAATCTTAGAAACGCACTGATACGTTTTAAATTATACTTTTATAGCCGGATTTTGCTCTTGGTTCGGTCTGATTGAGCGTTGTTTTTAAGAAATGTGAATGACTACCTGCTAGTTCTTCACGTGTGGATGGTATAATGCAAAGCATTTTGAATAATTGTTGATTTTCTTTCTTTCTTTTTTGATTTATTACTTTTTTTTAAATCTATAATAGGTAGAAATCAAATAAAATTTTTGAAATGTTATAGAAATTAGATATGATTTTATTTTTTAATTGTACAATATCGCATAACACCATTCCATCACCTGTTCCTTTAGAACCGGTCTCCACAAAAAAATATTTGAAAATGTATTTAAAAAAACTGCGTGGCTTTCATTAATAGTATTATATATACGTAGAACGATTTTAATAGGCGTTACCAATCAAATTTATTCACATTGATTAATGCAATTAAGTATTTTAGGAAAAAATACTGTGAATTGATAATATATATCTATATATTGTATTAAAATAAAAAAAAAAAATCAGCTTCACGTTGTATCCCGCACACAGCAGGGTAGGCAGAGGGAACCTAATGTTAAGACACTCGATCCCCCATTTTCCGCCGAGTTCTGGAGGCGTTGCGTGTTGAGTGGCGGAACTCAACGCCGCGCTTTGCCTCGATACCTGAGCGAAGAAATGAAAATATAAATGTAAATAAATATTTCATTTTCTCGAGTGGGGATCGAACCAACAACCAGTCGATTTTACAGTCACACTTTGTGCGCCACGACTGGCCTCAATATATTGTATAATTAAATACTTAACCTGTAAAGTAAGTAACTGTCTCACATAGTAGAGAAGATGGAGAGATCACTTCGTTTTGAGTGACGAATTCCAATGCAAAATCTATATTAAACTTTTGAATATAAACATTAAAATAAAAAAAAAATATGCTTTAATGTGATTGACACACAATATCATTTTGTCAATAATACAGTGAGATGTCACTTAAGCTCAATTGTAAAACAAGAGCTTTAAGGTAAAGTCCAAGATACGAATAAAATAAGCAAAAAAAAAACAATCGAAATCAGCGTAAAAACGACTTCATAAAACTCTTGATATTAAATTGTTTACTATTCTATAAGTTAAAAGTAGAAATATCCTTCGAGAACTCGAATCGCTATTATGGTAGTAATTACAAACCGGTCGTCGTTTCTGATTTTTTTTTTAAACGAAAATGTGTATCTCCTGAGTATTTTTATCATTTAATTTGTTACGTTGCCTTGTGGAGTTGTGGATTCTACTTCTTATATGAATAAGAATATACTATTATATATTTTTTATATAAATAATAATAATATTATAGTTAAAAATATTAAGAAAGCTTTTGGTTTAAAAAAAACCCCTTATCCTCTTTGAACCCGCTACTTTCGAATAACTAAGCAATTTCCTAAGTAAACAAAACATGCAGATGACTTATAAACAATGGTTACTGAATCAAATTGCAGATAGCATTTTAATGACAAAAGTATATATAAAAAATATACATAAAAAAAATCAGCTTCACGCTGTATCCCGCACACTGCAGGGTAGGCAGAGGGAACCTAGTGTTAAGACACTCCGTTCCCCACTTTCTGCCGAATTCTGGAGGCATTGCGTGTTGAGTGGCAGAACTCAACGCCGCGCTTAGCCTCGACACCAGAGCGAAAAAATGCAAATATAGATTTAAGTAAATATTTCATCTCCTCGAGTGGGGATCGAACCCACAACCAGTCGGTTTTACATTCAAACTTCGTGCCCCTGCGCCACGACTGGCCTCAAAATATACATACATATACATTCTTATTTGACGTGCACTAGAAAATTCTTTACCGAACGAACAAAGGATGATAAAATAAAGACAGAACGGTAAGGTATTTTGATACAGACCCGTAATTACAGTTTTAATTATTTAAAAACTGCCTCCCCTATTAGTTTATCGCTGGGCCGCCATTCCCCGCCATTAACTGCATATTTAAGATAAAAAGCGACCATTTGGAAAATTTTCATCAAATCAGCCATCGGAAACTAGAATCTTAGTGTTGTTTAATTAAATTGTAAATTAGTTATATTTATTATAATATAAATAGTGAAGTAACTGCGTTTCATTCCTTCGACACGAGTCGTGTGCGATTGGTCGGTCTGTACCTATTCCATACTATATTTATTCAAATTGGTGTTTTTAATATTCTCGACGGTAGCGTCGGAGCCAGTTTTATATTAGCCTTTGTTTTATTATCTTGCTAGCGTCATTTTGATCGATTCGACACTACGCGATCGTATATTTGAAACAGTTATTTATTTTGTTTTCAATTAATCGACATTGTGAGCTAAGCTGAGGGAAGCTAGTGCTAAATCCGTTTTGTACCGTCTCCTTAGAGATAATGCATACTGTGCGACGTAACTAAACTCCGCGATTCGTGTAACTGGACTATAAAATATAATAAACCCACAATCACCGTGTGTACAATCTAACATTCCAAAGACAGAGACGAGAGTATTTTATCGTGTAAATTAACAAAAAAATATTAGAGGGCAGTCGAAAAGAGGTCGTATAGGTCGCGTCGGGCGTTGCTCGTTGCACTGTAAAAAATAACACAAACACAAAAACACAGTACTGTATGAGTCACGCATAAAGGAAATTCGCGTCGTCAGTCGTCTCACAAAGTTCGTCCAATCCAATGTGACACTTCGGTCATTAGCTTAGGCAAAAAATTAGGTAGCCTGCCTATATTGCTAAATCTTTAACTAACTAGTTAGTCGGTGTGTTAAATTCAAAGGGAGAACATTGTAAGTTATATTATTTATTTATTCTTTTTTTTTTCAACATCACGCTGTATACCGCACACAGCAGGGTAAGCAAAAGGAACCTAGTGTTAAGACACTCCGTTCCCCACTTTCCACCAATTTCTGGAGGCATTGCGTGTTGAGTGGCGGAACTCAACGCCGCGCTTTCCCCTCGACACCAGAGCGAAGAAATGAAAATATAAATCTAAATAATTATTTCATCTCCTCGAGTGGGGATCGAACCCACAACCATTCGATTTACAAGCGCGCTTTGTGCCCCTGCGCCACGACTGGCCTCTATATTATTTATATAGTAATATAAGAACAATTTAACTCCTTTGTATCTTTCATCAATCACAATTTACGATATTTTCATAATGTCCATCTGTATATATATATAATATAAGGTTATTTTAAGTATTATAGTTATAATTAATTATGTAATTTTCCTTTGTCACTTGAACAAATGCAAAATAACCGGTTATAATTAATAGTAATATATGTAATTCACAAAGTATAATATCATCTGAAATAATTTATGAATCTTTGAAATAAGGTTAAAAAAATAAATAAAAGTAATATTATATATAGCTATTAAGCTTGAAGTGTAGTTATTTTTATTAGTGTAGTTTTTTTGTTTAATTATTATGTGTTTTATTATTACACGAGTATTTCGTTAATTTCTATGTGTTATTAGTGTAAAGTATTGTGTGATAATAAATTTAGTTTTGTGTGACCAGTGGTGTGTACCTGAAATATTCTACAACGTGTCCACACCCTATAGTAATGAATAAGAACGAAATCAATTTACACGTTTTTCTAGATTAACACACAGCAGGGTAGGCAGAGGGAACCTAGTGTTTAGACACTCCGTTCTCCACTTAAAATTGATTTAATTGATTTTTTTTGTTTAGATAAATCTCAGTTCTCAATGTATAGATCAATAGTAAGCATATAAATAATTATCCTAAATGTTATTATATGATTACTAATATTTTGTCCAAGATAAAATGAACCTATGACCTCTGTTTTAAATAGTCATTAGCTTCAAGACAAAAAGTCAAAAACAATATAAAAAATAAAGTAATATACCCATTTTTTGTACAAAGAGTACCTACCTCAAGCTATTTAATATTGTGAGTCAAAGTCCACAAAAAGTGTTTGTATTTTTTACCGATCTTTATTTTTTACTGTCATTCTATTGAGGCGTCGTGGCGCAGTGGCACAATGTGTAATCGTAAGCTCGATGGTTGCGGATTCGATTCCCACTCGCGGAAATAAATTATTTATTGTTTTCGTCGCTCTGGTTATAAGACAAACCGCTGCGTTGAATTCCGCCACTCAACACGCAATGTCTCGAAAATTTGTCGGCAGATGGGGAACATAGTCTTAATATTGAAAAAAAATCTATTGAGTTATTCATATTACAAAAGCATGAAGTATTGAAGACACTTAAATGATATTTAAAGGTTATTTTAACCTATTGTATTCTTTTGTTTTAGGTACACAATGCGGTCGTTGGCACTTGTTTTGAGAATGGTAGGTGGATTTTTTTAAGTTTAAGATTAATATCTCGTTTATTATTTATTAATTTGTATAATAATAATATGATAGAGCGTGAAAAATACTGACATTGTATTATGTGAAGGGGTAACGAGTTAAAATTCATTTAATTTGATATGTATTATAATATACATTTTTTTACATTTACCTACAAAAAAGGAGGCCATCGTGGCGCAGGGGCACGTGTGTATAATGGCAAAGTGACGATCGTGGGTTCGATTCTCATTCGGAAAATTTAATTAATATTTTTTAATATTTTCATTTCTTAGCTCCAAGGCAAAAGCGTTTTGTTGAGTTCCTCCACCCAATACGCTATGCCTAAATAATTCAACGGAATGTGTGGATCGGAGGGTCTTAACACTGGGTTCCCTCTGCCTACCCTGCTATATGCCGGATACATAGCCGAAAAAAAATCAATTTACAAAGTAGACATATATGTCTATATATAAAACAGTATATAATTTTAGAATATATTCCGTAAGCATTGTAAATTGTGGTGAGCTCAAATCAATGCGTATTTTCGAACAATAGAGTCAAATTGAATATCTCGTACGTATAACATAATAAGCACTATATTTACATTGTGGTTCAAACTGATTACCTACTTGTTTATTAGTCATACATTTGAATAGACTATATATTAGTTGTAACACTGTTTTCTATGGAAATTAATACATTTTTTCAATTTTTTTTATAAGATAAAAGAGAGTTAAAATAAAAAGTAAAGGTAAAGATTAAGTTCATTATTCTATATATTCTATATATATTAAATGCTGTTGATGTTACCTTGGGAAGGTAGTGATTGTTATATAATTATTTTATGAAAATTATTTTTTAAAAAACTGTTAAGTTACTTGCAGGCTAACCGAGCCGCTGGTATCGTCTTGTACGCTGACAGTACTGACACTTTTAAATAATTTGACAAATCATGTCTAAATGAATAAAGAAAATTTCCTTTCGTTTCATTTTGTAATAATAAACAACGTAGGGCTCCAATTAACACTATATACAGAGAGTAGAGAACGGAGCAATATATCACTATATGTGATAGCAGAGATACAAAAATATGTTTTACTAACAATTTAATTTAACGTCTATTTTAAAGCTTTGCATAACACCTAGAAATCGTTCTACAAACTCTCCACTTTCTACAATATAAACATTTTGTAGAAAGCGAAGAAATACGTTTTAAGCTATAAGATATACTTTAGTTATTTAAAAACATATTTGAGATACCATATTACATATAAATTATGAAACGTGACATTGTTATTGATTGCAAAATATAAGATATTATTACTTTACGGTTAGGATAGGTCGCAATTGAACTGTTGATCAAATCGAACCGGTTCTGCTAGTGACAGCTCAATACTAGGCGTGTTACACACATAAAGGTGGGGTTTCACTTTGTTAAAACCATAAGCGTTTACTAAATAAATACTAGATATATGGTAGTACAGTTTTATATAGATATGTATATATATATTATATATATAAGGCAATAAGTACAAGAATAACGTAATATTAACTTTATTTTCCTAGAAAAATTGAGACTCATATGTAATTGAAGTCATTAGATTTATTGGTGTAGAAAATACAAAGCATTTTTCCCGTTAAATAGGTAGGAGCGTAACTTTTGTATTATTTTTTTAATTTATTTTATTATAATACTATAATCGAAGTAAATTAGTATATTTATAAATCTAAAAAATGTTAACGTATTTTTTTTATGGGTATTCAATTATATTCAATGAATAGATATTAAGCCAGTCGTGGCGCAGCGGCACGAAGTGTGACTTTAAAACCGACTGGTTTTGGGTTCGATCCCCACTCGAGGAGATGAAATATTTACTTAAATTTATATTTCCATTTCTTCGCTCTGGTATCGAGGTAAAGCGCAGCGTTGAGTGTCTTAACTTAAAGGCTCCCTCTGCCTACCCCGCTGTGTGCGGGATACAGCGTGAAGCTGATTTATAAATTTTATTTTAACGAAAACATATTAAACAAAATTGACCATCTAACATTTCTTTATTCAATCCCTATCCTACGTTAAGATATGTAGGGTCGACGCCTAGTTTCCAGCAAATCGGATGAGTACGCGTGTAGGACCCGCTGTATTGTCTTTGTACGTCACAATGACTCACGCTATTGTATCCGATACAATGCCCTTTGTGCATTGTGTAGACCTGGTGTTACGTATTAGAAAATAGATAATTAATCTACATGTAGATTGAATGACATATGACTTTCCATTTGTGTGACTTTCCATGTGTTTATCTTGTTTAATCTGTTATTATGAATGTGGACGTCAAATGTGATGTGGTTTGATTCTATTTTTGAATAGGAATATTGTAATAAATTTTATAAATTGAATCAGCTTCACGCTGTATCCCACATACAGCAGGGTAGGAATAGGGAACCTAGTGTTAAGACACTCCGTTACCACTTTTGTTATAAACAAGCAGATAATAATATATAAATAAGCGTTATTTAATAAATATTATACATAATTCTGTTATTTGTATTAATATATAATAAACACTTGGAACACGCACTTGAGGAAATAATGTAGGCGTAAATACTCATCATATAAAAATCTATAAACCTTTTTGTACTAGCTATTGATCGACCACGACGCAAGTTTTTTTCAAACGAAATGCAATATCGTATGGCACGCGTTCATAGGGGATCACCCTACCGGGACGTTTTACTCTACAATGGGCAAAAAATAGAAACCGAAAGGGTCCCAAATATAATAGATATGCGAAAACTCAATTGCTCCAGCTATAAAATTCAGCAAGTCCTACACTACCCCTTCAACGTAATTTGGTCCCTATGTGTGTATGGTACACATTATTTTTTATCTGTGCCACATTAAGGAGACCCTTTGGATTTCGACCGCGCAAACTTGTAGGCGGGAAAAGTGGTAGTACATTTTGAAATGTCAAAACAAATTAGTATTTTTACATTTTACAATCGTAAATTTTTATATTATAGTATTTCTATACATATATATATATATATANATATATATATATATATATATATATATATATATATGTGTATATGTAATATTTATAAAGTGAATATATTTATTATTAATTAAGATGTTTATTTCGCGTGAACACAAAAAATCTTTCTTGTAAATAAAATATCCAACATAAAGATAAACAAGTGGTAGAGTAATAAATTTAGTTTTAATTACACCTTTTTGCAAGATGTGCCACGTCATATTCTATCATTTTTTGCGACGAGTAAATTTAATTTAAAATTCCACAGAACATATCTAAATAAAGAGATCTTGAATATATAATTAGATTTAATCTGTACTCAAAAAAAAAGTGTGTAACCAAGTGACATTAAAGCGAATCGTAAAATTAATGAATTAATTAATTACTCATAAAATCTCACAGATTATAAATAGTCATATTAGTTTAGGAATTGAATCCACATTGATTTTTATACACGTGTGGGACTAACAGTAATACATATGTATACCGCTGGTGAAGGGTCTAATGATGGACTACAAATTATTTGGTCGATAAAAGCCATTCCATTTGATATTCAAAATTAATATTTCCATCTAGTCCTGTTATTTTTAATAGCCATTTTCATATATTTACATTTAATTTTTGAAATAGTTTTTGAAATATATATAAAAACCAGAGATTAGACAGGGACTAAGGCTTACCAATACACCAAAAAAAGGTCACCAAAAAAAAACCAATGTATACGAAAATTTAAAAATACTTCATTTTTTTTCAGCATACGAGAGCTACTGTTTAGCTTTTTAATCTCTCTCTTTTATCTGTAGGATTGAATCGCAGCATGCCAAGTATTTTTGGCGGCTTGCCGTAAGTTTCATTTTACTATATGCCATATTCGCTTCGGATTTTACAATATATTAGATATACTTGTTCATTTAAAGCACTTCACTAGGTATTTCATAATAAGATGTCAGTTACTTCCAAATGGTAAAAAAAATACGTATTACTAAATTGTTTAAATATAATATTTAAAACATTTAATTTGAAACGATATTTAAAATATATAATTTGTAAACAATTTCAATATATCTATAATAGCGATATTGTAAATTGTTTTTAATTGTTCAAAAACGACTTGAATTATTCCAATAACTAAGAGTATAAGAAAGACGAATTAATAATAAAGTAAAATACCGTCTACAATCTACCTAATAACGGCCGTCGGTGCGATAGTTAGATGTGAAATTATCAGCCATATCCCAAAAGAACAGTTAGATAAATTGCCTGTAATCTTTATAGTGAAACTACGAACCCTCGAGCCAAACTGAAATTGGTGATGGAACTTTGTCTATTTTGACTATTATAAAAACGGTTTGTGTGACTTTTATTTGGTTTTGACTAATGTATTACTTTGTATAAGGTTTTTTTGATAGTTTACAATTAAGAATGTTTAAAGTTTAAATCTAATATTTAAAACGAAAGCAAAAACTATATTACAACAAGATGTTTTCAACTCCACAATAAATCGATCAAATAAATTCAACACGGCTGTCAATTGTGTTAATAAAAACCTTGTTTTTTTTCCAAAAAAATATATAATTGGACAATTTCGTTATCAAAACCACAAAATCAAATAAAACTATCAAAATAAGGCCATAAGATCTCAACAGTCGAAATCAACAAAATACGAATAACGAAATTGCTATAACTAATTCCAATGATGAGTAGAGTGGGTGGCAACGTTCTGATGGGGTAAAAATTACCCCTGAGGGTAAAGCATGGGGCTCTCCCCTTTCCTGCTCATGTGGAACAGGCCTTGTATACTAAAGTAATAACTATAATTATTAGGTCTAGAGACCATTTTAGCGTGTTTCCGTTGAGAAATACGTATATGCCTTTATATGTTGTCGAGTATGATAATAGTGTATTTCCGATGCGAGCGAATCCGAAGTAGGTATTGGCAGCAAAAAATCGTTGATAAACTAAATGACCTCAGTTAAATTGCGCGTTTAACAAGCCTGGACTATAGGGTATTTAGGGTATTTGTAAGGCTTTGTGTTATTTTTGTTTGAGTAAAATTATATAAATAAATTAAATGACCATTCTAAATTTGACAAAAATATTTACTTTCAGCTTCACGCCGTCTTCAGCTTCACGAAAAGCAAAGAAATGAAAATATTAAATATTTTTCGTCTGTGTTTTTCGAGTGGGAATCGAACCCACAACCTGTCACATATACAGTTACACGCTTGTGCCCCTGCGCCACGGCTGGCCTCTTATAGTACTATTTACATATCAAAGTAAATGTTTAAAAAAAATCAGCTACACGCTGTATCCTGCACACAGCGGGGTAGGCAGAGGGAACCTAGTGTTAAAATACTCCGTTCCGTTGCTCAAACTAGCGAACAGCAAGAAAAGAGAGCGACGAATCATAATTGCATCGTTACAATATATGAGTTGACGTGGCCCTTTACATTTTTTATTAGCGGTTATAAACTTAACATATAGCGGACAAAACGGCCATAAAAATGAACCCATTAAACACCTCCTGAAATATCCTAAAACGACTGTTTATGTTTGCGTTCCAGTGTGCGAGTGCATTTTGCGAAACGGCTATAATTCAAAATAAAACCGAAACAAGTCGAGAAATGCAACTTCACACGTAATTACACAGGCATTTAGTGCCCTTATGATGTATTAGGGTTCCCTCGGCTGAGAGATTTTTTTTTAAGCTTCACGCTGTATTCGTATGTGTCGTAGGCAGAAGGAATCTGATGTTAAGACATTCCGTTCCCCTTTTTTGTGGCGGAACTCAACGCCGCGCTTTGCTTCGACACCAGAGTGAAAAATAAAAATATTGAGCGAAATGCCACTGAATTTAAGATTCTCCGGCTCCGTCATATAAACTGGCAACGTCGAAAGTTTATTAAGCATAAACCTTTCACAATTTCCATTTATGTTATGGCTTGACTGTCATAAAGTTTAATGTTTTTATTATCTGCATAGGCTCCAAGCAGGTGCATCCACGTGTAGGATCTAAGAGCTAGTAATGGCTCACACGGAGTAAAACGGAACCCTCACCGGCCCGTATATCGGGAGGCCAATATACTTTTTAATTGTCCTCATAAAATTTGAATATTGTAGAGGAAACGCTATAAACGTTCATTTTGGCGAGGCATCTTTAGCGAGCAAATGGGCCGTGTAAAGAAAATCGTGGCGGTGAAGTAGTATGCATATATTAGTTTTTTTTATAGTACAATTATTGAGTTGTGACATCGCGGTCGGTTTCACTCTCGCCACGTTTCACAGTCGCCGCCCGCGCGTTGGCAAGCTGGCAACATTGTAGCCGGTCTGCAATGGGGAGGGGAGTGGAGCATCGTGCGTGCTATCAGAGCTCCAAGTTCCGTGGTGATGGACGCAACGGGCGTCAAATGCGTATTTATTGGGTACTCGCGCCGCTGCGTCAGGCGCGTACCGGCCAAACTACCGCCGTGCACGCGATACCTTAGGCCCCGTCCACACTATCTCGGATTCTGATCTGCCGTCATAACGAGATAGCGGGTAATTAACGTTTTTAAAGAATATCCTTATCACTATAATTTCTGTGGATATCTTGGTCGCTGTGGAAAAACAATAATCAGTTATTTTTTAATGAAGACGCTGTTTTGAAGTGGCACTCGGTGCGAATAAGCTGATGCGTGGTGCGGAACTAAGTCTTTCTGTGAGTATTATTTTTTTTTTCATTACAGCATTTTCTTGTGTTTTATTATCATCATTTTTATTTAAAAATATTTTTAAATATATTGAATATTAATATTTTTTAACTGTACAAAACAATATGTTTCTAACATATGAATAAAATTGTTTTTTCATGTTGGTACAACAGTAATGTCGTGAGCGCCCGCACTTATTGGTGTTGCGTGGCTATTCAATTGAGCCGTTCATACATATTTAGCTGGCATTAGGCCCGGGAAATTGGATTTATCGCTACGTAACTTTCACACAAACATTCCTTTCTTAACTAAACGTGAACGTGAAAACGGGTGACGACGTGTTTATTTTTTCTTATATTTACTTTTACATTTCAAAAGGTGAAATGTCACGTGAAGAACGCAAATAGGTTTTATTAGTTCGAAGTACGTAATTCCATTTTACGTAATAATAATATGTTTCAACACGAAATTTTAGTAATAATTCGGCAGCCCTCGACGGGCTTGTAAAAACGATAAACAACGTGAGAGTAGGATGCTATTTATACATCGTATCTACATTCGTGAGGGTCGGGTAAGCCCGAGATTTGCGAACTAATTTCAACTGCAAATCCCCAAAATGAGTGGGATTTGGCAAGACGGCTCGTCGCCTATCCGACCACACCTTTACGGTTGTTCCTCTGGAGTACAGCGTGCAGTGTATATGCCACGAAGGCTAACTTGCTCGCGTTTCGAATAACACGCCATATTTAGTTTTTTTTTGTGTAAAGGAATTTTAGCTTATATTACATAATTTTTTGTTTAAAATATTTTTAATTTGTCGTTTGTAGTTTTTTTGACGCGGTTTGGTGTTCAAACACTCCATTACCAGTATATTTAAAAAAATTAAAATGGTATATTTAGTCCAACGTTGATATGCATACCTACATATATGCAATTTAAATATAACATATAACTTTTTTTTTGTTTAAGTAGACAGAGGGTAGGCAGAGAGAACAACCTAGTGTTAAGATACTCCATTCCACACTTTCCGCATAATTTTCAGGGCATTGCGAGATGAGTGGCACAATTCAACACCACATTTTGCCTCGACATTAAGGCGATGAAATGAAAATATTAAAATATTTCTTTTGAAAATATTAAAATATTTTTTCTGGGGTGGAAATCGAACTTCGGCACTTATTTTAATAAAAATATGGTATGGTATGGTTCTTTGATTATGGCGTTCCGAGTGTGCCAGTAGAGCACATATCACTTCGCCAGTGTCACGTTGTGTTTAGAAATTAATAAAAATAACAATAATAAATAAGTATTTAGTGACAATTCCAAGTTAATAAATGTCAAGACATTCATATTACATACATACAAAAGTTACATAAATACTACACGTGCCGTGTTTTTACGATATTATTTGCAGTGATCTCACAATGAAGCAAATTATCAGATAGTGTTATCACAAAAGTCAATAACGTTCTGATTTTGTTACGTTTGTTTATCTTTATGTTGGATATTACGAATTTTAAAACTGCTTTCACCTAAAAAAAATATTATTTCATATTATATAAGAATTATTTGTATGTATGTATTTTATGTTTTCAAGGTTTATAACTAATAAAGTATAACATTTTAAAAATTATGTCTAAGTTTGTACGAGTGCATATGTAAAATATTATTAGGTAATCCAAGAAAATATCAAATATCAATCATCAGAAACGGCTAAACAATTTTTGATAGAACTTTCTCTAGTACAAAATAACTATATTAAAATATTAGGAAACACCCGCTGTTTTAATTAGACCACCTACATGGGGTGCGTCAGTTGCTAGTTACCAGTTCCAATTCATTGGTTTCTGTTTATTTAATATATATGTAGATATTTTTTATTGCTTTATTTGTTAGTGAGGTTAGGTAAGGAAGTGATGGTCATGTTTTTTTTTAATTTTATTTTGTTTGGAAAGCAAAAAAAAACTCTTTTTGTCTATTTTTCGGGGCATTACAAGTTGAGTGGCGAAACACAACGCCGTCTTTTGTCTTGTTACTAAACGAAAAAAGGTCATATAAAAAAAATTACATCCGTTCCAAAGTTTAAGTGTGCTACATATATATTTACCTACTATAAAATATAATTATTTTACTTTGCAATATGAAATTTTTATTCTTTCATGCCTAGCAGTTTTATTTTTTTTAATCTTTCAATTAATAGAGAATAGTTAAAGAGAGTCACTTCACTAGTTTGATATTCGATACCGTAATAATAGCGTGATTTAACAAATTTATCCAAAATATAAAGTAGGAATCGTAGTTCCAAACATCGTGTGCTTTATCTGAATCCCTACGAAAACCTCATATAATTAAAGAATTTCTACGAAAACCTCATATAATTAAAGAATGTTTTTTCTTATACATTGATATAATATGTAAGCACGTACGTTACTTTATTATAGTACTTTAACCACAGTTACTTTCCCACCGTAAAATGATTTTTATGGGTATGCTAAAGCAAACTTGCTAAAATAACCGAAGTGCCCATCGCACGTTCTTATGAATGTGTTAATCAGCATCGAATTATGTTTTATAAATTTTATTTCCCATAGTTAAGAGAAGGCAGGTGTGACTTTAAGTCTATCTAGGTATATGAATGTCTGTATGACCCTTTACTAGTATGTAAATATTGTATTTCTCAAGTCATTAGAATATGGGTATCTATATATAGTTTATTTTATATATTATACAGATTAATAAGTCTGATTAATAAGTCCAGTCGTGGCGCAGTGGCACAAAGTGTCACTGCAAAATCGACTGGTTGTGGTAGTACTGGTAGTACTCGAGCATATGAAATATTTATTTATATTTAAAGCAATTACATTTAGAGCAATTTTGGGAGATACAGAAATAATTTACAACAATCGCTTATACTCTACATATAAATTGTATATTTAAATATTGTAATTTATTTAAATTCTCAAGATATTTTGTTGCTTCAAAATTTAGTAACAAATTCCAATATAATGAAAACACAATTGAGTCATATATTTATTTTGAATTCGATATAAGCGGAACTCGATCACAAATCAACGTGACCCTACCCACAATAACTAAGAGAAGCCACTTTCTTGATGTTTCTCAAGGATTTCTATAGACATTTGCTACTGTAGACGTTCTTATGCAAATTACTTATATTCTCACGAAATTAGAAAAATTTACATGACCAAAGGGTTCCATACCGACACTGCTCTATGAATTGCAAATAAGGATGGAATACCTACGAAAAAATTAATTATGGGGATTTCGGCAGCTGTTACATTCAAATGTTAATTCGAGTTTTTACTGTAATGTCAAGGTTGGTATTACTTTTTTCGATGTGTTCGAAACAAGATTGGTGATAAAATATTATATTAATTTAATTTTTTTTTAAAAACTAACTTTATCACGTTGCGTCGCTTTACGCTCGTTTCATTTGCATAAATTGTATCTTATCATATTAAATATATTATATTTAGTTTCACGCCACTTCCTCTCCTAGATACTATCGCCACCGCTCTCTCATTTACGCCTATTTGTTAGTTTTAAATTTAAATTGTTAATGTAATTTTAACTCGTTACCCCTATTCAAATGAGTAATATTAATTATTATAATTAAAAAGTATGAAAGAAGCCAAGAAACTAGAAAAAGAAAAATAATTAAGAAGTAAGAAAAAGAAGAAAGAATATAAAAAGAAGAAAACACTGGTGATTGCCACTAGCGAGGTATAGAGTTCCTACGTAATATAGAACTGTAGGAACTTCATACCGTGCTCTTGGGTTTGCCAATGGTCTACAATTCTAATAAGAAAATAGAAGAAAAGAAAGAAGAAAAAAATCCTTATAAGCCGAAGAATTTAAATAATTTGTGTTTTTATCATTTACATTACCTTACAGATTATTATGGAGTTATTTACAAAATAATATTAGCTTCACGCTGTATCCCACACACAGCAGGGTAGGCAGAGGGAACCTAGTGTTAAGACACTCCGTTCCCCACTTTCTGCCGAATTCTGGAGGCATTGCGTGTTGAGTGGCAGAACTCAACGCCGCGCTTAACCTCGACACCAGAGCGAAGAAATGGAAACATAAATTTAAGTAAATATTTCATATCCTCGAGTGGGGATCGAACCCACAACCAGTCGGTTTTACAGTCACACTTTGTGCCCCTGCGCCACGACTGTCCAAATTATATATTAATTTTATATTTATTGTTCTGATGTAACCTACTGTATCTACAGTTAGAGATATCTCGGGCATTTTGAATACGTGTCATAGATTCGTTTTTCTAACTTTATTTAACTACGAAGGCGAAGTTGAAGGTGAAAGCTAGTTACTTATGAATTATTATGCATTATAAAACCAAAAAGTTTTTAGAAAAATTATATATATCTAATGTAATATTTTTATAATAAAGCCAAAATACATTTTTTACTTTAATATCATAATATATTTTTAATTTTCATTTCATACTTCTAGATACAACTGCCTTCAGAGCCGGTGGTGAGAGTACCACCTCCTCCTGTAGAATTGACACTACTGACATTTCTATGTAATTTGACTTGACTTGATTCAAAAGTGTAATGGCCTAATTAAATAAAGAATATTTTGTTTATTGGAATTACCTGTGTGTTATTATAATATTCGTTTCCGTTATATCAAAAGTGCAAATGTTGCCAAGAATCGACTTTAATAATATAATTTATAAGATTAAGAAAAATATAGAGTTTCTAGAATAAGGTCTCTATACTCAGGAGTATAGAGACCTTGAGCAAAATAAATATTTACTATTGTCATTTCTTTTCTCTGGTAACGAGGCAAAGTGTGACTATGAGTTCCGCCATTCAGCACGCAATGTCTCCAGAATTCAGCGGCAGTGAGGGACGGAAATGTCTTAATAGGAACGGAGTGTTTTAACACTAGGTTTCTAGGTTCCCTCTACTTACTTTGCTATATTCGGAATACAGAATGTAGATACAGAATTAATGAATATAACTAACGAATATTACTTATAGTCGTTAAGGCTATTTTAAACATAGCTTTACAATCAAAATGCTATTCGAAGAATTTCAAATGATTATTGTTTAAAAGTTCTCAATAAAAATGTGTTCAAAATGAATTACTTATACTTACTTACTTATTTTCTATTTATTTGATGTGAGGGTTTTGCTTATTTATATTCAGCCAGAAAGTACCAGATATAATAACATTATTATAATATGGATATCTAAATCAATTTGGCCAAAAAAAAAAAGATATTGTGGAAAAAAATATTGTGCTACGGCAAAACGAATATCAGCGCATAAGTTTCTATGAAGTATCTATTACTTAAATTAGTTGTAATTATCAAAACAGCAAAAAAAAATCAGTACTAGTATCTGGTTTAGACTCTAAAGTATTAGGAATGAAAGAAACCATGTAAGATGAGATGAAAATATCGATAATTATTTAAATATCTACCTAATACTTAACAAATATATTTATGTGCTTAATACAGAGAACATGTTTCTTAAGTGGTACTAAATAATATAAGTAATGTGTTGCCATTGCATTATTGTGTATTTATAGCACTGGCAACACTGTGTCTAATTATAATAATTCCTAGGTTATTACATTAAAATAGTATATTATTGTTTATTTAAATAAATATAATAAATAGTTAATTTTAAAACTTTAAAAGTGAGTTATAAATATACTTTATATATTGTATAAAAGTAATATTTAAAACGTAGTTAAATTTATTGTGAATGCAAAGTCATATAAACATATAAACTGTGTTTTCGAAAAAATAAATAAATAATATAATCGAACGTCGCTAGTTTTATTCTACCCATTTAACCAAACCATTGCTGGTACAGTAAACAAGAATAATATCGACAATAATTATAAAATGTTAAATCAAGGGATTTTTTTTTATTTTTGTATTTTAAGAGTCGTTGATCAAAAGAGTAAAAAAATCTGCTTCACGCTGTATCCCGTACACAGTAGGGTAGGGAGAGGGAACCTAGTGTTAAGACACTCCGTTCCCCACTTTCTACCGGATTCTGGAGGCATTGCGTGTTGAGTGGCAGAACTCAATGCCGTGCTTTGCCTCGACACCAGAGCGAAGAAATGAAAATATAAATTTAAGTAAATATTTCATCTCCACGAGTGGGGATCGAACCCACAACCAGTCGGTTTTACAGTCACACTTTGTGCCCCTGCGCCACGACTGGCCTCTCTGAATAAGATTATGATAATTATTAAATACAAAGAAAATATTATTTTATTATATTAGGACAATTTTGTTAACCGACTTAATAAGTTTTCTTACTTTAACAAATATAATTAGTTGACTGTTATTTAATGTATTGAATTAGATAACTAATTTCCTCTCTTTGTTTAGTTAAAAATAAAATACAATACAATAATATTATAATGTAATCCTTATCTTATGTTTATCAGAGGCCAGTCGTGGCGCATCGGCACGAGGTGTGACTGGTTCTGGGTTCGATCCCCACTCGAGGAGATGAAATATTTACTTAAATTTATATTTCCATTTCTTCGCTCTGGTGTCGAGGTCAAGCGCAGCGTTGAGTTCTGCCACTCAACACGCAATGCCTCCAGAATTCGGCAGAAAGTGGGGAACGGAGAGTCTTAACACTAGGTTCCATCTGCCTACCCTGCTGTGTGCGGGATACAGCGTGCAGCTGATTTTAATTTTTTTTAACCCTTAGCAATATATCGTTATTATTCAATTAGTGTATTATAAGAGTTATCCTTACAAATTCTACATTATGAGTTGACGGGCAGAACTCTAATCTATGAGGAATTAAACCAGAGATAAAAATATATTTAACAGATATCCATTTTTTAAATAAAAATGATGCTCACCATTATTTTATTATTAAATTTAAGACCAACTTTGCTACAAATTCGTCGTTATGCATTCATTTTTTTCTAATGTGTATATCAAACCTACTACCTACCTATGGGAACATCGTGCCAGGTCCATTGCGTTGCAGGGTGAAGAGTGGCCTGTAACTTACCTGGGACACGCGACCGAAATATAGGGTTAAAGGGCCCCCTTTTAACGCGCTTATAACCATTATAACCATCACCATCCTCCGGCTTATAACCATCCATTGTCCAAACTCTTATCTCTACGAAGTTACCTTCAAAATTTGTTAAACTGATGATAATTCTAAAAAGATCTTTGAATAGATTATAGAATTTTTTTAATACATCTTTCACATATTTGTTGAAGATTCTCCATATGCCGCATACTGTTAAATAAAATGGTAGATTTTTTCCTGTTATATACAAGATACAGAATTAAGCTATGTTTTTCCTATCTTCATATAGCAAAGTACGTAAGTAGATATAAGGAAGCTATTGTAACAATAGACATTCCGTTCCCCACTTGCCGCTCAACTTTCGAGACACTGCGTGAACCTCCTATTTCTAACGTTTATTGAAGCCAGTCAGTCCATGCACATGTTATAACATGTGATTCAACATGTATGGAAGTGCAGGCAAGTACATGCCGATGCACTAACGTCACTAAAACTATGACATTATGCGTGACTCATCGCCGCGACGGAAACTACTGATGTGTTTTTATAATTATATTCAATCAACGATCTGTTCACATATTTTTATAATAATAAATAATAAAATGTTAAGTGGATATCGTAATTTTATGATGGTATTGTATGTTTTTTTTATAAATTCATATCATATTCTTTTCAAAGTAGTTACTTATCTCTTTAGTGGATAAACAAAATAACACATTACTAGGTTTTTCACTATGATGACTATATACCATAATATCTGCGACTTACAATTATATACATACATACATAAACATAAAAAATATGTCCTGGCGCAGTGGATCAAGGTTTGACTGTAAACACGGCGGTTGCGGGCTCTATCTGTTTTTGGGGAATATATATGAGTTATATATACCAATAGATGGATAATATTTTTTTATTGCGTTTGTATGAAATATGTTTTGCAATAAGATTACACTTTATGTTTGTCAGCTGTGTTCCCAAATTAGTTCGGTTAATCAACGGTCTACTATAGTAGTTGACTTGAAGTCGTCGCAGTGAACGGGCACAAACATGTAACTTTAAACGCGACGGTTATGGGTACGATTGCCACTCAGGAAAAGAAAATATTTAATATTTTCAGTTCCTCTCTATAGTAACTAGGCAAAGCGCTGCTCGAGTTCCGCTACTGAACACGAAATGCCTCACGAATTCGGCGGAAAGTGAGTAACAGAGTGTCTTAACACTAAATTCCCGAGTTCCCTCTGACTATCATGCAACGTGCGGGATACGGAGTACCACAAAGTAAAATAATATCGTATGTATTGGTCAAACCCGTTGGACATAAAATACTACTACTGTGATAATTCAACCTAGCAAAGGAAGATATTTTTAATATTTCATACATATTATTGATGTATAAAACTATATATTTAATAGAAAATTGATTTATGTAAAATTTAATCTTGTTTTCCCGCTGAAGTGTGGCGTTCTCATCATCGTATGATATTTCATTAAGTGTCGAAATAATAAAGTCATAAATTCTCGAAATTTCTGCAGAAAGTGTTGACCGCAATGTTTAAATACTAGGTTCCCTCAGCCTACCATGCTATTCGGAAGAAAGCGTGAAGCTGTTTTATTTTTTTTAATAAACCATTCATTTTATTTATCAATATTTTAATTAGAGGCGAGATTGAGTTCCGCCACTCAACACGCAAAGCCTCCAGAATTCAGCAAAGAAAAGAAAAGAAAATGGAGAGCGGAGTGTTTTATACTAGGCTACCTCTGTCTACCCTGCTACATGCAGGATATAGCGTGAAGCTGAAAAAAAATAAAAGAACAAAAAACTTGTGCAATATACAATTTTACAACATTTAAGAAATCGTTAAATTATTCTTAACTTCTTGTCACACGCCAGAGAAGAATTTGTCAGTGTAAATTATACTTACTTACATACAATATGTTGACCATAATATGTTGAATATATGTATTTAAGAAATGTTTCGATCGTATCGCGGCGGCTTTGATATTTACAAAACCTCTTTTCGTATTCGTATCAAATGAATTTATATTTAATACATTTAAGTAAAAACATTTGTTATATAAACTTCTACTTTGCATTTTTTAAAAATAAAATATATTATATATTTTTAAATTGTTTCTTTTTTAATTTAATTTTTTTATATATTATATATTTAATTTTATTTAAATTAATTCAAATTTAACTCTAGGTTTAAATTGTATATATAATGTAAAATCTTCGCAGTATAATTAAACAAAATCATTTCACGCCTTCATAATACAAAACTAAGCGTAAAGTGCAATGTAAATAGACGGAAAAGATACTGAAAAATATTAAAAGAAATAGATATCTAGAAAAAAATCAGCTAAACGTTAAATAATTAAATAATATAAATATATTGAGGCCAGTCGTGGCGCAGCGGCACGAAGTGTGACTGTAAAACCGACTGGTTGTGGGTTCGATCCCCACTCGAGGAGATGAAATATTTACTTAAATTTATATTTCCATTTCTTCGCTCTGGTGTCGAGATTAAGCGCGGCGTTGATTTCTGCCACTCAACACGCAATGCCTCCAGAATTCGGCAGAAAGTGGGGAACGGAGTGTCTTAACACTAGGTTCCTTCTGCCTACCCTGCTGTGTGCGGAATACAGCGTGAAGCTGATTTTTTTCTTAATATAAATATATTATAATATAATAATTAAATGCAATATCATGAATTTGTATGAGGTATAGGGAATAGGGCCCGTATTTATAAACTGAGATCTCAATTCTGAGATCTCCAGATCCTTTTAATAATATCTCGCCTTCTTCGCCTCTAGCCTTTATCTCAGGAACGCTAGGGAATATCGAGTTGAAATTCAAACTATATCTACTACGGCCCCATGATTTCCTAAAAAAAACGTACATTAACTTGGAAAAAAGATATGGCCGTTTGTATCGCAAAAAACACGTATTTCAACACTATAAGGGGAATCAATATTAATAGAATACTTCTGTTTGACAATTGAAAAAGTTCCGGTTGAAATTTGGCAAAGCATCTCCAGGTAGTACTAGTTCAGGAAAAAATTTGAAAAGTATAATTTTTTTATTAAATCTTAAAAAATAATGGCCTAAAGAAGGGAGCAAAATTTGTTGTCAAAGCCTCTAGTTCCAGTGAGATATTATTATAGATGAAACGGCTCTGACTAAGCTAAGCTTGAATTTCAGAAAGAGCTAGCTCAATACCTCCAATTTTTGTACGGAACCCTCGGTGGGCGAGCCCGACTCACGCTTGTCCAGATTTTTTATTTTATGTTGCGTAATTTCTTCTCCCTAATACTTAAAACTAGTTTTTGCACTGCTAGAAATGTTGCATTTTAAAAATGGCGTCTAATTGTGATAAATGAGTGCAAAAAATATTTAAAACTTGTTAAGACGTGCATAAGCACGTAGAGTCCATAAGGACTCTATGTTTTTTGTAAGTCACTCCAAAGATATAGGTGATAAAATGTTAAATAGAATATACATATATTTAATAGCTTTTTTGTTTCAAATTTAATTACCTCAATGACTGATGAATGATATTCTAAAATTCTATGAAGTGCAGCTTCAATTCTATAATATTTTTTGGTAAAAGATTTTAGTCATGGTGTGACAGTTAGCGGTAGTTAAGGGTTATATACGTAATGATACATGATTCAATTCCCACTTGGAAGAATAGTCTCTCTTAGTTTTAGGCCTATAATTTTCTTTTAATTAATATGATATCTAAAGTTCAAGTTTTCTCGAATAAGACGGTAGGCAGAGTAAACTTAGTTCCAAGACACTCCATCCTCTTCTTTTCTCTTGTATTCGCGATATCACATATTATTTGGCGATATCACATACTTTTCGCGGTGTTGGGTCCAACGTAGAAACGATTATACTTAAGTTATTGTTTTTTTTTATTTCCCCAGTCACTTGTCGAGACTGGGGAAATAAAAAAAAACAATAATTTAAATATAATCTTTTCTACGAGTGGGTATTGAATCGCATTTAGAGTCGTACGCTTTCCCACTGTGTCACGGTGGCCTCATTTAATGAAATGAAGTGTGAAACATAAGAGTATTTTTGAAATGGACATCCAGTCCCAGTTGAGACAGGCGCCACTCAAAATACAATGTCTTCAAAATTCGTGGAAAGTGGGAAGCGGAGTGTCTGAGTTCCCTTCAATATGCAGGAGACAGCGTCAAGCTGGACGTAAAATTAAATTGCAAATCCATCTATTAATAAAAACGACATCTCAACATCGCTCTCAAGATCGATCTCAGATTTAAGGGCGGCTTATACAATAAGGGCCTATGCCTAGCCTATTATAGTTGCGATATAGCGTTAGAATTAAATTGTAAAATCCAGGAACGTAATTGGTTTTTCTCTGTCCACCTATCAAAAAACATATATTTTCAATTCATGTTTTACGAGTTTGGATACAAAAAGTAAATGTAGCTAGCGTGTACACGTCGATACACTTCGATGGATTTCAATGAAATCGATATAGTTCTGTCAAATTAAGTTATTTCCAAACGTTATACGTGATATCGATTTTCCTTGTTAAATTTACTTTCTATTTTAACATACAAAATTCTGTAATTCTTTTCCTCTTAAGTAACTTCACCGTTTTTAGTATATTTTTGTTTGTCTATGTGGTTATAAAGATGACATATTGAAGTGCTAATATCGATGACCATGATCTGTTTTGAGTATTTTTATATTGTATTTCTTACATAGTAGTATAAACTGTTATTTTTAATATGCCTAGATTCTCACATAACATGAAATTCATATATGTATTCCGACTTATACTAGGACACAACACAACACTTGGACATTTGAATGTTTATATATTACTATATTTTTAAAAAATATATTTAAAACATATCTATAAATAAATTAAAACTTCCACTCACTCACACACTCCCGCTACTTTCAAATTCTTACACTTTTCTTATTCTTTTTTGTAAAATATTCTACTATCTTTGGTGAGAAATAATACTTAGAAATGCTAAAAAATACTTAGAGACCTTAATTAACAATTAACTAACATCAAATCAACATACATACGTACGTGAGTCACTACATGATGAAATAGTAGAGCTCTTTCGGAAATTTTATATGTTAAAAAAACTTAAATTAACCACTTTTTAGAATAAACGAGAAAGCTGCCTTGCAAGTATTTTTTAATTTTATTTTTTTATATTTTAATTTGTGAAACCAGCAAGATTTTTTTATGCCGTTTGTTTCGGAGAACTTTGAATAAAACCACAAATATAAGTTTATTTTCCTTATACATATATTTATGAATAATAATATTCTTTCACAATATTCTGATTAAAAGAATTAAATTTGTGAGCGTTTTGGCGCAGCGGCATAACGTCTAACTGTAATCGCAACAGTTATGGGTTCTATTGTGGAGTGAATTGTTTTCATTTCCCCTCTCTTTACAAAGAGCGTCATTGCTTTTCGCCATTCAAATCGTAATGTCTGAAAATTGATTAGAAAGTGGGGAACGGAGTGTTTAAGCACTAGGTTACCTACTACAGCTATATACGGGATACAACGTAAAACAAAAAATATATATATTAAGACACATCAATAAAGAAACAGAGAAAATAATCACCTTCTCTAATAAAGTATTAAAAGACAGTATGTAATAAAAAATCCTTCAAAAATGCACTTTTGTAGAAAATTAATGCAAAAATTGTATTTTTCACATTTTTATGTTATAATGTGCATCGTAATATAGCATTTTTATTGGAAGCATGTTTTGTTCAGGATAAATAAATTATACCACTATATATATAGCGACTTAGGACGGTTATTTGTTGCAGCTTACTTTGATTCAAGGACTTAACTTTAATTTTAAATCGAATTTTGTTAAAATTTATGTGTACTTTATTTTTTTTATTTTACGCACGTTGCAGTATACCGCACAAAGCATGATAGGTAGAAGGAACCTGGGAACCTAGGACAGTTTCCCATTTTCCACCAGATTCTTGAGGCATTGCGTGTTGAGTGGCGGAGCTCGACGCCGCGCTATACCTCGACGCCAGAGCGAAGAAATGAAAATATAAAATATATAATTTATTCAAATGGGAATCCAACCCACAACTTGTCGCGTTTAAAGTCACACGGTTGTGCCTCTGCACCGCGACTGGGCTACACCTTAAAATTTATATAAGCCAAAAGTAAAACCTAAAAATTTGCTAATACTTTTGATATAATCCAGTGTTTTTTATTGAGATGACAGAAGGAAATTCTGCTGTAAATGTGTCATTAATTATTCTTGATATTCTGTTTTTTTTTTTAATTTAACACCATACGAGTATACCGCATATGTGTAAATGTAGGCAACGCAGTGTAGGCAAAAGAAACCTAGTGCTTACGAACAGACTCCCCACTTTCCGCTCAAATTTCGAGACATTGTGTAATATGTGACGGAACTTAACGCCGTGCTTTTTGTCTTGGTTATCAGATCGGGGAAAATTTTATTATTCAAAAATATATATTTATTTTATATTACAGTCAATATTATATATAATGTAAATGGTTTATTATAAAAAAAAACGTACAAATTCCATTCCATTAAGTCCATCTTTGGTTGATAAATGTATATGGACATATATGGATAAGAATTTAGTAAATGGAGGCCTATAATATAATAATTATGATTGTTATAAAGATATTTGCTTGGGAATGAAAACTTTTTTTTACATTTTTTAAATATCATTCCACACCTAATATGGATTAGTCTTGACACAGGGATACAAGCGTGTAAACGCGACAGATTGGGGGTTTGATTCCAACTCGAGGAAATTAAATATTTAATATTTTCATTTCTTCGTTCCGGTGTTGAGGTAAAGCGCGGCGTTGAGTTTCGCTATTCAACACGAAATGCATCCACAATTTAGCTGAAAGTGCTCCCTCTGCCTAGCCAGCTACATACGGCATACAGCGTGACGCTGATAAAGATTTGTATCTTAAATACTTTTCTTTTATAAAATATAAGATGTTATCTATCAATATATTTATAATTTTGCTTAAATTATAATAAATGACTTTTAAAGCATGTGGAAAAATTAGTAGACAATACTAAGAGAACGAATTTTATTTTATATATACATATGAGTATATGAATATATCTTAATGTAGATTAAAGTATTTAAAACAACTTAAAATAAATTTATTTAAAAAAACCGTAGTAGTTCTACGATAATTCTATACAAGGATAAGTTAATTGTGGTAGAGACCCGATGCACCGATGCACCTGCCTGGATAGAGGACGGTCACCAATCAAGCTTGCTGTTTAAATCAGACCACTTTATCAGCATGCACTGAATGTGCTTGTGTCAAATATATTTTTTTATAGCTTCACGCTGTATCCCGCGTGTAGAAGGATAGGCAGAGTGAGTCCGTTCCCCACTTTTCATTGAATTCTGGAGGAATCACGTGTTGACTGGCGAAACTCAACGCCGAACACTCGGTGAACCCATAACCCATAACACCATCGGTGAACCCATAACCTGTTGCGTTTACACGCTTCTGCTCTAGAGCCATGATTAGTAATAAGTATTAAGTACTCATCTAGAGTATACGAACATTAATAGGCAGGTAAGGCAGAAGAAATCTAGTGACAAAACACTCTTTTTTATACTGCTTCATCACATTTTTTTTCTTTTTTGAGCTTCACGCTGTATCCCGCACATAGCAGGGTAGGCAGAGGAAACCTAGTGTTAAGACACTCCGTTCTCCACTTTCCGCTTCAAAGTTTTCATTTCAAAATTCAAGTTCTGGAGGCATTGCGTGTTGAGTGGCGAAACTCAACGCTGCACATAATTTCTTCTTTTCTTCTTCTTTCTTAATGTTATTGTGATTTCCTTTATTTCTTCAACTTTTAAGATCCTGTACAATGAAAGACGCGTTCGTGAGGGCTAGAAGTGCCCTTGCCAATGTTAAACGAGGGTTAGGGTTATTTGAAGAACTGGAAGAGCCCATCCAAAGGTCATTTCTAGTGTTTCATCAGCTCTTCTCCTTTATATAAACGTTCGCTTTGTAAAATGGTTGTCGTTGACCATGTTTCTTTATTGGTCCGTACAAGTTAATAATACAGGCCGTTCTCCACCTTCCGCTTATTTTGGCGCGTTGAGCTATATAATAAAGAACGGAACCAAATATCGAGCTCGATGTACCTAATCTATGCTTATAATTAAATCGTAACGAATCGTTGTCTGTACATGGAAGGTATATTAGGAAAAATATTATATACCTTTATAATTGTAATAGAACCCAAAATTAATATTTTTTTCATTTTTTTTTGTTTTTTTGTTTGTCTGTGCGTTTGTTTAGGTTTGTCTGAGGGTAATCTCAGAAATGGGGAGCGGAGTCGGATAACCTCCTCGTGTGCTCGCTTGCTGCTGGCCCCTTTCGAATGTGTTTGCCATTCGGGGCGACGAGCAGTGTAGCGTGCCGGTGCTCCCTGGGCGGCGGGTAATTATTGCCTAGAGGATTCTTCCAAGGGTAATGATTGCTCACCGGCGAATAATCCGACGTGACGGCGTTTCTACGCGTGTTCCTCTGATTAGCAGAGGACACAGTGGGAGGAACTAGGACGGGCGTGCGTGGTGTGTACTTACACTACCTCTACGTAGGTACAGGTCAGGTATGTACTAGCGCCGACAATATCGGAACTCCACTCATGGTTGCGGTCATGTCTCGTAATCTTAAGTGGAACCGAGGGTCTTGCCTTAATTGGCCGGGCTGCGAGGAAGAAAACCTCTATAAAAAATTACCCCAACCCAAGCGGNAAACCTAACTTGATAGTCGTGGCGCAGGGGCACAAAATGTGACTGTAAAACCGACTGGTTGTGGGTTCGATCCCCACTTGAGGACATGAAATATTTACTTAAATTTATATTCCCATTTCTTCGCTCTGTTGTCGAGGTTAAGCGCGGCGTTGAGTTCTGCCACTCAACACGCAATGCCTCCAGAATTCGACAGAAAGTAGGGAACGGACTGTCTTAATATTAGGTTCCCTCTGCCTACCCTGCTGTGTGCGGGATACAGCGTGAAGCTGATTCTAACTTATAAGAATTATTAACTCAAAATTGTTATACAAAAAAAGGAATATAATGACATAATTATAGAAAAACCTTTGTGGCGCATTGAGACAGCGCCAGACTGTAAACATTTTGACAGTTATGAGTTCGATGCCCACACTTGGGAATGATTTATTTAATTTTTTTCATTCCGTGGTAACTATTTAGTAAAGTCATTCAACATGTAGTACCTCAAATTTAGGTGAAATGGGAACGTCGTCGCAACGCTAGGTCCTTCTGTGCATATTATGTTATTTCTGCTATTAAAGCCAGAGGCTGAAGAGAGAAGGTAAACCTTCAGTACTAAAAGGCTATTTTTTACTTTTATATACTTTTCCGCATAATCTAGTGAGTCATTACTGTGTTCTCCAGTTTCCGTTCCCAAATTTCGATGGAGACGAACCAATTTTTTCCTAACTTCATTTATTTAAATAAATACCCTTTTTTAATTCCTTTGTTTAATTAGCTTAGTCATTGTACAAAACAACAGTAGATTTATAATAATTTTATATTTTATATTCAAATTTTAAGCTTAAAATCGTTCTACGATATAATTTAAACTCATATAATATCATTTAATTTGACATAATATGTCATATTTAAAATTAATTATTATTGTTTTGTACGGAAAATGATTTCTGTACAATAATTAAAGTAATAAATGCTTACATTTTAAGTGTGACTGTTGATTTTTTATAATAAGTCTGTTAACACATTATTTTTGATCCGAACGATAAGACAATTTGAGAATATATTATATATTTTTTTAGATTGTTAAAATGTTTATATTTATTATATAGAAGATGATGTAATAATAGTGTAATATTGCTAAGCTATGAATTTAAGTTTTTTTGCTAGCCCTGGATTTTTTTTATTCCAAATTATTTTATTATCTGCCAAATTGAAAAAACAGAAAGTGGGGAACGGAGTGATCTAACACTGGGTTCCCTCTGCCTACCCTGCTGTGTGCGGGATACAGCGTAAAGCTGATTTATGTTATTATATATCCTACAAATATATCCTACAAATGTTTGGCGTATTGTGATATCACCAGGATTTACTTATTTAACCTAGTATAGCATTTTAATATATTAATATGATTCCAAAATGTCAAAAAAACATAGTTTAGAAACTACATAAAATTTTTAACGTAACGGGATTCGTAAATTATCGTAAAGAAGTCTATCTAGTCCTTAATCTCAATCTTCATATAGAATATATATTCTAATGAATAAAACATATCTTAACACACATACATATATACAGAGAAAATAAAATGTCAAAATTCTTGGTACGTATTTTTAAATAAAAGTTTAAATTTTAGCTAATATTATGATTATGAAGACTAACACCCTCATGACACTATGGAAATTTGTATAACTGAGTATGATTGGATTCAATTTTGAGTTCTTCAATTCCAATCGGTCTCTGCCTCTCGACGAAAGATGTTCTCCAGTTCCACCAGATCCTTATCCCTTAGGTTATAAACTATCCAACGTATCACACCATAAAGAGGCCTATATCCAGATTCCTCTTTTGAAATAAGACAATCAGATGAATGTGGATAAAAACTTTATTCAAAGGAATATACCTACATATTTGTAACATAAATAAATGCCTTCCTTTTTCCAATATTGAGGCCAGTCGTGGCATAGGAGCACAAGCATGACTGATTGTGGGTTCGATCTCCACTTGAAGAAATTAAATATTTATTTAAATTTATATTTTTCGCTTTGGTGCAAAATGGAAGCAAAGCGATGCGTTAAGTTCCGTCTCTCAACAAAGCCGCATAAAATACACAATAGTAGACTGATACCAATTATTGCTAGAAATTACACTTAAATCCACTTGTAAAATTTACTTTAGTCGCAGACGAATTAATAGGCAAAAATCAGTACAATTAATATATTCGAAATCTTGTTACAGTAGCAAAAAGTTAGTAAAATTACCAAGTAGTTTTCTTTTCTTATATTTAAGTTTTATATTTAATTTTTCTTAATGTTCACATTTTAAATATTTCTTAAAATAATTACTTATCTGTGAGTTCAATGTTTTTAACACTGGCGCCACAAAGTCATTTTATATTTTAGATAAAATTATATTTGTCTATTAAATGATATTTCGGTGCAAATAAAATTATTTAGAATTATTACGAGGCGAGCAAGGTTACTCTAGCGTATCACAATTATATGCAAAACTAACATTCTGTTACTAGCTATATATCAAATGGTGACTACGTTTGTACGTAGACTTTAAAATTTTGTTTTTTTTTCTCGTTTCCGTAGAAATTTCTCGAAATTTCTTCTTCTTACTTACCAGAACTCCAATAAACTTCAAATATCCAAATACTTTTTGGATATTTCAATTAAATATTTATTAAAATCGTTGATAATTAATTATAAAATGTACAGACGATTTAAAGAAAATGCATACAAGAAGAGGATGGCACTATATGTATTTATATATAATACATATTTTTAAAAATAAAATTTGTCACATTTCAAAAAAAAAAGTATCGATAAATCAATAAGTAAAGTCAAATACTCATAATTTTTTCACGTATTATTTGGACATTAAGTTTTAGTATGTACTCAAAAACAAATACTTTAATAGTTAAAAATCTTCTAGATTTCTCAACAAATCAAGAAAAACTAAGGACTACTAAGAATATTGTTGTTGGAAGATATATGTCGTGTATAGCATATTGAAATTAACTCCTAATAAATAAAACACAAAAGATAAGCCACTATGGAGATGGCGTAAGGGCTCAGCTATAATATTTTAATGAACGCCGCAATGTTTTCATTTTACCTTTTCTTGTATACTGCTTAATATGGTAGGATAGACAATGCCGTAACACTAGGTTCCCTCAGCCTACTCTGATATATGCGGGAAACAGTGTGAATGTAAAAAATAATTAGTAAAATATATTTTTTTTAACTTCAGCAGAGTAGGCAGAGTGAACCCGGGAACCTAGTGTTAATATATTCCGTTCCTATTAAGTCTCTTCCGATCTCCAATTTCCACTGAATTCTGGAGGCATTGCATGTTAAATGGCCAAACTCACCGCCGCAGTTTGCCACGTTACCAGAGCGAAAAAATTAAAATATTAAAGAATCAAGTGGGGATCGCACCCACTACCTCTACAATAGCAAGCTTGTGTCTTTGCGCCAAGACTGGCCTCCTATAGTAGTTTTTAATTAAATTAAATCAGCTTCACGCTGTATCCCGCACACAGCAGGGTAGGCAGAGGGAACCTTGTGTTAAGACACTCCGTTCCCCACTTTCTGCTGAATTCTGGAGGCATTGCGTGTTGAGTGGCAGAACTCAACGCCGCGCTTAACCTCGACACCAGAGCGAAGAAATGGAAATATAAATTTAAGTAAATATTTCATCTCCTCGAGTGGGGATTGAACCCACAACCAGTCGGTTTTACAGTCACACCTCGTGCCGCTGCGCCACGACTGGCCTCAAATGTTCATTAATATAATTTTAATCCTCTCAAAAATAATATAAAATTTTATACATATGCATAAATTAAACGAACATATTATAAAGAAAAAAAATAAAACAATTTAGTTCTCACTTATAATTTTGTATACTTTGTATAATTAATATCTCCACTTAATCCCAAGTTCTTTAAACCATAATAATACCACAAATTTAACTTTTTAATAATTAAAATCCATGTATTATTCATAAAAAGGCATTCTGATAACTGATTTTGATTTGACAACTCACTCAATAATATATTTATATGCACTAAGAAGCCGTTTGCATACATTTGCGTTGGAAATAGTTTCACGTGGGCGTTACGTTCGTGATTAGCATACAGATAGGAGTGTGGGTTCGATTCTTGGTTTTTAGAAAGTTGTAATGATATTTATTATGACAGTAGTAATGTCGACTGGTCTATGATTTATTTAAATGGCTCCTTGTACGGGCTGTAACTGGTTTGTTGTCTCTATCGCTCGTGTAGTGCTGATTTAAGTGTGAAAGGGATAGAAACTAGGTATCTTAGTTGAACCTTGGAACTCGTTAAGCACTAAGTGTTCCAAAGGTCTAATTTTCTCTAAGTACAGCTAGTTAGGTTATCGGTAATTATTTTAGAGTAATAGATATAAAATAAAGATAATGGATGATTTAAAAATAAAAATGTCTTTAATTAAATGTTTATTTTTAGAATGAGAGAATGTTTCTTCATATTTGGTTCAACTCGTCTCAAATCAAATTTATATATTAATTCGAAATTTTATTTGCATAAATTTATTTGCATAATATATATAAATATAATTTTATTTTACAGAGCTAAGTAACGTAAGAAGCACAGCACAGCACATTACTTTTAAGAAAACGTATAAAAAATTTAAACCCCGTAACTCTTACACAGTTTCAAGAGGCGCAGTTAAGCGGGTGCTACTACGTTCAAAATATATAATTTCTTCGAGTGGGAATTGAAGCCACAACTTGTCGCGCTTACAGTAGCATTTTGTGCATCTGCACTAAGAGTGACCTCAAGAAAATGTTTTTTTCCTTAGTGGGGATAACTTTAAAAAAGATTTTTTTTTTAATTTAACAAAAGAAAAAAATTATACAAGTGAACGTAGAACAAGAATAACATAATGTATCATAAAAAAAGTTTTTCCACTAAAAAAGTTTCCGGCTGTACCAAAGTTCATATTTATATGACAGATTTATGTTTAACAATAGACTCTTATTCTATTATATGTGGTCATTAAGATAGCTAAGCTCGAGACAGAGTGTTAAGCTCGGGCTAAAATGCGTAAGCACATTATACTTTACATTTTAAGATGAATTTAGTAGTTCTTATATTATTTATCAATTTTAATGTTCTTAAGCGTCGTGTTGAATAAGTTTTTTAAAGGATTGTGACATGTGTTTTATTGAAATATAAATAGTTTTATTTTTGTTGAGAAATAATTAGGAACTCAACGCCGCTTTGGATCGTTACTAGAGTAAAGAAATTAAGAGAATAAATATTTAATTACTTCGAATGATAATCGAACCCACAATTCCCACGATAGCCTCTTGTTACATATTTAATCAATGTTCAAATAAAAATGTTTTATTCCAAAGTATACAAACGAAAAGTTTATTACACGGAAGAAAGTTTATTAGAATTACTGTTTCTTCTCAGCATCTTTAAATGTATGGATTGTTCTTTAATTTCAAAAGCTTTTTTTTGAGCTTTACGCATGTGGCAAGGGTTGACCTCTGCCAATTACAGAGTGGCGGAATTCAAAGCGACGCTTTGCCTTGACACCAGAGCGAGGAAATGGAATAATATTCTTATTATTATTATTTATTATATTATAAAGCGCAGCGCCGCGACACAAAGTGTGACTGTAACCGACTGGTTGTGAGTTCGATCCCCACTCAAGGAAAAGAAATATTTATTCAAATTTATATTTCCATTTCTTCGCTCTAGTGTCAAGGCAAGGCTCGGCGTAGAATTCTGCCATTCAACACGCAATGCTTCCAGAACTCTGCGAAAAGTGGAGAACGGAGTGTCATAACTGGGTTCCCTCTGCCTATCCTGCTGTGTACATCCCGCACAGCGAGAAGCTGATAAATTGATAAATATTTGTCTTAAATTTTTAAATGACATTTTATTTTATATTTTTTGCTCTCGTATTAAGAGTTTCAGATCTCACCCAATCAAGTAATTATAATAAAATTAATATTATAATTTAACATTTTTATTAATATTAAGAAATTAATACGTATAGGCTTAATAAAAAAAAAGTATGAAATTTCAGTGTCATCACTATTGTGCCTCCAGTTAACGACTTACCTACGGAATACACAAAACTCAGAGACCAAAACTGGTCGGGTTCAACGTTCTCTCCTCATTAATTTTTGATCACAGCATCCCAACAGCACAAAGTTGTAACCACAAAATAAAAATTAAGCTAAAATATATTTTATTTCCACATGTTAAAGTTAAAATTTAATTGGCGGCGGCATCTGGAGATTTTTTTCATTTTACGGTCACACAACTGGTTCTCCGGTTTAAGACCGTCGAAATGATAAAATTCCTTAGTTCGGTACCCACAGATTAGGAAATTTTTCTATGCTATAAGTTTGAAATGTTTATAGACATCGCCTCAGGCCGGTTTTTGTAGCTATTATGTACCGATAATTTTTGGTTGAACGTTAAAAAGGAATGTATAGAGGGACCCGGCGGTTGTTCGTGGTGCTTTGAAATTGATCGAATACTCGACTGATTGAATTACACATAGAAAAAGTACGTCGTTTATCTTAAAAATGTAATGGTTGTGGTACAACGTAGGCTATGTTTGGTTGAAGATCTTTAAAATTAATACTTAATAAAAATTCTTATCAAAATAGAGACCATCGTGGCGCAGCAGCGCAGTGTCAGACTGTAAAGGGATATTAATTATTTTTTACTGCGCTCTGGTAACAAAAAAAGGGCAGCGTTAAGTTCCATCTCTGAGCAAACAATGTTTCGAAAGTCGGGCGGAAAGTGGGTAAAAAAACAAAAGAAAAAAATCAAAGAAGTTAAAAAAAACAACATTAAATATTATGATATATATATAGGGGAGAGGGGGGCACATTCGAACGATTTTTAAGCTTTGTGTCATATCTAAAAATTCTACAGTTTTTAACTTCTTTACTATTTCACAATGCTTAGTCCAACTATTGTGCCACAAAATCGTAGCATCATATGTAGAAAAATATATAAGTTAAAGGTGCAATATCAACTTTAGTAGCAGTAGTCAAATGTGCAAAGCTGCCCCCCTTCCGGGGTAGCTTTGAACATATATGGGGCAGTTTTGAACTATCATCGAATTCAATGAAATTAAAAGGCTTATCAAACTTTTAAGTAATTTTATTAATAAACTTAACATTAGAAACGATGGAGATCAAATATCAGTACCATGTTAACTTAAAAAAATAATATACCTAGTTTAATATTGCGATTGTACTAGTACTAGTGTTAAATAACTTTAATATTATTAATAGACTTTAAAAAACGAACAAACAAAAAAGTAGCTTTGGCTTCCTAGAAGTAATTAACATTATGGGATCAATCATAGAATAAATCTAATATTATGAAAATAAAACAAAATATTTTTTAAATAAACAGCTTACTACCCTAATTTGAACTTAGAAAAATTAAATTTAAAGGAAAACATGGATGTAGTACGTGACGTAACCAGCAACTGAAATTGGGGGAAGTAGTCTACGTAAGAAATAAAAATCAGCTTCACGTTTTATCCCGCACACAGCACGGTAGGCAGAGGGAACCTAGTGTTAAGACACTCCGTTCCCCACTTTCTGCCGAATTCTGGAGGCATTGCGTGTTGAGTGGCAGAACTCAACGCCGCGCTTAGCCTCGACACCAGAGCGAAGAAATGGAAATATAAATTTAAGTAAATATTTCATCTCTTCGAGTGGGAATCGAACCCACAACCAGTCGGTTTTACAGTCACACTTTGTACCCCTGCGCCACGACTGGCGTCGAAAACGGCAAGAAAGAACGGAACAAAACAGAAAGTCGGGACCGGAGTGTCTTAACACAAGGTTCCCTCTACTACCCTGCTCTGTGCGGGATTAAGCGTGAAGCTGATTTATTTATTTATTTAATTATCCCACAATTATTACCTTTAATATAAATAAATATGTACATAAAAAAATAAGATTTTTTTACTTGAAAATATACAACTTTAAAATAAAATCTATTTCCCTTCGATTGGTCGCTCCCTGATTGACAAAAACATTAACAGATCATATCAAACGTACATTAGTATGGGCGGTGTGATTACGATTTTCGCCGTGAGAGAATTTGAAGTTGAAAGATATTTAATTTGCATTCAATAGATTTAAAAATAAAATTATTCCACAAACGCGAAACAATCGAGTTTGGTTGTTCTTGATTCTTTGTTTGTTAATCGCTTTAGAAATTACTGTTGTGTTCATTATCTAAATTAAATTTGGATTGTTTGTCGTTTTGTGTGTATTTAGAATTGAAATATACTTAGTTCTGCTATGCAATTTTTTCCTTTAATTGCTTTAATTCCTTTTCTGTTCTTTTGTTAAGACGTTCCAATCGTGTCATTACTAATGTCTCGTTGTATGGACGACATACGGAAGAAAATAGTTACAATTTATTACGCATGTAGAAAGAAGTGTAGGCGAACAGAAATTCAAGGCACTGGTTGTTGAGTGGTGGACTAAACGATATGCAACCTCTACCAGGGAAGAGTAATAAAAATAATTTATCTCAGATGAGATTGAACCCACGACCATAACGTTTGCAGTTATTTGAATTGTATCTTTGAAATGTATTTTTTTTCATTATCAACCTTTTGTGTTTGTATTATATAATGGAGAGATTAATCACTCTGTTCTTCACTTTAAGTATATTATTTAATTGTTATTGTTTAGTCACATACTTCACTTTAATAATGAATATGGATTTTTTTACACTTTAGTCAAATCAAGGAAAATTTTTGAAATGAATCAGATTTTAAATTTCTTGTAAAAACATATAATATATTTATTTTATTTCATCATTTCTGCGAATACAACTAATGTACAAATCCTGTAAGAACATGTAATTTTACACGCTCTACGCTTTAAATTAATATATGAATAAATATATATTTTAATATAAATTAAATTATAATACATAATGATATAAAATAATTAATGAGGCCAATAATTAATGATGTGACTGTAAAACCGACTGGTGGGTTCGATTCCCACTCCAGGAGATGAAATATTTACTTAAATTTATATTTCCCACTTTTTTGCTCTGGTGTCGAGGTTAAGCGTGGCGTTGAGTTCTGCCACTTAACACGCAAGGCCTCCATAATTTGGCAAAAAGTCAGGAACAGTGTCTTAACACTAGGTTCCCTCTGCCTACCCTAATTTGTGCGTGATATAGCGTGAAGCTGATGGATTGATTTTTTATTTACATAATAATTATTATATATATATATATATATATATATTTGTGGTGTAACGTCACCTTTCTAATACGTACCTACCTAACAAAACTTATTTAATGTCAAATTTGACTTCTTCACTAATTTTGTACTAATCTTTTGTTTCTTTTTGTTGTGTGCGGAGTTAAACAAAACTTATTTAAAAAAATATGGGAATCGTATCCCATCCTATTGCATGTAAGCATGACAATACTCAACAGTGCCATTAGCAATACACTGTTGACGTTTTAGCAAGGATAATATCTAAATAAACATATAAATGAAAGCCTAATTGTAGCGTGTGTAAAGTTTTATTGTCTGCTCGGTCATTAGGCGGTCTACGCGAATTGCTCAAATTCGCACTTCCAGCCGTGAATAGCGCTCGATGCTCAGTAGCTCAGGATATTTTGTATCTTTGAGAGTAACGGGTTCCTGAAAAGCAAAAAAAAAAATATTAAATTTACATAGAAGCCATTCCTTGTAAGGGATTCGAGCCTGTTGTGTCAATTATTATTATTTAACTCTCAATAAAAAAATCATTATTTTTTATGTATATAGTAAAAATAAAGTAGATATATATATAAGCACAAATTTCAAAATTTAAGTATTCCAATATTTTAATAGAAATTGATCGTCAAATGCAAATAAATACAAGATTTGATATAAATAAATGTAAATTATTATCTGTCAAAGCTACACACTTGATATAATTAAGACAAGCCTCCATAACTTAGATGACAGAAATTGTCAAATAGCATATCTATAAACGAATGGCAATCTTGACAGATACAGATTGTTTATCTAATATGCGTTTAACTTATAATAAAACCTTGTTTCAATCCTTATTTCATTTCTAAACTAAACGACAACCGTTAGGGTACTGGGACGGAACAGAAGTCATTTGTTTGAGAGTCTTCCTGCAACAAGCCGGTATATTTTCGCATTGTGGGTTATGGACACATCCTGGTATAGCACCGTACGGTATGTAGTCGCCACTGATCGCCTGCGCTAAGCATTTTGGTATCATGAAACAATGCGGCTCATGTCGACATACCATCTTTGTTTTCGGCCTCACTTGAGTACCGACTTCCTCCCTCGCGGTTAGTACAATATACTTCCTCGAACAAAGCGGAAGCTCTGCGCATTTGGGGTTATGCTTACACAATGAGTTTACACTATTTTTTTCCACCAACACACATTCTGGTAGCTTTCGGCACATTGGAACGTGAACGCAGGAATTTTGTAGTTTAGGGTCGTACTTGGCTCTATAACAGCCGTGGACAATTTCACATGGAGGTTCGTGGTTGCAAATACTTTGAATTATTTTTTCTGTTCCGTATTCTGGAATACACTGTTGTAAGTCTGCGTAAGGCGGATGGTACTGACTGGCGTTGTCGTAAGTCTTTTGCTTAGAACGTTTAATTTTTCGGCACATTTGGACAAAACTAGATTTTTTGGTCTGAGTCACTGGCCAAAGATTTCCTTGTGCATTTGATTTCGGAGGAGGTAAATTGAGGCATCCATTAATTAAAATACACGGTGGGTTATGAATACACAATATTTCACCGTTATATTTTTCAGAAATTGCTGCTGTCAGGTTATCGTGACTTTCTTGGCATGGTCTAGATCTATCGTCTTGTCTCACTGGTAACTTTTTTGATTTACTTTTCTCTTTTTTCTTTGAATAACATTTGCACTTGACTTTCGTTGCTTTAACCTTCTTCTTTAAGGATGTATTGGACTCAGTGCTAGAAGATTGATCTGTTTGTGGTTCATACTTTAAATTGCCAGCGTTCTCTGGAGTTAAGTTTTGACATGTTTGAGGACTGCATGGCGGCGAAGGCTTGTTACAATCACAAGGTTTTTTATTATGGCTTTTACATTTCATTTTCTGTGCAAAGTAATCCCAAAACGCAGATGCGTTTGATGGTACTTTTTTGACACTATTCAACTCAGTAGATGAACATTTTGCTAAACAAGAAGCAGAAGTGTAGACTAGATATGGTAATTTTAATGGTAATTTAGATGGATATTGCTGTTGTTGGTCATTTACTGTATAATGCTTCTCATTATATTCCTTGCTCATTTCTTTTTCTAATTTCTCTTTAACCATTTTCAAAAATATCTTGTACTCGTTGTTTTTATTATTTTCTTCACCCGGCTCAGATGATAAGCTTATATTATTACTAACATTACAGTTATTATTCATTTTGTAATTTAAAGGTTCTATGTCGTTTTTTAGATGAAATGGAGATGTTTGTACATCTTCCTCTACTGTATAAACAGGTTGAACCAAATAGTCTCTTTGTCGTCTATTTTTACATGTATGTCGGCGTTTATTATTTAGTCGATTTTCTGTATTACAATTATTTACAAAATCTGTTTTACCCTCCATTATACTTGTCATGTGCCTGATATTACTATTAGAGCGTCTAAAAATAGTTGACAAACGAGGTATCACTTTGTCTCGCACGACTGATCGTATATTTGCTCTTTCATTAATATATTGGTTGATATCTCCTTTATCAAGCTTACATGGAATATTTGTTTTAAAATTATTATTTTCATATCTTTTAAGACAGCATTGGTTCATTTTATTTCTTGACTTTCTTTCATTACTATTTGATATATTACTAAATATATTTAATTCCTCACTTAATCGGCCTTTTTGTATTCCATTGTAATATCTTCTGTTTAAAAGTTGATGGTTGCCACCTTTTGGGGCTACGGCAGGTATTTTCTGTGGATTCTCAAAGTCTGAACTGTCTGAATGCCTTTCAAGATGATTGGGATTGCATTTCATCAAAAAGTTGTCTACACAGATGTCGCGCATTTTTGTAGTTATTTAAAATTCCACCTAACAACGATTGGTATGTCGACATACATATTAAGTTATATATTATAAATTTTTTGGTCACATCTTTAATCAGAATTAGTTTTTTTATAATTTTTTAGTGACAGATGATTTATACTTTTCTGAATATTGACGTCTTTATTCGTTCTTCAATTGAAGTTATGTTATAAGAATAAAATGTGGCATCATAAAATAGTTTATAGTCGTTCCAAAATGTCTATGCTAATTTTTAAAAATATATTAATAAATTCTAGAGAGGATTTCCTTTATTAAAATTTTTATTCTTTTTACGTACACCGAACTTAGCTTCCTTGACTGAGCTGAATATTTGTTAGCAATATAAATAATTTTAATTTCACATATTCAAATGAAAGTGCTCATTAATTACCCCATATTTCTAAAGAGCTGTGATGCATTGTTTCTATAAGAATAGAATAGTAGACCGTTACGACTTCACGGGGTGATGTTAAAACAAAGCGCTGGGGAACGACTATTATTATTTTTTAAATCAAGCGCCGAATTAATATGCAGAGGTGATACGTCATGCTGGAAACGTTGCGCTTTGAAGGGGGACTGTAGTGGGCACGAATATAATTTAATTATTATGATTTTTTAAAAATATTTAAATATACAAAATCATATCAGTTCTTTATAATAAAGAAGAACTATATATACACTAAGTCGAAGTTAAAAAAAACAATTAAAAACTTTGTCATACTTTGAGTATTTTGAAATATTAAAAAAATCTAAATCCTGACTACCAAAATAAGCTTTTAAATTCCCAACTAATCGTTCAAGCAATCAAAAAGCTTAGATTTAGACAATCAAAACCAACCAGTCGCACTCTAAAACCAAGTATCACGTCACACTAAAATAATAGAAAAGCAAAAAATAACTAAGGTGAATGCCGAAGCACGTTTACGTTTTAGAAATAATGAATCGGCCGAAAGGGTTCATATTATAATAGGGGTGCAACCCTCCGTAATCATAGGTGATCTGATGGTCTGTCCTTTTTTATCCTATAAATTAAACACGGGATGGCTATTAAGTTTCGGACAAAGCCCAAGTTTTTGTTGGACGATGTGGCGTTCTTTTTGTATGTTGTTTGATTATATGAAACTGAGAAACAGGGAAATGATGATATCGGTAAATTTAAATATCCTGCAGCTGATTTACGTATGTACAGTAGTTTTTTGTTGTACTTTAATTCAAATTATCATAGAAATACGATCCTAAGAACTTTATATTTTTTATCATAGTTTGGATTTCATCATTAAAAAAAATGTAAAAGTGAATAAACCTATCTAAAGATATGTATTTCTTTTCAAATGAAAATAATTCATCCGAATCAAGATCAAACCTACAACTCTCGCTTGCAGTCAGATGCTGTTCTACCTACTACACTATGATGTCCTCTTAGAAATAATGATACGATACTGGTTTAATAATTTATATATAATCGTTATACTTGATGCTTGTAGGTTAATAAATAATTTTCCTGTCCGTTTACAGTACTGTTACTTTTCACCTCTTTTGTAGTAAATATACACGACACTCCTAAAATGCTCCAAATATGTAGAATACTTTTATATTAACAAAAAAACGCAAAAGGGACCTAGGTTTCCACCTAACGTGTGTTCTCACTTTGCATGTTGAGTGGAATAACTCGCGTTTTGCCTCGTTACCAGAACGAGAAAACGAAAATATAGAATATTTAATTTCCTCTAGCGGGAATCGAATTCACAATCTGTCGCATTTACATTATTATTATTATATAGCTATTATTAAATGATGTCATTTCTACTGGTATAAAAAAACACATTTAAAAAAAATAACATGTTTAACGTTGTTTTTTTGCTCACGCATTTTTACATACATTTAAATCATTACTTTGCTCTCTTTTATCATTATTTACTTTAAAAGCTATACAAATTCAGTTTCTATACATGGCCTTGTATCCACTATATATATGCATTTAGCTTTACATTATTACGTGAGAATGACCTTCAATAAAACTGCAAGCTTTGGAAAACATGCTATAGTCATTCTCTACAAATTTAACCCTAAAGACCTAAAGAATAAGGAACAAAATAGTATTTACTAAATAACTATAATACCATATAGGAAGGATTAGTGCCATATGTGTACGTTTGTTATTAAAAATGAACCAGATTTTATACAATTGAACTTTTATGTGGATACCCTGCAACGAACTGGGTTATCCTCCAAACAATATTAGGCTTGTCGTCCATAGTGTACTGAAGTGGGTATAAAGCTATAATTAGGGATATAGTAAGCTAGTTTTTACACGTCACTTTTCTAGGTTCGATGTCCTTAAATGATCTTGACCTTCAATTATCATTAAAAATAAGAAATCGAAATCGACTATTATAGTGTAACTAATTATAAAATTTGTTAACATTCATCATTTTAATACCTAAATAATAATTAGTAGTTATAACGAAATATTATAATGTTGAAGTTTGTTTGGGAGAACGTACTGATTTTAGGAACTACTGGTTGTAATTAACTAAATGTTTTGTCTAGAATAGACAATTTTTCTAAGATGGCTGGCTATGAGGTATAGGAAGGTCTAAAAGCTAATATATTCATAACACGTTAATTCTTTCTATGTGACCTATATACAGTATTTGCATATTTTTTGATACGCAACCTTTAGTTATTTCGTGAGAAGCTCAAAGAAAATCTAGTAATAAGTCTAACAAAATTCAAAGCTATATTTTCCCTGAACGGTCAATCTTAACGAATTTAACCAACTTTACAAAGAGTTAGTCCTAAAAATATAATTCGATCAAATTTTACTCTTAGCCACGTTACAATAAACGTGTATTTTCGTCGTAGCGGCAGTTAAAAACAAATAAAGCGTGTCGGTCAAGTTTGTTCGTGAAGTTGTTAACTATTATAGGTTTACTTTGACATTCTATTCCATTAGGAGAAAATTTTAATAGCCTCACAATTATATTGGAATTAAAATGAACACTTTAAATATACAAGTATTTGTGATAAACAATTTTTTTTTTTAGTATAATACTAGTCATTTTCTATTTTTTAGATTGGGAAGAAAAAGAAATAGCATAAGTTATTTTCTAAGAATTATTTGTTTTTTTTTCCATTTCATCGCTTATTACACCAAAAGAAAACATAAAACAAACATGTTTGAAACATGTTTAAACTTGTGTACTTGTTTTTCAATTTTAACATGTGAACGGAAAAAGATGTAAAATTAATTATTTTAAATATTTTTATTTAATAAACTCAAAATATATTGATATGTAATTTAAAAATATTGACAAAGAAGTAGGTTATAGGTGTGTGGAAGTAGGTAGCGGAGTGTCTTTCTCTTGACACTAGATTCCCTCTGCCTATCCTGCCATGCGGAAAATAGAAATTATGAAAACTATTCACGTGGCCAGTAACACGAGTAGCCTACTTAAATGTATAAAATATATTATATGCTCAAAAAGAGAATGTTAATTTGTCTTCTTGTCACCAAAAGACATTGACAGGACTCATCTATTTCTATAATATACAAAAATAAAAAAATTAAATCATAGAAAAATATGATCCGATTATTAATTTATTCATAGCCATTTCAAATATTTTATTATAATATTATTAAAGTAGTTTTGAGGTATAAAAATGAAATATGATAATATTACAGGCAACTAGTTTTCGCGAGATACTTTGCTTACTTTATTTTTTTTGTATTTTATTTTGTCTTTAGCTTTTAGCTTTATCCCGCATCCTGTATAAAGTGTTAGGTAGGGAAAACGTAATTTCAAATTTCTATCTCCACTTTCCACCAGATTTCGAGACGAGTGTTAAATAGGGAAACTCAACGCCACGTTTTCTCTTACCAGAGCAAAAACATAAAAACAATACATTTCCTCGATTAGGAATCGAACCCAGAACTGTAAAGTTTCATACAATGTCTTATAATCTATTTGTTAAAACAAAAAAACAATTTGTTCTCATAAAAAATAAAATGAAAAAATATATATTATTCCGGCATTAACAAGCGGACGCCAATAATAATGTAAAATGTAGGCAAAAACTTCAACGACATTCAATTAGGTATGAATTTGAGCATATAACAAAAATAATGAAGCATACGATTACCAGTTAGCAGGTGGTTTTAAAATTTAATTAGCAGTTATTAGGTGAATAATGATTGAAGCGTATTTTATGTTCGTCCTTGAATTTTTAATATTAAAATATTCTTTACGGTTATTTTGTATACACCTTTATACGTGTAATAAGTAAATATAGTTTGGACAAGTTTAATATGTAAGGAAAGTTTTAATATTATTATATATATATATATTTATTACATACTATTAAATTTATATACCTACTAAATTTATTAAGAAAATTGTAATGTAGCATGAAGTTAGTCCACGACTGTAGTGTCTCTGTTTTTTACTTTTTTTGCAGCTTCACGCAATTTTTCATATAGCAGGCACATGGGACCTCATGTTGAAAGTTAAAACACTATATTGCTCTTTTTCGCCCAATTTTCCTAGCATTGGGTGTTGATATAGAAGACTCTATCTCTCTATACCACGTGAGCTGCCAAAGCTCTAATAAATATAACTTTAAATATGAAATAGTTTTAGTATATGTAGCTTAAAATATATAATATGAAAATAGATAAATAAATGTCATATTCAATGATTCTTTGATTTACATAAATTTTACTATCAAATTTGTACAATTCCTACAACATTGTAAGTCTTAAGCAAAATTAAATTCAGAAAACCCACCATAACTCGATACAATAATTACAATACCATAAAAACAATTTGAAATTCAAACGCCAGGACGTCAATCGCGGATTTAATTTGATTGGACGACCTCCCCTGGGATGATAATGCCCGAAATAGGGGAAATCAAGGAAAATAAAACTTTTATTGCATCACACGTGCTTTTATATCCATGCTAAGTAGACCTTCCTCCTCTTCGAACTTTTGTAAGTTTTCTCCTTAGCCCATATTGTATTGGGGGTCAAGTTATATTAGTTAGTATTAGGGTACGCGGCCCAATCGTGATCCGTTTCGATAGATTGGCAAAGGGCGATTTTGCACTACCCCTGCTATATGAGGGTGGTTTTTTTGTCCTGTGGGTGTGCCAAATGTAGGTAATGTGTGGTTTTTTATAGCTATCACGTTGAACTATGTTTGGATGTAAAATATGTTTTGCTTATTAGTTTGTGTATCATATGTTAATATTGTGTTGAACTGTTGTTTTTTTTTCTATTTCTATTGATTATTTTAATTTCACCTAAATGTTTTCGGTTTTTTTAATATTAAAATATAGAGTAAACTACTATATAGGATTGAAAAATTATCTTTAATTATTTTAAAATTATATTTAATTCCAAACAATTCAATTATTTATTAAATTGTAGATTCAATTATTTATTAAATTGTAGATGATTTAGTTCATATTTTATATTACTTTACAAAAAAACACCGAAGACCAAAAAAATCAGTATTCCACTGTTTCTCACATAGCAGAAAGAGCTCAACACGGAGCAGAACTCAACACCGCGCGCATCTAAGGCCAAATCTCTCCAAATTTACTATACAAAAGGTTAAAATTTCCATATCTTTCAAAAATAATAATAATATTATGTAAATTACAAAAAAATATTTTAGCAAATAATACTCAAATAAAATTTATCGTAGCCGACTGTTAAGTTTCCCACGTGTATGCAAATCGATCGTAGAATAGAATAGTAGGGAACTTATGTGAACTCGGAAGTTAAGATATTCAAGCTTGCACAATAACATCTTAATGCTATTAAATGTAAGTTGAATTATTTTACATATTATTAAAATAGGCACAAAATATCGTGACATACTATTTTTGAGTGTGGGTAAGGATTTGTTTTTTAATAATATATTTTTATGGCGTCACTCTGTATATTGCTGGGTAGCATGAGGATATACAGTGTTAAGACACTCTGTTTCCCACTTTCCTTCAAATTCTTGAGCCATTGCAATGTGTGCAATGCTAAGAAGAAATTCATTCCCACAAGTGGAATTCGGATATTTACGTTCTGTCGCTGTTCTAAGCGGTATAAAGGATTTTTGTTCTTAGTATTTTGTTTTTACTTTTACTTGGCCTTTTGACTTTTTTACAAAAAAATTACATATGTGTGTTTCTTTTGATTTTTTTTAACTTCATGTTGTATCCGATATATTGCAGAGTACGCAGAGGGAACCTGGGAAAACACTTGAACACTAGGTTTGCTCAGACACTCCGTTTTTTAGTAACACGCATTTCTTGCACTTTTATTTCCTACGTTAGCGGCGGAACTCTACACCGCGCTGGGCCTCATCACGAGGCAATTAAATATTTCATTTCCCCGAGTAAAAATCGAACCTCGCCGTCACTTTTACATTTTCTTAGTCGTTAAATTATTAGCTTCACGCTGTATCCCGCACACAGCAGGGTAGGCAGAGGGAACCTAGTGTTAAGACACTCCGTTCCCCACTTTCTGCCGAATTCTGGAGGCATTGCGTGTTGAGTGGCAGAACTCAACGCCGCGCTTAACCTCGACACCAGAGCGAAGAAATGGAAATATAAATTTAAGTAAATATTTCATCTCCTCGAGTGGGGATCGAACCCACAACCAGTTGGTTTTGCAGTCACACCTCGTGCCGCTGCGCCACGACTGGCCTCGTCTTAGTCATTGTTTTCATTAAAATATTAATTAAGCCTAAATGAACTAGATAAAATAAAAAAATTAATCAAATAAATGTGAAATTTCTTAAATTTTCTACTAAAAATATTACTATAAAATAATATACTACGCTATAGTAAAAACTAATGCCTAATTTAATAATTTTTTTGCTTCGTAATTTATGTATTTCTTTAAACTAAAAAAAACTTTGACTAATGAAATGATCGGACGAGACTAAAAATATGTACGTATTGCCATTATACCTTATGAGAGCCATTTAAAATTATAATTTTATCAATTAAAATAATTTTGGTATATAAAAACGATATGATTTTATAATGAGATAATAATTTATTTTAAATTATATATTAAATTTATTTTTATTTTATATAGTACATATTTTCTTTCTCATAATATGTGTCTTTGGTAAGGACAAACAATAAAAATCCGTCTTAATTTTAATAGTAAGTCAAAGGTATGTTTATAACAATTGATAAATGTCTTCAAAATCGAACCTGCTACTGTATGTACCTACCTCCACCTAAACAACTGAGCTTGAGCTTCACCCTTTTCACGCATAGAGGCAGTAAGAGAGAGAACCTTATATTAAGACAATTCGTTTTGCTGTTTCAATTCGATTTCGAGGCATTCCATGTTAAGCGGCGGAATTTAACGCAGCGCATTTGCATATTTTTTTTCCACTGAATGGGAATCGAACCTACAACATTAGCGTTTATTCCTACTGAGCCACGGCTACCATAATAAACAAATGATTGCCATAAATTACGGGCCATGCCCAACTAAGCCCACACAAAAACTGTTATGCCGAATTCAAGTTTTTAGTTTTTTATGACGCCAATAAAACCAACATATACCTATAAATTTTAAATATACGCATAAAAATATATTATTCTGTTTGTGTGTTAAGATTTTAACTTTTACTAAGGATTTAACAAGACGGTAGTTAGTCGAACCTATAATTTACAGAATAAAAAAAAACATAAACATTATTATGATAAAGCTTTTTTTTCAGATTTACACTTTTTTTCGTGTAGCAATGTAAATAGATAGAATCTAGTGTTAAGACTCTCCGTTCTCCACTTTCCGCAGATTTATCGAGACATTACGAGTTACGTGGCGGAACTCAACGCCGCACTTTGTCTTGTTACAATAATGAGAATAAAATTAATTCATTTCACCGGTAAAAGAACCCACGTCACGTTTACAATCAGATATTGTGACTTTTTTTTAAACATCTAAGTCTAAAATCTAATAAGATTTAGGTTATAGTTAGGATTTTTTAAGCTTATTGGGTAGGTATATGTTAATAATTCTTTTTTGACGTAGGCAGAGGAAACCTTAAAACCTAGTGGTAAAATACTTCGTTCCCATTAAAACACTTCCGTTCCTCACTTTCCGCCGAATTCTGCCTACCACCAATTGCCCCGTTTCCAGAAGAAATGAAAATATTAAAAATATAATTTCCTCGAGTTGGAATCGAAACCACAATTTTTCGCGATTATAGAAGCACGCGTGTGCGCCACGACTGGCCTGTAATAACGTAAATAATAGTGATACAAAAAATCATATAGGTAAANTGCATATATTTTTTTTCCACTGAATGGGAATCGAACCTACAACATTAGCGTTTATTCCTACTGAGCCACGGCTACCATAATAAACAAATGATTGCCATAAATTACGGGCCATGCCCAACTAAGCCCACACAAAAACTGTTATGCCGAATTCAAGTTTTTAGTTTTTTATGACGCCAATAAAACCAACATATACCTATAAATTTTAAATATACGCATAAAAATATATTATTCTGTTTGTGTGTTAAGATTTTAACTTTTACTAAGGATTTAACAAGACGGTAGTTATTCGAACCTATAATTTACAGAATAAAAAAAAACAAAAATTATTATGATAAAGCTTTTTTTTCAGATTTACACTTTTTTTCGTGTAGCAATGTAAATAGATAGAATCTAGTGTTAAGACTCTCCCTTCTCCACTTTCCGCAGATTTATCGAGACATTACGAATTGCGTGGCGGAACTCAACGCCGCACTTTGTCTTGTTACCATAACGAGAATTAAATTAATTCATTTCACCGGTAAACGAACCCACCTCACGTTTACAGTCAGATATTGTGACTTTTTTTTAAACATCTTTAAGTCTAAAATCTAATAAGATTTCGGTTATAGTTAGGATTTTTTAAGCTTATTGGGTAGATATACGTTAATAATTCTTTTTTGACGTAGGTAGAGGAAACCTTAAAACGTAGTGGTAAAATACTCCGTTCCCATCAAAACACTTCCATTTTTCGCAAAATTTTTCGATGTAGTGCGTGTTAAGTGGCGGAACTTAACACTGGGTTTTTGACATGGTGCCAGTGCGAAGAAGTGAAAATATTATAATAATAAATAATAGTTTATTCCCTCGAGTGAGGATCGAACCCACAACCGTCGCATTACACCCTTGTGCCACTATTGTTATAGAAACTTCTGGTTTTATATACATTTGCTCACTGACCCGGATTGTATTGAACAACAACCATTTCTAAGTATTACAACTGAAGCAAAAAAGCTAACAACATAAAAGGAAATTGAACGAACGAACAAACTTTTAGACGTTTTTGCCTTCAATTAGTGCTTACGTGAAAATATTTATTTATACCAGTTATTTTAAGAACAGTTAGTTGTCAAGTGATATTCTATACTATAGATATTCAGAATGATGGGTTATATGCAATTATTTTTATCTCACCTTCTGATATTTCTTGAAAAAATATTTTAATTATGTACAAAAGTTAATGAGGCCAGTTGTAGCTCAGGGATACGAGCGTGTGAATGCGAAACGCGATAGATTATGGGTTCGATTCCCCTTTGAGGAAATGAGATATTTAATAGTTTCAGTTTCCTCGGTTAATTTTATTGTCTGGTACAACACACAATGACTCCTGAATTCGGCGGAAAATGGGGAACGGTTTGGTGCAGCTGCACTGCCTCTGACTATAAATGTAATTATAGTGGGATCGATTCCCACTCGAAGAATGAATTATTTCGAAAAATCGACAGTGCATAGGGAGCATAGTGTTTTAGCAGTAGGTTCCCTAATAAGTAAGTACGTTCGTCCCTAGTTTATTTATTACGAACGTAAAAATAATGTTATTTACAACATATTAATCGAATATATGTACTTCCATTATAAGGTTTTAAATTTTTTTTACTATCTTAAAAAAACCTTCTTAAAATTATCAAGTCCCATTTAAGCTCTAACATAATATTATAATTATATTATATATAAGTCAAATAAATATGTTAGTTTATAAAATAAAAAGTAGTGAAAAAGAGAGCGACCACGTCTTCTCAGATCTTACGGTTTTATTTTCGAACGACTCGTAAAATCTTTATACGAAATAACATAAATGTAGAACTTTTACATCTACATAAAAAACCATTGAATTGATTGACACGGAAGCTATCTGTCACTATTTTCTTAGGATCTTTGGTCTCGATGTAACATGTGTTTTGAATACTAGAAGATTCTTTGACGTGTAAAATAGAATGTTACTTTATATACAAATATTTCTCGAATTTGTAAAGTAGTGTGCACTACTTTTTCAATTCAAAATTAAATGAAATCAGCAAAACAAAATATTAACGCTGTATCCCACAAACAGTAGGGTAGGCAGAGGGAATCTAGTGTTAAGACACTCCGTTCCCCACTTTCTGCCAAATTTTGGGGCATTGCGTGTTGAGTGACAGAACTCAACGCCGCGCTTAGCCTCGACACCAGAGCGAAGAATTGGAAATATAAATTTAAGTAAATATTTCATCTCCTCGAGTGGGGATCGAACCCACAACCACTCGGTTTTTAAATTTGGCGAAATTGGGGAACGGAAGTGTCTTATTGGAACAGCTTAACAATAGATTCCCAGGTTCCCTCTGGCTATGTGTGGAATACAGAGTAAAGCAAAAAATAAATGTGTTTCTAACACTATTCAGAAAAACCCGCCTACTTGTTTTCCTACATAAGCTTCACTATTCCAAAATACACCACTGTTCACCAAAATTAATTTTAAGGTAATCATTGTATAGAAAAAAATAATTCTAAAAAAAGCATACCTATAAACACGAAAATTACGATTTTTTTTATAATTTTAAAAGGAATCACTACGACCAGTACTGTTTCATTAGTTTCCATAAAGTAATAATTCTAATAGTACTATTAACAAGGTACTATTAAGACGATTGACACAAAATATTATAATTTTTACATAAATGTGGATTTTAACTTAATAAAATACAAAAAATGTAATAAAACAACAATAATATATTAAAATACCACAATAATTTTCTACAACACATATAAATATAATAATAAAATTCTCAAAAAAGTTTATAAAAAAAAAATTAAATTAGCTTCACGCTGTATCCCGCACACAGCAGGGTAGGCAGAGGGAACCTAGTGTTAAGACACTCCGTTCCCCACTTTCTGCCGAATTCTGGAGGCATTGCGTGTTGAGTGGCAGAACTCAACGCCGCGCTTAACCTCGACACCAGAGCGAAGAAATGGAAATATAAATTTAAGTAAATATTTCATCTCCTCGAGTGGGGATCGAACCCACAACCAGTCGGTTTTGCAGTCACACCTCGTGCCGCTGCACCACGACCGGCCTCAAAAAAATTTTATATATTATCAATTTTTTTTTTTTAAACACAAGCGAAACGCATGCAAATTATAAACGTTCAAATAACCGACAGATGTTGATGAAACAATATATATATTTTTTAATCTACATACATCCATAATATTATAATGACAATCATTTTCAAAGATTACAAAAAACTGACCCTATCCAGTTTTTTCCTAATAAGATGGTGTGTCTAGAAAAAAAATAGAAAAAAAACGCAAAAAAAAGGGATCGAAATAAGCGTATGCAAATAAAAGTATTCGTGCACGAAATATGGTATTAAAGGGGTCGCTGGGTACAAGCTGGATGCTGCACTGGATTTTTTTGTTTCATCACAATTGAGATGAAAAAAAATATTTAATAGTAGTAAGTTTAAAATAATTTATACAAAGTTTTAATTATAATATATTAAGTTTTGTTATAAATGTGAAATAAATGTTATTGTTGTATTGAAACGTGTTTTTTAATAATAATAATAGGCAAACATTTTATGTTGTTGTACTATTGATAGATCTGTTTTCATTAGTTTAAATTTTATTCCATAACAGGGTCTAGTGTCCAGGCACTTCACTCTCCGCTTTCCGTTGTTGAATTCATTTTATTAACTATATTCTTCCATAACGTATACCAGACGCTATCCCATTTCACCACATTACTTATAAAAGCTAGTCGATAAGATAAATATTTGAACTTTTTTTTGGGGCCAGTCGTGGCGCAGCGGTACGAAGTGTGACTGTAAAACCGACAGGTTGTGGGTTCGATCCCCACTCGAGGAGATGAAATATTTACTTACATTTATATTTCCATTTCTTCGCTCTGGTGTCGAGGTTAAACGCGGCGTTGAATTCTGCTACTCAACATGCAATGCCTCTAGAATTCGGCAGAAAGTGGGGAACGTAGTGTCTTAACACTAGGTTCCCTCTCCTTACCCTGCAGTGTGCGGGATACAGCGTGAAGCTGATATTTGAACTTGCCAACAAATAATATTTCTAAAATAATTTAAAAAAATCATCAATCATTTCAAAAAAGGTCCAAAATTGAATTTTAAATCACCTCATCTAATAATATCTCAAATATTTATGTTAATAGGTCTTTCATAATTTACATCTACTATAGTCGTCGTGCATAGGTCTTAACTGCCATCAGTAAATACAAAGAGTCCCTTGATTTCATAACAATGGAACTTTATAGTAAAACAAAAGGAGAATTCACAGCTGTGATTCTTTTCTGTTCTAAAGCAAGTAAATAATTATTCAAATATAATTATTTATTAGTTTTAGTTTAATGTAGTTTAAAAATTATTATCAATTTCGAATAGTATTTAGTACCTACGTTTTTTCTCGCTTCACAATGTATCCCGCACATATACGTACCAGAGAAGGCAGAGAAAACCTAGTGTTAAAACACTCCGTTTCCCACTATTCGCGGAATTCTGGAAACATTGCGTGTTGAGAGCCGTAACTAAACGCCGCGCTTTGTCTGGCTAGTAAAATTTATTCAGCTCATGTAATTAATTAATTACTATAAATTTGAAAGAGATGAAATAAAGTATAAAGCTTAGCAATTCACGAGTTCAATTCGCTGGCGTCTCAGTTAAACAAACATCAAAACTCGCAGCTCTCTCTCTACCTTACCAAATAAAATAAAATCAGCTTCACGCTGTGTCTCGCACACTGCAGGGTAGGCAGAGGGAACTTAGTGTTAAGACACTCCGTTCCCCACTTTCTGCCGAATCTGGAGGCATTACGTGTTGAGTGGCAGATCTCAACGCCGCGCTTTGCCTCGACACCAAAGCGAAGAAATGGAAATATAAATTTAAGTAAATATTTCATCTCCTCGAGTGGGGATCGAACCCACAACTAGTCGGTTTTACAGTCACATTTTGTGCCCTTGCGCCACGACTGGCCTTACCAAATCTTTCTCGAATATTGCCGATAAGTTGTAACTTATAGCAAATTAAGGATTTTCTATCTACATTTTGCTATCGCACATCTATAAACTATATGAATGCTAAAATTCACAATAGTTTGTTAATACATGTATAGAAACTGGCCAAATATAATACGCATATATTAAAATTATATTTTATTATTTTAATATGTGAGTGCGAATACATAATATAATATTTATCACTCATTTCTTTTTATAACTTCACGCTGTATCCCGCATATAACAGGCTAATGATAAAACACTCGCTCTTTTTCGGAGACAGCACTTTTTCATTTTACTCTGGTAAGAGTAATAATTTATTCCTTCTGATGGGAATCAAACCCACAAGCGTCACGTTTACAGTCATACACAGCGCCACTACGCCATGATGGCTTTATATTTTATGGTTATATAACATCTTATTTATAGTTATATATAACGTCTTATTTATATATTTTTAATTTGTTATCGTTGGTTTCCCGTGCACAGAAATATATAGAAAACAAAGAACAGAATTAATACCTAATTTTACTCCTCATATTCCATAAAACGGAATAAAAAAATATAAAATGTCATAGAAATGATAGAAACTAGCAGGAAAACGTCTTATATAATGACTAAGATCAAAATACCAAGTACCTTCTTAATTAGATTAAACCTCACTACTAGTTCTTATTAGAAATTTGTTCTTAGAAGAATTTCCTACGTCATTTTTAATATTACTGTCTTCAATTCAAGCTCTCGATATGTAACGATTTGGACTAAAATCTTACAATAATTGAGTAATTTAATAATTAAAGCTATATATGCTATGAGTTATATTACAGATTTTTAATTTCACAAAGGCCAGTCATGGCGCAGGGCACACGTGTATACTGAGTGTGGGTTTGATCCCCACTCGAGGAAATTAAATATTTATTTGAATTTATATATCCATTTTTTCGCTCTGTTGTCTAGGATAAGAGTTTCGCCACTCAATACGTAATGCCTTCAAAAATGTGACGTTAATTGGGGAACGGAGTGTCTTAACACTAAGTTCTCTCAGATTTAGTTGCTGTGTGCGGGATACAGCGTGAAACCGATTTATTTGACTTACAGAACGAATTGACGCGTAAAATAAAGGTTGCCATAGCAACGTGCATGCCACTTAATACAATAAAAAAAATTATGCATTATTTTAAAACAGTATTAATAGTTGTTACACTTTCATGCATATTCAGCACTCCTTCTGTATATAAATTTTAATTGTGCTAAATTTCGTACATTTTCCTCCGCATAATTTTCATATAGGACCAACTTTGTACGGACAAAGTTCTTTCTTCACTTCTATTAATATACAAAATATATATATACAATAGAGGCCAGGCGTGGCGCAGGGGCACAAAGTGTGACTGTAAAACTGACTGGTTGTGGGTTCGAACCCCACTCGAGGAGATGAAATATTTACTTAAATTTATATATTCCATTTCTTCGCTCTGGTGTCGAGGACAAGCGCGGCGTTGAGTTCTGCCACTCAACACGCAATGCCTCCAGAATTCGGCAGAAAGTGGAGAATGGAGTGTCTTAACTCTAGGTTCCCTCTGCCCACCCTACAGTGTGCGGGATACAGCGTGAAGCTGATGTATTTGATTTTTATTTATATAAATATACAATAAATTTAGGATAATTTGTCCGTTTATTATTAATAGTAAGCTGTACTAGCTGACGTGACCCATATAGTTGGTCTAATAGCATTGTCATTACGTAGAATAATATAGACGTGTCGGATTACACGCAATAAATAGCTGTAGGCTCTAATCCATATAAAATGTTAGTCTAGAATTTAGATAGAAAAAAATATTATTGAATTTTAACATCTGATACAGAATGGTTATTTCACGTTAGGTACTGACACAAAAAAAAAGTTCGTGGATGATGGTCAAAATTGTGATTTATCACTAAATTCACTTTTATGTTGCTTGTACACATCATTTGGGAGCAGTTGAAGAAACTATAACATAATATTTTCTGAGTACTTTAGAGACATTTCATATTGAGTGGCGGAAACCACTATTGACAGAAGATAAAAAAAAATCCAACGAATATGTGGATATAGCGTGCGATTGTAAAGGCGACAAGTTGTAGTTGCGACTCCCGATCGAGGAAATGACACATTTCACTCTCTATTTCACTCTCACTTCTCTCTCTGGTAACGAAGCAGTTTTGAGTTCCGCCAATCGACATGCAACGCTTCCAGAATCCGATAGAACATGTGGAAAGGAAGTGTCTTATTGATGGAGTGGCAAATAGACTTAGCTCAGCAGCTATTACGGTTAAAAAAGTCAGACTATTAACTGACGTGGAAATGGCTCGCCTTGTTTACTTTAGCTACTTCCATAGTGTTATGTCCTAATGCATTCTACTTTGGAGTAATGCAGCCGGTATTAAATCAATTTTTGTCTTGCAGAAGCGAGCCATTCGCGCAATCTATAACTTAGGTCCTAAAGATTCTTTAAGGCAAAGATTTAAATAAATTAATATATTGCCAGTTGGATCTCAATTTTACCAAAATTGGTGAAGTAATACATAATGTCAATGCTAGAAATAGGAATAAACTCGGTTGTAACACGGTTACATCGAATCCGTAATATTTTTATGGGACAATTTATATGCTTTTACAGTAGGATCTCAGAAAACGTCCGAGATTGTTCTTTATCAAATTTTTAAAAAAGGATGTGAAAAAAAGACGTTTGTGTGTTAAAGGTTATTACCAAATTAATGATTAACCCCAATCGTTGCGCAGGGGCACAAAGTGTGAGTTCGATCCCCACTCGAGGAATATGAAATATTTACTTAAATTGATGTTTCCATTTCTTCGTCTACTATATGCGAAATATACTATGTATTTAATACTTAAAAAAAATAAGAACTGAACCCACAACCACCGCGTTCACAGTCAGTTATTCATATACAATACAACAATGTGATTACAGCGCGACCGTTTCTTTATTATTTCAATTAACAATTACAAAGATGTCATTACTATTGTTTGTCTCGAAGTACTTAATTATTGGTATAGTTTAAAACGTGCTGTCATTAAAAGAATATAAAAAAATATTTTCCTACTAACATTGGAATCTCCACGGTTAAATGATATGAATCATTATGCTTGTACCGGTCGAGCGTGTCTTTGTATAGTGAATAGTTCTAGCAACTCCGACTTTGACGCCAGTCGTGGCGCAGTGGCACAAAGTGTGACTGTAAAACCGACTGGTTGTGAGTTCAATCCCCACTCGAGGAAATGAAATATTTACTTAAATTTATATTTCCATTTCTTCGCTCTGGTGTCGAGGCAAAGCGCAGCGTTGAGTTCTGCCACTCAACACGCAATGCCTCCAGGATACGGCAGAAAGTAGGGAACGGAGAGTCTTAACACTAGATTCCGTCTGCCGACCCTGCTGTGAGCGGGATATAACGTGAGGCTGAAAAAAAAACTCCGACTTTGTTCTGTTGACTTAAAGATTACTTGTATTGTAGTTCATGTATTGGGATATTATTTTATGTTAGGAAAATATTTTTATAGCTTATCCTTGCGTAGGCTCTAGGTTCGATTTCCGCTTAGAGGAATGATGTGACAAAACACAACTCCGCATTCGTCTACCGGACTTTGCAATATATAGCCTAAAGTTAAAAAAATATCATTTTGTTCATTCATTTTTTTAGAATCACATTATATCTCGCATATAGCTGAGTGGGCAGAGGGAACCCAATTTTCGAGACATTCTGTATTAAGTAGGAGAACTCAATGCCGCGCTTTACAGAGCAAAGAAATGAAAATAATTAGCTCGAATTGAACCCACAACCATCTTATTTACAGTCAAGCTGCACAACACATTTAATTCTTGTATAATTATTAATATAATTCACCATAATTTCAAATTAAATACATATTTTGTTTGGTAAATACATTTGAGGATAAATTTTGTTGTTTGTAATTTTTGTGTAATTCATACAAACACCATTTTATTCATCAACCTCAGCTTACGACTACAAGGAAGTCGTGATAAGTGAAGTGACTAACAAAATACATACCTATTAGAATTTTAAAATTATGTATGTAATTGTATATAATTTTACAAAATTATTTTACCTATACATACTTTACACTCGTGGCTTCACTTTGCTTTTCTATTTTCTCAAGAAATATTTTCTCGTGTAAAAGTATTGCCTAAAATTTACTAAATATTTAGTGTATTTAGTTCAAATTTCATATGTTGCATGTTGTCGTCTGTCGTTTTCATAAATAGAAACATACTATTTATGAAAACGACAGACGACAACATTTTAACTTTTTTTGAGATATAGCGTTAACATGGAACAAAAAAAAAACAAAAACAAATGTACATAGTTTCACTCGCACTTTTGCGTTTTTAAAAGCGAGCGTGTTTTCAATTTTCTCAATTTTTTTTCATGTAAAAAATATATGTCCTATCAAAAAAAAAAGAAACGAAAACGACAATTGTTGCCACAAGCTTCCAACTTCTATTTTTTCTCTCTCTCTGTTCTTTTCTTACTTACTCTAATACATTATTGTATCCCAAGACTACTGTATCCCGCACACAGCAGGTCTTAACACTAGGTAGTGTTAAGACACTCAATTCCCCATTTTCCGCGCTTCGTCTCGACACCAGAGCGAAGAAATTAAAATATACATTTAAATTAAATAAATGCTCCACGACTGGCCTTAAATCTATTAAATATAATGATACCTACATAGTACATTATCATCCTTTGTCTTAAGATCAATAGAAATTGCACAATTATTTTTATTACTATCAGATCACACAATGTATTCTAGACAGAGTCAGTGGTACCAGTTGTTTTATATATAATTCAAAAGTTATAAATCTGTATGGAAACTTTGTTCAGATTTAATTTAGTCTTCACTGAAATGCTGTACCATTTGAGTAGCTCATAAGCATGAGGTAAATGTGCAAACCTAAACTTTATATACACATATATTTTTTAATAAATATAAGCCTTTTTGGAGGCCAGTCGTGGCGCAGCGGCACGAAGTGTGACTGTAAAACCGACTGGGTGTGGGTTAGCTTCGCTCTGGTGTCGAAGCTAAGCGCGGCGTTGAGTTCTTCCACTCAACACGCAATGCCCCCGCCACAAATTCGGCAGTAAGTGGGGAACGGAGTATCTTAACACTAGGTTCCTTCTGCCTACCCTGCTATGTGCGGGACACATCGTGAAGCTGATTTTTTTTTATAAACCCTTTTTCTTTAAGTATACTTACTTATAACTTATGTCATGCTATTATACTATTGCAAAACAAAGCAAATATAGAGTAAGAAGTTTTTGTGAACAGAATTTCGTTTCTCCATTTGCCTCTAAACAATATGGTGGAAAAAAGGGAAATAGGTAAAAACAAAATTTTTAAAACAAAATATAGAATTTATTATAAAATTTATGTTTTTCGCCAAAAACATCAGAAAATGGGTATAAATAATAAAAAAAGAAATGTGTACCCATATATATACATATATATTTATAAAACCCAGTTGTACAGATATTGAAACGCACACTTTTCCTTGTAAATTCGGTTCAATAATACTACCCGCATGAGTGAAGTTGAACCAGAGACCTTTTGTTTTTATATTTTAAAGCATTTTTTAAGAACAATGAACTTAATTGTTAACGGCGCCCCGCGACTGCATCCATTCTTTTATGTAAATTATTTTTAAGTCGATTTACTATTTGAATTATGCGGGTTTCGCACGTGTGAGCACTCCTTTATTTACTGGTGCTGATTTTAGGGCATTCGATGGTTTGCCCTATATACCTATATCCTGTTGCCCGCAGCTTTTTGATGGATATCGACCTCCGGCAGCTTTATTTAGTACGCTTGGTCACACGTTCAATTCATAACTGGTGGAAATTGTAATAATAATACATATTTAGCAAAATTCTCTTGAGAAAAATTAAATTTATCAATCTTTTATAAAAACTCTGTTATAGCTGAGATGAATCCTCTAGACAGACGGAGTACGGGTTCCGTTTTTTCTTTTGGAGGTACGGAACCCTAAAAAAACTGGTTTCCATGCATAGTAGGATAGGAAGAGGGATTTAAGTAAAGCGTCAGAACTCAACGCAGCACTTTATCCTTTGACCTATGTAAAAAATCAAATCAGCTTAACGCTGTATCCCGCACACAGCAGAGGCAGAGGGAACCTAGTGTTAAGACACTCCGTTCCCCATTTACCGTCGAATTTTAGAGGCACTGCGTATTGAGTGGCGGAACTCTACGGCCGCGTTTTACTTCGATACCAGAGCGAAGAAATGGCAATATAGATAGAAATAAATATTTCATTTCCTCGAATGGTGATCGAACCTACAACCAGTCGCACTCACAGCCACAGTTTGTACCTCTACGCCACGACTGGCTTCTTTCACTTTCTTATTTAGAAATAAGATATAAATACTTTCTTATAGATATAAAGACTTTCTTATTTAGGAATAAGATTTCCTAAGTGTGGAATAACACTTTAAAAATGTTTAAAAAATTCTTTGACTTTCATTTCAAAAACATAGATAAATACAAAAAAACGTAAAATTATTTCTAATACAACAATTATAATAACACAATTCATTAACAACTAACACAAAACTAATTCCTACACTTGAAAAAGTCTTCAATGTACTCATTATTAAATTTAAAGGCAATAAAATTTGAAATATATCAAATACTTATGTTGTGTGTAATAAAAAAAACGGTCGTTTGTTCTATTTCCGTATACATTATAACATTTTTACTGCCCGCCGCGTTGAGATCCGAATACTTCGTAGGCACTCGACTATCGTCACTGGATTGGTTGTAAAATTTCGGCTGACTTTATTAGAGACGCCGTTAAAAGTCGAGAAGCTTATAATGCTTTCATTATTTTAAAATTCTGCTAGAACAAAATATTAAATCAATGTGACATATATAAAAAATCAATTAAATCAGCTTTACGCTGTATCCCATTAGCAGGGTAGGCAGAGGGAGAACATAGTGTTAAGACATTCCGTTTCCCACTTTTCGCCGATATTTCGAGGCATTGCGTGTAGAGTGGCGGAACTCAACGCCGGGCTTGAGCATGACATTTATGTATACCTATTTATATAAGTGGTTCGATATGTGTACATAAGGCTGTAATTACGATATACGTTTTGAACAATATGCTGTAACAGTTTATTTAATTATAATATCATCATTCTCTTATCACCTTTACACCATTTCCTCTATTGGAGACCTAGTGCTAGGCAGATAATCTAGTGTCAAAATCATGGGCTAAATCTAGATACCTTAAGACAAAATCCATCCAAATTTATATACTTACTCCAAACTCGTATCCACTACAGAAACTCTATCGAGTGATACATTAACATAAACTTAGAAATTAAACGATATGTTGTTTAAATTTAACTTATTTATTATTGTATTAATAATATCAATATATTTACCGTAATATATCTTAAAAATATGTTTTAAATATAAATCCACACGATGTAATTTAAAAACACTTTTCTTAATATAGTATAATAAATAACCGACGGTAAAATTAGAGGGATCTACTTGTACTGGCGGTAACGTAACGAAGATACATGGACTCTCTAACAGTGACACTTAGTTCTAAACTTGTCTTATTTTGTAGAGTCTCCATAAAAATATAATCACATCTTAGCTAGCCTAATTTTGAATAAAATACAAATAGGTATTTAAATTATAAGAAAAAAATTAAGATTCACTTTGAATTTCACATATAGCAGGATAGGCCAGGGAACCTTGTGTTAGGGTAGGAGTGAAATAATATAATTATAAGTTGCAAATCTTTTTATTATAATATTATAAAGTATAAGCTATATTTTTGTAACGTTTCATCTATATCTATATCAGTTCAGTAGTTATTGCGTGAAATTGGAACAAATATCCATATTTGATAAACAAAACTTGTTTATATGGATGTATATGAGGAGACATAAATTATATTATTTCCTGTTCATCTTAGATAAAGCACGGTGTTGATTTCCGCCATTTAGCACAAGAATCTCCAATTCATGCGAAAAGTAAGAAAAGAGCGGCGTGTGTTTCAAAAATATTTTTTACTTACATTTCTAACTAAATCATTAAAAAGAAAACTAAATAATATATTTAGATATATTTTATATTTAATTTTTAATGGCAACCCTCCACGTAAATACCAGAGAATCAAGCCGTCGACACAAGATATTTTTATTATATCATCAAATACTTTTAAAGATAGGATGCAATGTATTTTACAACCATATTATTTTAATTAATGAACACAAAACTTGTTTATTTGTGAATGTTTGAAATGACTTAAGTGTGAAAGTAAATAATTAATATAATTTAATTTTATAGATGACATTCGATAGTCTAAGTTGGACAGTGGCTGTATGAACTGGTTCGATTTGATAGGGCAGATGTTAGACGTTAATAGACATGTCTATATTTGTCACAACATGTTGTATAAAGAGACTTAGGTGTATAATCTAAATAATTATATAAAACTATTAGAGGCCAGTCGTGGTGTAAGGGCATACGCGTTTAACTGTAAACGCGATAGGTTGTGGGTAGATTATATTTCCATTTCTTCGCTCTGGTCGAGGTAAAGCGCGGCGTTGAGTTCCGCTTACAACATGCAATGCCTACAGACTTCAGCGGAAAGCGGAGAGCGAAGTGTGTGTTATTAAGGTCCATGCCTATCCTGCTACATGTGGGTTACAGCGTAAAGCTGAAAAAAAAAGTGCTCCGTTACTGACTGACTGACAGACGAAACTACTGGTCTTAGCTAGCTAAAATTTGTATTAGAGAGTGTGGGTGGATTTCTTGAAATTGTTTACGGGATTATCCTAGAGGAAAGAGAAAAGATGGGTTTTTCGATTTTACGTCATAAAGTTCACACACATTTGCGGGCGATCCCTAGTATTTTTATATTCAAATATTTTAAATGAAGATGGTTTGCAAAATGGCACTTATGAAAAGTAAACTAAACTCATCTTACATATAACGACCGTTTAACGATGCATTTTAACGACATTTTGCAATAACTCAATCATATTAATCTCTGTTTCTGTTGCTTCCACTTCATCTAACACATCAATATATTTTCAAATGTGCAACACGAGGTCTAGAAGTGATTTTAAATGTCACTTACTACACATATGCTTTAATAGGTTATTTTATTATGGTCACTTAGTAATTTATTTGAAGCCCTCCTAGTTTAGTGGAACAGTGTGACTTATGTCTTGTTGGACGGTAAACGTCTTCTGACAACGGTTGTGGATTCAAATGTCACTCTGTGGTGGATAGTGATATAGACGATATATCGTGGCGTTGAGTTCCGCTACTCAACATGCAAAATCTTGTTACTTTTTGTTAATTTTCAATAGATCTAATACGTTTCATATTAAAAGAATCTAAGAAATAATTTTCTTATTAAAAAATTATCGAGGTTATTTTAAACATATGTTACAGTCGAATTTTACAATAATTTAAAAAAAATATATGAATATCACGTCAAAATAAACGAATATTTAGTTATTAGTACTGGTACAAACAATTGTACTGTTTTTTTTATTTAAATACACATAAAATATTTATTTAGTGATAACAGAAAAATAACCTTACTATCAAGATCAGTAGAGAGAACAATGTTAAGATTTGAAACAAAATAAAAAAACTGATGAAGTACGAGTCGGACTCGCCCACCGAGGCTTCCGTACCAATTTTAGTCTTGTAGGTCATCGGGAAGTAAACTTAGAAAAGCTTACTAACTTAACTTACTTTTTGCCTATGCACTCATTTTGTTTGAAATTAACTAAAAATTTAAATTTGTAATGACACTTTTACTATGAAATACCTGCATAAATTTTGACTTTTATTTTTTTTTATTTTATTTGTATTATAAGTTCTCATTTAGTGCCATATTCCATAACTGTAGGTCCACGGGAAGTACCCTACAGGTTTTGATTACACGGTAAATTTCATGCAAAATGCATCAAAATTGATGCATAAATGCTCGTATCTTTCGATTGCGTTGACGTAAAAACTTGATTGTTTCTTGTTCTTGAAATGACCATAGAGCTGAATATTTGACATGTTTACGTGATCTCGAAATAAATAGTCTTGAGAGACAGACAGCAAAGCAATCCTATAAAGGTTCCCTTTTTACATTTTAAGGTACGGAACCCTAATTACACATCATATCTATCTATACATATATATATAAAAACAAATTATTCATACAATCACTATGAATTAAAGCTATTTAACAACTTTACGATTATAGAAAGCTCTATGATAACTGAAACAGTCGTAAACATACGTTTTAATTTATTTTAATGATCCCACCAGAGTCCGCGTTTCATCACGTGATGTAATTGCTTTATGCCTTTTGACCTCTTGTGTTCAATTTATTTGCTTATATTATAAACGATGGTTTGGGGTTTGTAGTAAAATATATTACATAAAAAAAATATTTCTTATTATTTATACGTATAATAAATATTTCTTATCATTGTCACGTTATAACGGGTTTTGAAATATTATATAATCACAAATATATAAAAAATAGCAATTTAGAGGTCTATCGTGGTGAAGTGGGTTCGATTCCTACACGGGGCTATGAAATATTTCATTTTCTCGCTCTGGTATCGATGCAAAACGTCTAGTTCCACCACTCATCACGCAGTATTATGAATTATACCGCCTTATGAATTCGACGGAAAGTTGGGGAGAGAAATATTCAATGGGAAAGGAAATATCTTAACACTAGGTTCCTTTTACTTACCCTACTATATACTAGAAACAACGTGAATCTAAAAAAAAGTTGTTTATTCATAATATCTTAAAAATGGGGTGAAAAATATGAAACGGAGTATTTTAATAGGTTCTTTCTTTCTTTTCATGCTTCTTCTAGGGTAGGCCTGCCATACTGGAAAAAGCTATTTTTATAGTTATAACTAAAATAGCTTTATAAATTAAAGTTATTTCCTTATCAGAATGTCATACATTTACCATGGTACAAACAAATATTAATCTCAACCAACATAACATTTCGCAACAAATTGGAATCCGAATGGTCTTACATAAGTTTCGTTAATTCCATATGATTAATTATTGTTTTGATTGATTCATGACTGCGAACTTATCAAGAAAATGATAATTTACAATCAAACGCTTTTGCAATGCTTAACTTAATAATAAATATTAAATAAGTTATATATATACGTATATTGAGGTTGTCAGTCACGGCGCAGAGGCACAAGCGTGTGTTTGTAAACGCGACAAGTTTTGGGTTCGATTATCATTTGAGAAAATGAAACATTTAATGCTTCTTAGTAAGTTTGAGCACTGATAAACTAAGAAGTCACGAGATTTTCCGTAATAGTGAAAGATACGGACAGATTGAATTTTATGGGTTGCAGAGCAATCCCCTCATGTGAAGAGCTCCCACTCTCGCCTGCTCTCAGTGGTCGCAACATTGAGTTATAAGCTTAGAAGAAGCTTCATTGCTACGAAAAAAAATTATCACGGATATGGTGTTTATTCAAAGTGTACAGTCTCGTTAAACATAGTAGATTGTTACTTTTAGTATCAATAAGATATAAAGCAGTAATTCAATCTGGCCCTATCCCAGTTAATTACGAAAAATCCCGTGACCTCTTAGCCTATTCCAATGCCATACAAAGGTCTTAGTTGTATAATTTTGACCACACAGGCGAAGTCGTAGAATAAAGCTAGTAGTCTATAAATATACACTTATATTTCACATCACCACCTTATAACCTTATTAAACATTGATAGCATTCGAATCACATATCTCCTTTTATATGATCTGCGTTCGTACAGCCATAAAACCGCTGACATTTACAACTATAGGCGTTAAAATATACTTCTATATACTACTGTAGTATAGTATAGTATAGATGTACAAATACCTACATACGTTGAATAACACGTGTATCTACGACGCCGGTTGGAAAACAATTCTTGCATACTAATAAGATTTTACTAGGCTATAAAATGTCTAAGAATATTTTTTTATCCGATTACGATGTAATAAAGAAAGGGTAATTGTATTTTTATGATTATAATTGTAAATGAAAGTTTTAATTAATTATTTATTATCCAATGTATAATATAAGCGAGTCGTGGTGCAGGGCACAAGCGTGGCCGTTAAAGAGACATGTTGTGGATTCGATTCCAACTCGAGGAAAACAAATATTTAATATACGTATTTCTTCGTTCTGGCGTCTATACCTCCAGAATTTGGCGTAAAGTGGGAAGTGGAATGTCTTAACACAGAGTTTTCTCTATCTATTTCACAATTTGTAGGAGATACTTAAGTATTCACTATTTTAAAATACAATATTATTTGATTATATCGATAAAGAATTTCACCCATATCAAATACGTTTCCGTAGTGTAGCGGTTATCACGTGTGCTTCACACGCACAAGGTCCCCGGTTCGATACCGGGCGGAAACAACTTTTTTTTGTATTGCTCATTTAGTTTTTTTTAGGTTAATATTATTGTAATAAAAAATAAGATATCTTTGAAGAAGACAGCTTACTTTCTTTAATTTATTTATTTCTGAATAATTTATGTTATGTTTATTTTAAGTTCTTATCTTGTCATACTTTGAACATAACATAGAGTATTATTCTGCGTAACGTTCAAATTAGCTTTTTATTTTAAACATGTTATATTTACGAATATTACCGATATCTCTTAGCAGTAGTTATAGCAACACTTTACTATGATTTGACGACCGTTGCGCTTTTTGTGGGTAATGGAATATATTTTGGATATTAAAAGCAGCCCTATACAATATGTTTTATAAGTGACTAAAAAAAATTAAAAATTAAATCAGCTTCACGCTGTATTCCGCACACAGCAGGGTAGGAAGATGAAATATTTGCTTAAATTTTATTTCCATTTCTTCGCTCTGGTGTCGAGGCAAAGCGCGGCGTTGAGTTCTGTCATTCAACACGCAATGCCTCTAGAATTGGGCAGAAAGTGGGGAACGGAGTGTCTTAACATTAGGTTCCCTCTGTCTACCCTGCTGTGTGTGGGATACAGCGAAGCTGATAACAAATAATATTTTAAGAAAGAGACGACGAAACCTCCAAAATTGACATTTTTATGATTACATTGATCGTATTTTAATAACACTAAAACTCAATATTATTTATGGCTAATAAGTTATGCGATTGCGTCTTAATTTTGTTACAAAATAAATAATTCGTATTTTACATAAAAATTACAATAAACTGTTTGATTTTGTCATTTAATATGTTTATTTTGGTGTAGTTCTTCTAATATTCTTATCTTAAATTTTTTTTAATATTTTTTTTCTTTAGTAAACTTTATATATATATAGACTGTAGTGATTCTATTTTAGAGAAATAAATTTAATTTTCAATTTTATTCACGGGATAAGTGATGTATACAAAACATGCAAATGAACATCTTAAAACATAACATGGTATAATTTCTGCATTATTTAAATAAATAAATATATATATAGCGGTTTTTGTGAACTACGCTATTTAATAATATTCTATATTTTCAATTATGGAGTGAAATTAAATTTCCAAAATTTTGTGGAATAATTGTCCAAATTTATTTACACTTTAAGAAGATACACAAGAGAATAATTTTACACACTCACAGAAGGAAATAAAGAAATTTAAAGAAATAGTAAAAGAAACAGATAAGCGAAACAGATACGTATTAGCAAGAAGATAAGGCTTAAAATTGAAAACAAGCAATGAGTACAATATTAAAACAAGTGAACGTCGCAAGCGATAGTAGCCGACTCTTTACTCGTAGCTAGCAAGCAGGCTACGTCACGCACAGCAAAAAAACTCGAAACAAGTTTATCTTGCGAATGCGCTGCGTGCGGATGAATTATAATAAATATAAATATTAACTTTAGTTTTAAGTAAATTTGAAAATAGAATATAGTGTAGTATTTGTATATATTATTATTAATTAATTTTATTAAAAGTTAATATTCA